>OU015475.1:10852952-10937916 GCA_907164805.1 Brachyptera putata
AACTTTCTTTCTCTGAACTAGCTATTATCTACTCAGTCCATCAAATTCACTGACAATTTCTTTTTTATCGAATCGCATAATTTTAGTACTGTTCTAGTTTGTTATTTTTGTCTTGTACAAATTCAGTTAAAGCCTATCACATTGATTCATATTTTCTTTCTCTGAATAGCTAATTTCTATACAATTTAAGTATGAATTTACTCAAATATTCTACAAATACAGTAATTGTCATAACAACCAAATAATGTGTTTAATTAACAAATTAAAATGTAGGCCTATTTATTATATATATATATAGGCCTATATATATATATTGGGCGTATATTCATGTATATTTAATATCAAAATTATTATTAAATATAATAGGCCTATACAATTTATAGATGATTGCAAATTAATGAACATGCAAGTAAGAAATATATCAAATTGTCACCAACAAACAAGTTTATGTATAAACTTCATTAAATGGTTTTGTTTTGGTCTACACTCAAGAGCTATCAAATAGCATAATAAATAAGACTTGAGTAAATATAGTTTTAACCACCCTCCATAGCTCAGTTTACTACGGAATTGTTTTGGAATCCAAAGTCAACAGTGTCATGGGCTCCAGACCCACATAAGGCATGGGTTTTTGTAAATATTCATTCCTGGGACGAGTAATATTTACAACATTTACGGCTAACAGGAATATTCTGTCCTTAATATTTTGTAGGGCAAGAACTTCAAGAGAGTCTGGCATGGCTCAAACACAGCTCGGAGCCATGGAGTGACGTTCTACACCACTGGTCAAAGACATATAATGCCAGAAATCCCCTCAACAATACGTCAAAATTGGTTGGGGATTATTTGAAGGACTGGCCTATCATTAAAGCCCCAAACGGCTATCAATTGGTGAGTTCTCTCTCTCTTTCTCTCTCTCTCTCTCTCTTACACATAAACATCAATTTTTCATTACTGTTTGCTTGAATGTTTTTTTTTTTTTAAATATGACAAATGTCCATAAAGACAATAAAAGACCAGTGATTTATATATTTTTTTAAATCACTTGAATACAGTTTGTTTTGAGGTTCAATTCCCTGAAGCTATGTTTGTGAAATAATGTGACTCACATTTCTGTTCTCTCTCACAGATTGAGCAAGATTTCAATAAAATCCACCCTGGGTGCGACTTGAAATTTTTCGCCAATTTTGATAAGTTCTCAGAAAACTGCCTGGCAATATTGGAAACAAAGAGACGTGACGACTCGGAGAGCATCTTCAAATTACTGTCGGGGGATCTTTCAACAGGTGTGTGAATAATTGATACACTAGACACATAATCTTACTATCGTTCCAAAATGGCTCCATGTCTTCATTTGTTTAATTCATATATGTGTTTGGCTTCAAAGAACCAGTGATGAGTACCAATGATACCCATGGGAATGGACCATTAAAAATGTCATACTTTTCCCAAAACTTTCACAATTCCAAAGCAGCATCAATACGGAAAGAAAATTGAATGGTTCTTTTAACACATCCCTGTAAACTTCTTACATAACTCTCTTATTCATCATCAGTCAATATATAGCCATTTTTTGTTGGTGGATCAAAACCAGTGCTTGCTTATCACTGTGGAGAGGATGCTCACAGCAATCCAGAAGCAATCTCATCAATAAAAATGAAAATATAAATGAAATAGTGAATTTTCAATCAATAAAAATTGATCTCCCATTTTTTATGTTCAGATGACAGGAGTACAATCAGTCTACTTCTTCTGCCTTACTTATGTCGTTCGACTAACGTTATACGGCACAAGAAAAAATATTGGAAACCGTCGAGCCTGGAGTCTCAGGAAGGATTCATTCTACATGTGAAGGTAATAGAATCAAAATAAATGGCGGCAGAGTGAGAATTACGAATGAAATATGATATTACACATAGAGATTTAAAAAGATCAGAAAAAATCATTAGCTCAATGAAGATAGAAAAAATCGACAAGAAGCATCATTTGCCGAAGAAAATTGTATGGGTCAGCTTAAAATCTAATATTGTCTATGTAAATTTATTTATTAAATTGATATATTGATAGTTGAGTTGAAAATTTTGAAAGTGAAGCGAGAAATGGGATTAAATACGCTCAAAATCTGATTTAGCCCAAGTGGTTTCCATCCAATGTGAATGAAATTTTAGAATTGAGTTTGAAAAGTTGACATATTTTTAAAAACTTTGATCATAATATTTTTGTATTCATAAGAATAGCGGCTGCTCAGAATGTATTTTTAACACTTTTTATCAGATTTGAAATGAGATGACTTGATACATTTATGAAATATAGAGCATAACATTTATGTAGATGAAAAAAGTCCCTGTTGTCCTGAAAGCTTTATGTGGCAGATATCAAAATTGATTTATGAATTAAAACCATGCAGGGTTCAAGTTTTTCTATCGATTCATTATTTTTGAGACTCAGCATGATGACTTATAAATAACCACACTTCAGCAAATGGAGATGCTTGCTAAAAGTCATTCAAATAAAGGTTCATTTAGAAAAATAATAATTGGTTCATTTTCTATGATTAATCTATATTCTCGTTTTCAGACTTTGGGGGAGGTGCAAAGTTCCATTGACCAGAAAAGGAATAAGTATGCCACGTATGGGTTGTCCTTGCAGCCGTTCATCATAATTGTAGGAAGCGATTTACTTAACATAACCGCATCCTATGTTTACATCGATACAGTGCAATACAAAGTAGACTCGCCCATCAAAGGAGTTGACGTTTGCTTCAAAATATTCCACGCTTTGAATGCAAAATATCCAGTGGAATGTGAACAGGTATGGCTCTTAATACAAAAACCGGATACAACATGATAAAAATATCATAACCGTTACAACCCTGTTAGAAACTCTCGAGCACTAGATCTTTCAACCCGTAACAATGCCAGTTTGCTATGTTTGTTCTCATAATTTTCCATTTGTTAAAGCCCTTGTTGTTCACATGCAACACTTCCACCGTTCGGGCATTTCAAGTATTTATAGGTGTCGAGAAAATTTTTGTAGTAGAGATTTTCATTGCGTTTCTACCTTTAGGCGACACCTCGTTAGAAAACATGGTTGCTTACTCAGTGGTGATCTTCCAGAAAACTTCAACGTACCTCTCCCAAATAATGATCCCGTAAACAACCCCATTGACAATGTGCAATTCAATGACGATGAAATTGTTGATCCTCAACCAAATCCAGATTTTCACACACGTTTGAAGCAAGATGCAGTTTCATTCATATCTAAGCTTTATCACAAGTCTGACGTCACGAGGTGCCATGTACAAGAAGTGGTTACTGATGTAGGAAATTATTTAAGTAGTGGTCATATTAGTATTTTAAAAGAGGAAGTTTTGGACATCTTAGAAAATAATTCTACTTATGTCCTTGCAGATATTAAATGCAAGTTTGAAGCTTTAGAATCTCCCTTTAAAGATTTAAGTACCGAAAGTAAACGTTTCAAGTACATGGAGACAAATGGTTATCTCATCCGTCCAATAGAGTATAGAATAGGAACCAGACTTGATGATAGAACGGACGATGCTGCAAATGTTACTTTGGAACCTGTGGATTATAAGGCACACTTTATTCCTTTGTACACTGTTCTAAAGCGATTCTTTGAGATGCCCAGCGTACTAACGAAAACCCTTCATCATATGGAACACCTGTCCCAGCAAACTGAGATATTTTCCAACTTTATCCAAGGACCTTATTGGAAAGAGAAAAGGAGTCGTTTTAATAATGATGAAATAGTTATTCCACTATTTCTATATTTCGATGACTATGAAACATGCAATCCTTTAGGTTCCAGTTCTGGCATCCATAAACTTGGAGCAGCTTATATTTCCATCCCAACTCTACCACTTGAATTTCTGTCTTCTCTTGACAACATCATTTTAGCATTGCTCTTTCACTCATCTGATAGAGAGAAAACTGAAACTGGAAACTGGAGTGTTTTCAAACCTCTAATTGATCAACTTAGCTCTTTGGAAACTGAGGGAGTTTTAATTAACACCTCTGATGGCAAGAAAAAGTTTTTTTCATGCTGGGATTGATTTTAGGTGATAATCTTGGGTTGCATAGCATTATGGGGTTTGTGGAGGGTTTTACCGCAAATTTCCCATGTAGATTTTGTCGAGTCCATAAATCGGTACTAGTCACACAAGTAGAGGAAAATCCTGACCTCTTGAGAACTGTAGAAAATTATAATGAAGATTTGAAATTGGACAACTTTGTGCAACTGGTATCAAACATGCATGCATTTGGAACTCTATCGCTAGTTTTCATGTGACAGGTAACTACAGCGTCGATTTGATGCATGACCTGTTAGAAGGAGTCTGCCCGTATGAAATAGCTAGAATTTTGAAGTATCTCATTATTGAGAAAGAGTATCTCACACTGGAAACATTCAACTTCAGGATAAATACTTTTAACTACGGTTACACCGAGCGTAGCAACAGACCCCCCAACATCACCACAGATTATTTACGGCGAGCACACCTGCGAATGTCTTCTTCGGAAATGCTGTGCTTGACTAGATATCTAGGACTGATGATTGGTGACCTAGTACCACAAGGAGACACAGTATGGGATCTATACATAAGTCTTCGAAAGATTGTTAGTTTGTTGATGGCTAAGAACATACAAATGGAAGCCGGAGTGTTGTTAAAATCACTTATTACTGAACACCATTTGTTGTATTTGACTGTATTCAATGAGACTCTGAAACCTAAGCATCATCACATGCTGCACTACCCTAGAATATTTTCTCAAGTTGGTCCTCTTGTGCATACTTGGGCAATGCGCTATGAATCTAAACACAAGGAATCGAAGGTTACTGCTACTGTATCGGTGTCGAGGAAAAATATTACCTATACTCTAGCTCTCAAACATCAACTTAAATTCGCATATCGCCTATTAGGAAACTTGGGTTTGGTTAAGGATATTGTTGTGGGCCCAGGTGAAGAGATCAATGTCAATAGTGTTGAAAGTTATCCATTGTTTCAAGACGACTTACCACAGAGCTTGAGAGGTACTGTTTTTATTGCCAACTGGGTCAATGTTAATGGCACAAAATATACTCCTGGGATGATAACTCTGACTGGAGTGATGGATTGTTGCCCACAGTTCGACTCGATAAAAAGTATTCTTATCAACGATTCTCGTGAAGTATTTTCATAACCTGTTTACTAACAACATATGGTTTTGAAGAGCATGTCCAAGCGTATGAAGTAAAACCTACCAATCTTTTCACTTGTGTTGGTTATGATGCATTATTCGATTCTACACCCACTTTTTCAATTCTGATGGCTGATGGTAATACGTATGTTGCATTACGTTATGAACCCTAGAGACCGTTGAATCATAGAATGGCAATGATTGATAACAGTTTCCATTCAATTGCACAATCATTTTGGGGAGTGCCTAATCTGGTTCGATTCTCAACTGACACCATTCTCCATTCTCATTCGTCTCAAGTGGTACGATTCTCATCTCAACACAAAGTGACTGAGCCAGCGGATGGCTCAAGGGCTTTAACTTTTAGAAAATTGAAATAACACCTAATGAATATACTGGCATTGTTACGAGATGTGCATGAAGAGAGTTGCTAACAATAGGAATGTCGATTATTATAGGTTTATTATATTACATTTCAATGTAGAATTGAACATTCTTTCAAAATGTAGAAAGCAGTCCTGATTTACACACTTAAACTTGTCCTTCAATTGTATCAGCTTATAAATTCATAAAGTTGAACAGTCCAAATAGTAGAATTCAAGAAAAAAAAAATGGTCCATTAAAAAATATAAAACATAAGTTGAGCTCAACTTTCATCAAATATAACTATTTCCGTTCAAGAAAAGAAGGAAACACACCAATCAGGATCAATGATTTTCTGATCGATTATCGATAACTTCATTTTATCTCACTTCAAAATTTCCAATTACCAATTTGCACTGATTTTATATGAGAATTTGAGAGAAAATTATATTTCATGCTATTAAAAAATATCAAGCCAATTTTGTAATACTGAAATAATGTGAATTGATTCACATTATTTCATAGAATTTAATCTACTTCTGTTTGTGTTAGATAGTAGAAGTAAATTTCATCCATGGTTTACCTGTCACAATGCTCGAGTGGACATGGTGCCGAATTGAAAATCTGTATGTCCGGGGTTCAAATCTTTTTCAGGTGAATATATTTTCTTTAAATCGAGTGTATACAAATGCAAATTAAAATTACATACAAATTAAATGATTAAATTTACACTAAATGTAAAATACGCTTGTTCAGCTAAAT
Source organism: Brachyptera putata (assembly GCA_907164805.1). Lineage (NCBI taxonomy): Eukaryota > Metazoa > Arthropoda > Insecta > Plecoptera > Taeniopterygidae > Brachyptera > Brachyptera putata. Next base: position 10,859,273 of record OU015475.1, read on the forward strand.
CCTGATCACAATTATTTCAATCAATTGAGTAACTAGTATGAATGGTAGTTTCAAGATTCCTTTCATGAATTTGTGAATTCATAGGTTTAGTTAAATACAATCGAAGAATAAGCTGAAGTGTGTAAATCAGGATAATGGGTCCGTGTATTAATTATAAAGCACTGGTCATTCATTTCTTATCGTTTCAGTAAATGTTCCATTTTAGTCATTTTTTCTCATCATTTTATTTAATGGTTTATTATTATTTTAGTTGATGTCCAATGTTCGGTCATCATTTTAGTTGATGTTTTCTAATCATATTAGTCAAATGTTTTTGTAACATTACAGTTTATGTTTTCCTATCATTTCAGTAAAGGTTTTCTTATCGTTTTAGCAAATATTTCATATTAGTTATTTTTATCTCATCGTTTTATTCAATGTTTTGTCATCATTGTAGTTGATGTTTCCTCATCTTCATAGGTACATTGTTTTTAAGGGTTCTATACAATGTTTTCTCATCATTTTCAGTTCTTTTATCATTGTGGATAATATTTTCTATAATTTTAGTAATTAATGTCTCATTATTTGTGTTATTGTTTAGAACTGTCCAATAAACTAAACAATAAAATGTCGTGAGTCACAATGAGGATAAATGCATACATCTTTTCTTTTACAGCCATTTCTAAAAACATCTTATTCATTTCCCCATCACATTAGGATGTAGGATCAAAACATTGAGTCGCGGTGAGAGACTATATTCCTGGAGGCCTTGACTCCTCAGAATAGAGGCTTGATGGCAATTATGTTGAAAGACTTTATTCACCAGTGGCTATAATCAGTAATTACCACTAATTTAAACCATGAAGACGAAACTATTTAGTTAGAACAACCAATCCATTTAGTCAAAATGAATAAACCATTTGGTCTGAACAACTAATCCATTTAGTCAAAATGAATAAACCATTCAGTCAAAATGAATAAACCATTTAGTCAAAATAAATAAACCATTTTGTCAAAACAACTAAACTATTTGATCAACAAAACGATCAAGCCATTTGATCTGAACAACTAATCTATTTGGTCGAAATGAATAAACCATTCAGTCAAAACAACTAAACTATTTGTTCAGAACGATCAAACCATTTGATCTGAACAACTAATCTATTTGGTCAAAATAATTAACCATTCAGTTGAAACAACTAAATCATTTAGTCAGAACGACCAAACTATTTAATCATAACGACCAAGCCTTTTAGTCAAAACGACCAAACATCAATCAAAATTTTTAGTTGCGGAGACTAAAAATTTCAATCATCATCACTAAAGCCAGGCTTGATGTGACTAAATGATTTGGTCGCTGTGACTAAAGCTTTGATTGTAGTAACTATATCTTTATTTGCAATAACTAAATGGCACGAGAAACTAGCTAGTAAATACTGGAATTCTTTGGTCGCTCCAATCAAGGTTTTAGTTGTTGTGACAAAACAAGTATCAATTAAATTCTTTAGTTGTTACAATACATAATTTAGTTGACCCTATATCAATTGAATTGTTTGGTTCTAGCAACTAAAATATCTGCTAGAACAACTAAACCGTTTTTTGTGTCTACCGGTTGTTTTCTATAGCCAATGGTCCAATCGACCAATCCCGTACTCTTGCTTATGTCGGCTAATAAATCACCTCATTGACAATGTTGCGTTGGCTCTGCCGTAACACGCTCGCTTTTGGTTACGAAGGTCGCCAGTTCGAATCCCGGTTTATCAATACTTTTTTGTTCTCATGAAATCATGTTTTTGATAATGTTCTACTATCCTTCTCTATTTTCTGAAAACCTAAAAAATATATGAAGTTATATTTGTCGTAATAATTATTATTGGGGGAGGATGGACCGTGGTTATGGTTAGGTAGGTCAGGTTGGTGTCGACCGGTATACCGACCCGAAACCGAGGTTTTAACCACATTCACGGGCGGAAAGGCTACCTAAAACACCGATACCTAAAACATTGAAATCAGCAATTCTACAAAAGATACGTATTGCCGCGCGAATAGCCTAGACGAGCTGCGATTGGCTGATAGAAAACAACCGGTAGCTGAAAAAATACTCGCCTCCCGGGTACATCTCGTTATTCCCACACTGCATGAGACGCGACATCATCCGGTTCATAAGGGTTCAATTGAGAGTTATTGATTTCATTCCATTTCATTTTATTGACCTTTGATTTATACAGGGTACAAATATAGGCTTGATAAAGTTACAACAATTCTATGAATAATAAATCAACAATTGTTCAATAATTATATTCTATGGGAAGGTGAGGTTTTCATTGATATTATAGTAGGGGTTGACACTGAGGGACTCATAATGTGATGATTTGAGAGAACTAATTGAGAAGAACGACCTCAGTGGGGCTGGTGGGTTATTGACCAGAGTGGAGTATGAGGAGTGCTGAAGATGTTGGATGTTGTTCTGACGGAGTGAGAGTGCTTCACAGTGATACCGTCACAACAGGCGAGTTGAATCAATTCAATGGACCACGCTCAGTTTTATGAATTGAGTTCAACTCCATTATTTTGTACATGCTGCAACAAGTTGTTAGTGTGGTTGATCATCTTCAACCCACATTACAATACATTCTGAATCTCCAAGTGTACACGATAGAATCACACGGCCAGCTGATCTCCTTCTCGTCGCTCACTTGTTTCTCTAGGAATTATTATCACTACCCTTCTCATAAGACATTGAATAAACAACAAGTAAATAGGCTCATTGGAAATTACAGTATTCCCACTAAGGCCCGGTTAGTGGATCTAGCAATAGTAAGCGGGTTTACTTTTCATCACCCTTGGTTATATATTATGTTATTTCCGTAACTTTAACTAATAGTTAGTGGATTAGTACTAGGATTCGTAAAACTGGCCATTATATAGATGAGTATGGTGAACCTAATCTCGAACACTCTGTGCCTTCATTTGGACAAGATGATGTTGAATCAGGAAACGAAGCACGGTCATGATCGAGTCGACTGTGGTCTTGTATCCTCATGGTACAGAGTCCTCGTGTTGTAATCTCTATCACTATCGCCATTGTTGTTGTATGAGACTTGTTGATATTTTCTCTACTTTGAACATATATGCATAACTGTGGCCAGTCCTGCACTGCCCGGTGGCCCAGTCCGGCACTGCCCGGTGGCCCAGTCCTGCACTGCCCGGTGGCCCAGTCCGGCACTGCCCGGTGGCCCAGTCCGGCACTGCCCGGTGGCTCAGTCCGGCACTGCCCGGTGGCCCAGTCCCTCACTGCCCGGTGGCCCAGTCCGGCACTGCCCGGTGGCCAAGTCCGGCACTGCTCAGTGGCCCAGTCCGGCACTGCCCGGTGGCCCAGTCCGGCACTGCCCGGTGGCCCAGTCCGGCACTGCCCGGTGGCCCAGTCCGGCACTGCCCGGTGGCTCAGTCCGGCACTGCCCGGTGGCCCAGTCCGGCACTGCCCGGTGGCCCAGTCCGGCACTGCCCGGTAGCCCAGTCCGGCACTGCCCGGTGGCCCAGTCCGGCACTGCCCGGTGGCCCAGTCCGGCACTGCCCGGTGGCCCAGTCCGGCACTGCCCGGTGGCCCAGTCCGGCACTGCCTATGGCATCCTCTAAATCCATATGTATTACTGCCTGAGCGCCAGTCGTGCCTTCTCAGGATTCACGTTACACGCTTTGTTCATTCTCAACACTCACATCATTATGTACGATGAATTCGGGTCCACTTCTCGATGGTTTCGATATTTAGTAGCGCTATGAGAGTCCAGATTTTCAAACTCGAGTTCGATTCTTCATGAAATTATCGAGTCCTATTCGAGTCTCGAGTCTTTTTACAAACATTTAAAAAATTATGTAGACGATTTCAGGCACCATCAGTAGGCCTACAATATGTCATCTTCGAATAATTATAATGTGCAAGTAAGTAGTTAGTGGTAGATGTTGAATTTACTTTAAGTTGTTGTTGCTGGAATATTGAAATAATGCCCTCCTTGAGTATAGTAAATACATGCGAGTATTTTCGATGCCATTTGGAAACCGTGATGATTTGTCAATAACTTCAGTTGCTATATTATTGAATGTGTTAAACATATCATTCGTTTTATGGAGATTGAAACTGAAGAATCGAGAGTTCGGATTCGGCGTCAGATTCAGAGACTCGAATGGACTCGGAAATCGAATCTAAATTACTTCAACGATTCCGATTCCGATTCTGGCGGAGACTTGGATTCAAAATCAGGTAGACTGGCGCACGCCTAATCTTTTGTGATGGTATATTATAATATCATAATCATAATTAGTATTATATTCGATTGTGTATGAGAGTATGATGTGAAAATAAAATCCAGTATTCTCTTATTCATAGCTGCCACTCAATTCTTCGATCGTATTCACATTTTCCTAATCATCTCCTTTCCACAAATCCATACCACGATTGAAGATAACACATATATATATATATATATATATATATATATATATATATATATATATATTACATATATCTTGAGTATAGAAAACCAACTCTGTTGGGTCAGGGGGTGATTATCACCACATCTCTCTAGAGCAGAAGCTCCGAGTTATGTAGCTACATCCTCTTCTTCACTCCTACTATCATCTTCCTCTTCCTCTCTTCCTATTAGTTCTCTCAATCGTTCTGTATTCTCCCTCCATCTCTCCCGTTTCACTTAACTCCATTCCTCCCCTCGAGTCACCATTCCATTCTCTACTTCCTTCTGCCATCTCTGTCTTGGTCTCCTGACTCTTCTCTTCATCATGCAATTTTCAACCATCTTGAACATTTTCTTCGGGATCCACTCGTCTTCCATACGCACCATACGTCCGAACCACTTGAGCCTCTCCCTTTCCACTCCTCAAGATGACATACGGATCGAGATGTTCCCACAGTCAAGTTTTTCTTGGAGATTCGTGATTTTTCTTTGTGGATTCGATTTTGGTAATTAAAATCGAGTATATAACCACCCTCGCCGACCCTTACCTTTTGGTGACGTGGTGTTTACCCTTGCCGCTTGCTCCGGTAGAAGATGAGACTCGATATTTTGTGAATTTACAAATTAAAAAAATTTTAATAAATTTGGACAAATTTTAATGAAGAGAAAAACGACTTCCTAGCGGAAACAAGTTCGGATTTAGAAAGGTCGGTAGAACTAGCAATTAGCTTTTTTTGGATATTCAAAAGGTGAAAACACTTGTGCTTAACTCAATCTCAAATTGAAATTAAAATTTAATTACTTCTCAAAAAAAAAAAAAACAGAATCTAAGTCCAATTGATAGTTGGTAACAATAATATTTGTAGCTCTAACCCGTCGATCAGAGAAACAAATCATGAAACTAATGATTTATGTACAAATTTATCATAAATTTGAACTTGAAACCCCTGTTATTTTCGTTTCTGAACAATTAACAATTACAAGAAAATAGGTCTTTGAAATATATATATAATGATGTAGTAGCGGTACCGTGTTACTTGGATGTTGATAGTTGCGATGATGATTATGATGTTGATGGTGAGATCTTCGCTGGCTTGGCCGATGACGCGTCGTTGACGCCGACGACGTCGCTTCTATGTGGGCTGCGCTAATTTCATCTGGTGTATTTCTTCGTGGTACTTTTCGTCGAGAGGGTTCGATTGCGGCGTCTCACGGCGCAAAAGATGCGGACCGTCCAGACCTATCGATTGGTACCGGGCCCGACTAAGGATCATCGGTGGGCAATAAAGTCTGAAGTGAGGATCCAGACCAAGTTCGGACCTTCTCGGTCGAATGGAAGCCTTTTAGTGACTGGAATATATGGAGGGAGTACTATAGCTTGTGTGTGTGATCGTGTGTGTGAGGCACCATGTGGACATTCAGCATACCCTCTTTGATTGGTGCACATGCCTGAAACAATCAGACTAATTTCATTTATTGGATTCGTATTTGTATTTTATTATCGTCCCGTGGATCAGTACATGGCACAAAGTATGGGTATCGTCAGGTATAGAATAGTAGCAAAAAAGTAGAATATAATAGTAAGGTATTAGTTACAATAGATATTGACCGGCAGCGCAGTGGTTAACGCGCTCGCTTCATATGATCCAAGAGACGAGGGGAATTCCGAACCCAGTCCGATCCCCGCCGCCGACCATCTCTACATGGGTTTTTATGGTTTCCCTCTGTAAAGTCTAGGCTAATGCCGGTGTGGTGGTATTTCTATACTGTAGCTGATTATTACACCCCAGTAATGAAATGCTGGCTGATGATTACTGTACGGTAATCATCAGCCAGGCATCTTAATACTGATCAGTACAAATATGCTGGCAGATGATAACTCCCTCTGATTTCTTATTACTGATATATTATGTGACCAGATTAATAATAATCCAGCGGATCTTTACTGAATTCCATACGACAGTAGTGATAAGAATCCAGCATTTGTTTACTCCCTCGGGTGTGAAACATGAATGTGAATCGAAATACTGAGGTAAAATTAATCCGGCGGAACTTTACTGTCATTTATCAGATAGGTAATAATAATCTGGCAGATCTTTACTGTCTTGTTTCTGAATACTTTTTTCAACGATACTTGAGGTAATAATAATCTGGCAGATCTTTACTGTCTTTTTTCTGGATACTGTTTTCAACGATACTTGAGGTAATAATAATCTGGCAGATCTTTACTGTCTTCTTTCTGAATACCGTTTTCAACGATACTTGAGGTAATAATAATCTGGCAGATCTTTACTGTCTTTTTTCTGGATACTGTTTCCAATTATACTTGAGGTAATAATAATCTGGCAGATCTTCACTCTCTTGTTTCAAAATATTGTTTTAAACGATACTTGAGGTAAAAATGATCTGGCAGATCTTCACTGTCTTCTTTCTGAATACCGTTTTCAACGATACTTGAGGTAATAATAATCTGGCAGATCTTTACTCTCTGGTTTCTGAATACTGTTTTCAACGATACTTGAAGTTATAATAATCTGGCAGATCTTTACTGTCTTGTTTCTGAATACTTCTATCAACGATACTTGAGGTAATAATGATCTGGCAGATCTTTACTGTCTTGTTTCTGAATACTGTTTTCAACGATACTTGAAGTTATAATAATCTGGCAGATCTTTACTGTCTTGTTTCTGAATACTTCTATCAACGATACTTGAGGTAATAATGATCTGGCAGATCTTTACTGTCTTGTTTCTGAATACTGTTTTCAACGATACTTGAAGTTATAATAATCTGGCAGATCTTTACTGTCTTGTTTCTGAATACTTCTATCAACGATACTTGAGGTAATAATGATCTGGCAGATCTTTACTGTCTTCTTTCTGAATACCGTTTTCAACGATACTTGAGGTAATAATAATCTGGCAGATCTTTACTCTCTGGTTTCTGAATACTGTTTTCAACGATACTTGAAGTTATAATAATCTGGCAGATCTTCACTGTCTTGTTTCTGAATACTTCTATCAACGATACTTGAGGTAATAATAATCTGGCAGATCTTTACTGTCTTGTTTCTGAATACTGTTTTCAACGATACTTGAGGTAATAATGATCTGGCAGATCTTTACTGTCTTGTTTCTGAATACTTCTATCAACGATACTTGAGGTAATAATGATCTGGCAGATCTTTACTGTCTTGTTCCTGAATACTGTTTTCAACGATACTTGAAGTTATAATAATCTGGCAGATCTTTACTGTCTTGTTCTGAATACTTCTATCAACGATACTTGAGGTATAATGATCTGGCAGATCTTCACTGTCTTCTTTCTGAATACCGTTTTCAACGATACTTGAGGTAATAATAATCTGGCAGATCTTTACTCTCTGGTTTCTGAATACTGTTTTCAACGATACTTGAGGTAATAATAATCTGGCAGATCTTCACTCTCTTGTTTCAAAATATTGTTTTAACGATCTTGAGGTAAAAATGATCTGGGAAAGATCTTCACTGTCTTCTTTCTGAAAATACCGTTTCAACGATACTGAGGGCTATAATAATCTGCAGATCTTTACCTCTGGTTTCTGATACTGTTTTTAAACGATACTTGAAGTTATAATAATCTGGCAGATCTACTGCTTGTTTTGGAATACTTCTATCAACGATACTTGAGGTAATAATGATCTTTTTTTTTTTTTTTTTTTTTTTTTTTTTTTTTTTTTTTTTTTTTTTTTTTTTTCTTTTTTTTTTTTTTTTTCTTATGGAAGTCGTTACTGTCTTGTTCCTGAATAACTGTTTTCAACGATACTTGAAGTTATAATAATCTGGCAGATCTTACTGTCTGGTTTCTGAATACTTATATCAACGATACTTGAGGTAATTAATGAATCGGCAGATATTCATGTCGTCTTTCTGAAACGTTTCAAATCTTGACTGAATATAATCTGGCAGATCTTTACTCCTGGTTTCTGATACTGTTTCAAGAGATATTGACGTTATAATAATCTGGCAGATCTTCACTGGTCTTGTTCTGAATATTCTACAACGATACTTGAGAGTAATAAGGATCTGGCAGATCTTTATGTCTTGTTCCTGAATCCCGTTTCAAACGATACTTGCGGTAAAGATTGGCAGATCTTCACTGTCTTCTTTCTGAATACCGTTTTCAACGATATGAAGGTAATAATAATCTGGCAGAATCTTACTCTCTGGTTCTGAATACTGTTTTCAACGTACTGAGTATCAATAATCTGGCAGATCTTTCCTGTCTTGTTTGAATACAGTTCTATCAACGATAATTGAGGTAATATGATCTGGCGAATCTTACTGTTTGTTCCTGAATACTGTTTTCACGGATACTTGAATTATAATAATCTGGCAGATCGCGTACTGTTCTTGTTTCTGAATATTCTATCAACGATACTGAGGTATAATAATTCGGCAGATCTTTACTGTCCGTTTCTGAATACTTCTATCAACGATCTGAGGTAATAATAATCTGGCAGATCTTTACTGTCTTGTTTCTGAATACTGTTTTTAACGATACTTGAAGTTATAATACTCTGGCAGATCTTTACTGTCTTGTTTCTGAATACTGTTTTCAACGATACTTGAGGTAATAATAATCTGGCAGATCTTTACTGTCTGTTTCGAATACTGTTTTCAACGATGCTTGAGGTAATAATAATCGTGGCAGATCTTTACCGTCTTGTTTCGAATACTTCTATCAACGATACTTGAGGTAATAATAATCTGGCAGATCTTTACTGTCTTGTTTCTGAATACTGTTTTCAACGATACTTGAAGTTATAATAATCTGGCAGATCTTTACTGTCTTGTTTCTGAATACTTCTATCAACGATACTTGAGGTAATAATGATCTGGCAGATCTTTACTGTCTTGTTCCTGAATACTGTTTTCAACGATACTTGAAGTTATAATAATCTGGCAGATCTTTACTGTCTTGTTTCTGAATACCGTTTTCAACGATACTTGAGGTAATAATAATCTGGCAGATCTTTACTGTCTTGTTTCTGAATACTTCTATCAACGATACTTGAGGTAATAATAATCTGGCAGATCTTTACTGTCTTGTTTCTGAATACTGTTTTCAACGATACTTGAAGTTATAATAATCTGGCAGATCTTTACTGTCTTGTTTCTGAATACTTCTATCAACGATACTTGAGGTAATAATAATCTGGCAGATCTTCACTCTCTTGTTTCAAAATATTGTTTTAAACGATACTTGAGGTAAAAATGATCTGGCAGATCTTCACTGTCTTCTTTCTGAATACCGTTTTCAACGATACTTGAGGTAATAATAATCTGGCAGATCTTTACTGTCTTGTTTCTGAATACTGTTTTCAACGATACTTGAAGTTATAATAATCTGGCAGATCTTTACTGTCTTGTTTCTGAATACTTCTATCAACGATACTTGAGGTAATAATAATCTGGCAGATCTTTACTGTCTTGTTTCTGAATACTGTTTTCAACGATACTTGAAGTAATAATGATCTGGCAGATCTTTACTGTCTTGTTTCTGAATACTGTTTTCAACGATACTTGAAGTTATAATAATCTGGCAGATCTTTACTGTCTTGTTTCTGAATACTTCTATCAACGATGCTTGAGGTAATAATAATCTGGCAGATCTTTACTGTCTTGTTTCTGAATACTTTTTTCAACGATACTTGAGGTAATAATAATCTGGCAGATCTTTACTGTCTTGTTTCTGAATACTTCTATCAACGATGCTTGAGGTAATAATAATCTGGCAGATCTTTACCGTCTTGTTTCTGAATACTTTTTTCAACGATACTTGAGGTGATAATAATCTGGCAGATCATTACTGTCCTGTATCTGAATACTGTTCTCAACGATATTCGAGGTAATAATAATCTGGCAGATCTTTACTGTCTCGTTTCTGAATACTGTTTTCAACAAGGTAATGATAATCTGGCAGATTTACTGTCTACCGAGGTTCAAATGTTCCAGCATATGATTACTTCCTCTTATTCGTTTCAACTGATATATGAAGTGACCAGATCAATAATATTCCAGCGGATCTTCACTGAATTGTATACAATGGTGGTAATAAGAATTCAGCATTTGTTCACTTTCTCGGATGTGAAACATGGATATTGATCTCAATATTGAGGTCAAAATAATTCGGCGGAACTTTACTGTCATTTTTCAGATAGGTGAAAATAATCTGGCAGATCTTTACTATCTACTGGACATTGTGATACTGATCGGTACAAATATACCAGCATATGATTACTCCCTTTCATTCCTCTCAACTGATATATGGAATGACTAGATCAATAATGATCCAGCGGATCTTCACTGAATTCCATACAACAGTAGTGATGAGAATCCAGCATTTGTTTACTTGCTCGGATGTGAAACATGGATATTCATCGTACTATTGAGGTAAAAATAATCTAGCCGAACTTTACTGTCCTCTATGAGGGAAGTGATAAGAATCTAGCTTCCATCTTGTTTCTGAATACTGTTTTCGACAATATTTTCGTATTTCAACGATCGTTGAGAACAGTACTCAGACAGTAAAGATCAGCCAGATTATTTTTAACTCAAGTATCGTTGAAAACAGTATTCAGACAGTGAAGATCAGCCAGATTATTTTTACCTCAAGTATCGTTGAAACACTATTCGGACAGTGAAGATCTGCCGTTTTTTCTTTACTTTTTCTATGGTATTTTTCTATGGTTATGGTATCTCACCTTTCCGTGAAAGAGGACAGTGAAGTTCCGCTAGATTATTTCTACCTCAATAGTACGATGAATATCCATGTTCAACATCCGAAGGAGTAAACAAATGCTGGATTCTCATCACTACTGTTGTATGGAATTCAGTAAATATCCGCTGGATTATTATCAATCCGGTCACCTTATATATCAGCTAAAAGGAATAAGAGGGAGTAATCATATGTCAGTATATTTTACTGAACAGTATTACAATGTTCAGTAGACAGTGAAGATCTGCCAGATTATTTTTACCTATCCGTTAAATGACAGTAAAGTTCCGCCGGATTATTTTTACGTCAATATTGAGATCAATATCCATGTTTCACATTCGAGGGAGAAAACAGATGCTGGATTCTTATTATTCTGGTCACTTCATATAACAGTTGGAAGGAATAAGAGGGAGTAATCATATGCCGGTGTATTTTTACTGTATATCAGTATTACAATGTTCAGTAGACAGTAGAGATCTTCCAGATTATTATTACGTCAAGTATCGTTGGAAACAGTATTCAGGAACATGACAGTAAATATCTGCCAGATTATTATTACCTCAAGTATCGTTGAAAACAGTATTTTGAAACAAGACAGTAAAGATCTGCCAGATTATTATTACCTCGAGTATCGTTGAAAACAGTATTCAGAAACAAGACAGTAAAGATCTGCCAGATTATTATTACCTCAAGTATCGTTGAAAACAGTATTCAGGAACAAGACAGTAAAGATCTGCCAGATTATTATTACCTCAAGTATCGTTGAAAACAGTATTCAGAAACGAGACAGTAAAGAGCTGCCAGATTATTATTACCTCAAGTATCGTTGAAAACAGTATTCAGAAAAAAGACAGTAAAGATCTGCCAGATTATTATTACCTCAAGTATCGTTGAAAACGGTATTCAGAGACAAGACAGTAAAGATCTGCCAGATTATTATTACCTCAAGTATCGTTGAAAACGGTATTCAGAGACAAGACAGTAAAGATCTGCCAGATTATTATTACCTCAAGTATCGTTGAAAAAAGTATTCAGAAACAAGACAGTAAAGATCTGCCAGATCATTATTACCTCAAGTATCGTTGAAAAAAGTATTCAGAAACAAGACAGTAAAGATCTGCCAGAATATTATTACCTTGTTGAAAAAAGTATTCAGAAACAAGACAGTAAAGATCTGCCAGATCATTATTACCTCAAGTATCGTTGAAAACAGTATTCAGAAACAAGACAGTAAAGATCTGCCAGATTATTATTACCTATCTGATAAATGACAGTAAAGTTCCGCCAGATTATTATTACCTCAAGTATCGTTGAAAACAGTATTCAGAAACAAGACAGTAAAGATCTGCCAGATTATTATTACCTATCTGATAAATGACAGTAAAGTTCCGCCAGATTATTATTACCTCAAGTATCGTTGAAAACGGTATTCAGAAACAAGACAGTAAAGATCTGCCAGATCATTATTACCTCAAGTATCGTTGAAAAAAGTATTCAGAAACAAGACAGTAAAGATCTGCCAGATCATTATTACCTCAAGTATCGTTGAAAACAGTATTCAGAAACAAGACAGTAAAGATCTGCCAGATTATTATTACCTATCTGATAAATGACAGTAAAGTTCCGCCAGATTATTATTACCTCAAGTATCGTTGAAAACAGTATTCAGAAACAAGACAGTAATGATCTGCCAGATTATTATTACCTCAAGTATCGTTGAAAACAGTATTCAGAAACAAGACAGTAAAGATCTGCCAGATTATTATTACCTCAAGTATCGTTGAAAAAAGTATTCAGAAACAAGACAGTAAAGATCTGCCAGATTATTATTACCTATCTGATAAATGACAGTAAAGTTCCGCCGGATTATTTTTACGTCAGTATTTCGATTCACATTCATGTTTCACACCCGAGGGAGTAAACAAATGCTGGATTCTTATTACTACTGTTGTATGGAATTCAGTAAAGATTCGCTGGATTATTATTATTCTGGTCACATAATATATCAGTAATAAGGAATCAGAGGGAGTTATCATCTGCCAGCATATTTGCACTGATCAGTAATAAAATGCCTGGCTGATGATTACCGTACAGTAATCATCAGCCAGCATTTTATTACGGGGGTGAACATAATCTAGCAGTACAAATATTCCGTTACACCGGGATGGTTCCTACAGTAAGTCGGCCATGACCGCCTCCTTCCCACTATCCTTCCCATTACCCAAGAAACCTTCATCTCATCATCCCATCATCTCATTAATCATCCATCCGACGCCTTTAGATCTCAGTTATCATAACAGTGCGTCGTTAAAACCAAATATATATTAAAAAAAGATATTGTAATGATCGAATAAAAAATTGAATGAGCAGGAGTACTTACAAAGAGAATAATTGAATGAATATTCATACAAGACAATAATGATAGAAGAGTGAGTTGAGGGGGGGTGAGTTTATTGTGGAGGGATATCGAAGTTGAGGTATTCTGCGAGGATGTAGAAAGGGTATTGGGTTAGGAGATATTTGAGGTTGATATCGAAGGGGGTGGGGGTGGTTCAGCTCGTGACAGAGGGAGGAAGTTTGTCGTACATTAAGGTGTAGATATGATGGGGGCTTGATACCGACACACTGCAGAGACGGATCCAGTACCCCTATTCCTGAGATAAATGAGATGTGAGAAAAATAAAAGTGAGTGAGAAAATGATTATCTCACATGAAATGGCCAATCATTATTCCTGAATCAATTTTTCTCCCTATTTTCTCATATCTCAATTTGTATTTCACTTCCTATTTTGATGGATCTGATGGTCACTTACAATCTTTATCGTATTTCATCATCAAGAATACTAAATCTGATGAGAAGTGAGATGAGAAAATTTACTCACTTTATTTTCTCACATCTGATTTATCTCAGGAATGAGGCTCTTGGTCATATTTATGAAAATGAAAAGTAGACATGAAAATAACAAGTTCATTGCTATATTACTATTAATATATTATGTGTAACCTTTCTGACCTGCCACATGTTAAGCATTTACCTGATTTTTGTATTTTTACGCAAGTCAAAAATGTAACGATCGATTTGGAATAAAATGAATGAAATGAAATTTATGAGGTGGAGCGATTTCAGTTTGGAAAAGAAAGAAGAAAGCACAAACTTACATATGCACAGGTTTTATATATCGATGCCTCAGTTCTATACTGAGATATCTCAAAAAAAGTGAAAATTGACATGATATATCGTTGGAATCAGCTCCTCAAGCTCTTTCTAGTTCTATACTGAGATAAATTATAGTTATTATATTTTTCAATAGAGAGCAGATAACTCTCTATTCTTCTACAAAACGTCTTCCATATTTTCGGTTCTATACTGAGACATCTCATGTTACCTCGGTATAGAGCCACAAGTTTTACTTGAAATCCACAATTTTTCAGTTCAATACTGAGACAAACCGATTAGAGCACGCTGCATAGTTCAGTTGTGTTTCATGTAGTGAATTGTCTGCCAGTTTCCGCGTGTGCACAAGGATAATTATTAGATTACAGTAATTGGTATAGCATTATGAAACGAGAATCGAACGAATCTCGAGGGGCATACCTTCTTCGTTTAGCAAGAGCTAAACCTGATGATTGTGTTATTCTGACCGAAGCTGACACTAACAATAACGAGGTAAGTTGATATTTGGGCTGCATGTACGTTGCTAGGCCTACGCAAAGGCCATCCTATAGGCCTAGTCTGACTTAGGATGACTGAAAATGAGAAGAAAGAAAAGGTATTGTGGGGAAACGTTTGTGTGGTTCGTTTTGATAAGGAGTTTCCATCAACCGTATATTACAAAACAAGTTTTGCTGATAACGAGTATGAGAAAATTAAAACCCAAACTCGACCAAAACGCGGATTGAATTCGAATACCAAGTTGAGTACTCAAAAATATTGTCATAGGGTCAGTAAATGAGTAAACATCTTTGGATAACTATTAATAATAATACCTATGATGCATAACCATATCATCACTTAAATGTATGTAGGTACTTATTAACACATGATAATAATTACTTTTTAGAATAAATAAAGTTAAAAATGAAGTAGTACTGGTTTTAATTATTATGGAACCAATTGCCAATACACTGAGATATTCCCTTCATTCAAATAAAATTTCGGTTCTGTACCGAGACATCACATATAATTATTAATTTAAATACATTTAGTTAGATATAAGTTATTTTGAAAGGAGGTATTAAATAAGAATAGTATCACAAAGAGGCTGGATTTGTATTGAACATATTGATTCAAAAACCAATTTTTAATACCATTTTGAAGTTTAAATGTCAATTATCTCAGAATGAATGTTTTTGAGATGTCCTAGTATAGAACTGGGGCATCGATATCAATAAGCGTTCTTGTTGATTAAAAAATAGTTATCAATTAACTTACATCATCCACATGCTGCTCTCGATTTCTGTAAATTCACTAAATCTAACGCATCTTTGATCTTCGTCGGATGCGCTAACGCATGTTGAGCCGACACGAACAAAACAACGGCGAGCAAACAGTAAGACTTCATTGTTGACTTTCTACAACAATGCTTGACGTCACTTTAGGTCAACAAGAACAAAATACCAGAATCAGTTTTGTGACAGTCTCTTTACAAATGTGACCGATTCCTTGGAACACAAAATAACAACAACACTTCAATCACTGCAGGATGTATTTTTGGTAGGTCATGTTATTACTGATAGGTGTTTGGGAATGAGTATATTCATTCCTTATCTGGCAAACATTTTGATTGATTTCATTGATAATGAGTTAATTGAACTCTATATTGAAGATTATGGAGTTCAGAATGATTGTGATGATGATTTGTTATAATCAGTTATCTGTGGCAGAATAATGCCCCCCTCACTCCCACTTTGACCCCCCGAATATAACCAGATTATTATACTTGAATTGGGTTCACGTGAAGCATAATGCTGACTATTGTCATATTCTGCTATTGATTGCTATAGAAACGATTGAAAATATCAAGGGATAAATTAGGTGGGCAGTGCGTCAATATAGATACAAAGTCAAGATGTGTACACCTTTACCATTTTTCTAAGTGCAATTTAGTTAGTTTTTTTTAGAATATAAAATATCGATCATTTTCCGTCGTCGAGGGGTCAAAAGGGGTCAAAATACCGTGAGTTTGGCCAGTTGTTGTATTGAAGAAATATTTTTAATGAGAAAAAAACATTGTCCAATATAATACATGGAATGTATACGTGAAATGAAAATAATATTTAGCCGCCCCGGTGGTTCAGTCAACTATCTCTAGCGGTGGAACCTGGAATCAGGTCGGACGTGGGTTCGAGTCCTGCATAAGGCATGTGTTTTTGTAAACGTCCTCTAACCTATTATCACTTCATCGTTTCATTATCACCCGCTCATTCGTACTCCCGTATAACCTAGCTGTTGGTGGGGTCGTTATAAGCAACATTGAAATGAATAAATAAAAATAAGGTCAGAACACGAGTATACATCTATTGATTTTTTATATTAAACAATTTGGGCCAAGGCATATTTCCAAGGTCAGTAAAGTACTATACTAATCTATTCCTTCAGTGAATAAAATATAATTTCGTGCCTATAAATGAGCGTTATGAGGCTCCAGAAATATAGAAACTTCACACTCATGTGGCATGTCTTTGTTTCAACTTCATAAATACTTTAGTTTCGAGTTGTTCGAATAAAATTGAAGAATAACTCGAAAATAATAAGTTCCGATAAAGAAGGTTTCAAGTGGACACTTCCTCGAACGGTTAATATTTGATGGATTTGAAATCGATTGGCATGTGTAACCAGAGGTTTATATCTCAGTTCACTCAGTTAGTCAGTTGGTTTCTTAGGGCGTGGAAGGCCGTGTCTGTATTAACTGCATATGTGCCAAGGAGGTTAGATTACTACTAGTCTGGAGAGAGCTTAGACTCTTTCTGTATTGTTGAAAGTGAAGCCAATTTATTCCCTGGCGGCCATATTGTGACTGTCTTTAGCAGGGTCTTTTTATGTGAAATATACAATATTTTTATGAAAAATATTCTGTTTGGAGTTAGAATTCACACTCGTAAGATGGCCGCCAACAATTCAAGCTCATAAGCCACCTAGATTTCAGTCTCTAACAATTGGAGCCCTCTCCAGCCTATTAGTAATCTAACCTCCTCGATGTGTGCCCATATGGTATAGCTACAACAATATTCGTCCAAAGCACGATATTAAAACGCAGAACAGAACAACCCGTATACTGGAATACCTCATAATGATCAGAGCATTCAAAGTAAAGCTTGAAAGGAATCAAGGTCTGGAGTTGAACAAATATATGCTGTTTCTGTTTGGTGAGTAAATTCTAATGATAACATCCTTGATCCTTCATCAATAAATAATATAATTATCAAAACTTCCTTCAACAAATTTATTTTGGATTTCTTTGAGAGCATTTTTGTTAAAATTGTTAATGGTGGCTCCACAAAAGTTGAAAACCGTACATTTATCACCCATATTGTTGTCCTGTTTTTGCAACTTTGCACCTCACTGTTGATTTTTCACCCGTATCGTTACTAGATATTGCGTATCAAATTGGGGGAGCCAAGTTTATGCTTTTTTATAAATTGATATTGATGTACCTTTTTTCACATTTCTGGACCTATTTTCGCAAGAATTAACTACAAACACCGCGGACTTGCGGTAAATTGCAATCAATGAATAATACCCACACGCCTTGAGAGCTGGTTATAGGGGTTCGGTACCCCAGCCTTCCTTTTTTTATTACTTTTTAAATATCATATAAATGCTTTTAGCCAAAGGCCGGGTAGATTATTTTTTCCAAACCGATATTGTGTAGCTACCGATATTGGAATTATTCCTTATAACGAAACGCACACCCTCCCGAATCAATCCGGAGGAGCCGAACCCTCCCGAATCAATCCGGAGGAGCCGAACCCTCCCGAATGGATCCGGAGGAGCCGAAGCCTCCCGAATGAATCCGGAGGAGCCGAACCCTCCCGAATCAATCCGGAGGAGCCGAACCCTCCCGAATGAATCCGGCCGGTGGAAACCTACCAGCTCGCGTGAAAATTGTTCAACATATTACATATTTTATTTATTCATTACAGATTTTTCATAAAACAGGTGGTACCGGTTTGTATACCTAATGAAATTACAATCAAACATTCTCGATAAAATAACACTTTGTTATTTTTTCTTAGTTCTCTTCTTAAATCACCGATCTTCGTTATATTCTTGATATCTTCTTCCAATTCATTCCATTCCCGCGTCGTTTTTTGTATGAATCCATATTTACCTACTTCTCTATCCACTTTTTCCACTTCCATTCTTACCCCTCACCTTATACTTCTTTGTAATGATTTCCAATTCTTTTGCTTAATTCATCCCATCCTGTATATTCATTCTTGACTCTAACAAAATTGCACATTCTTTCTATTTGTCTTCGTTTCGCCAAATTTTCCCATCCCATTACCTCAATCATTTTACTAGGTCGTTCTATAACTTTTTCAACCACACCCTTGTCGTTCCTGATAATCTTCCAGCGCTTCTCTCTCCCCAATACCCTTCTTGCAGCAACCCTTTGGACGTTCTCCACAGAACGTTGCTAGTTCTGAATAGACGAGCTTTAGCGAGGATTCAATTTGACATACTGAAAAAAATTGGTGTTCGTTTTTATGTTTTTTTTTTTTTTTCATGTTTTTTTGTCGGTTCTCCACAGGTCAAACGGCTACAGCTATCCACTTCAAAGTTTTTTTCAATATGGTTCCTCATCTAACTTAGATTTGTGTGGCATTATAGGGGGGTAACTTTTTTTTATGAATTTTAGACATTTCAAAAATACCCATTAGAATAACATGGCAGAAAAAAAAGAAAATATTTTCATTTTCCCAGAAAAATGAAATTTTGCGTTAAGTTGAATTACATTTTGATACACATTTCTAAAAAAATTCAACTTGATCGGGTCAGCCATTTTGAAGAAAAAAAATGAAATGTGCTAAATTGGTACCACTCGAAGCAAATCTTAACCATTACTACCCATACTATTACTATCCGCTCGTCTAACAACGCATATGGCGTTTTCCTAGTGTATGTTCCATTTATACATTTCAGGTTTCTGGCCAAACGGTGAGTCAGTCAACAGCTGTGGTTCTCTCTTCCGGTACTTCTTACCGAGATTCCAAGTTCCGTTATCCTTAGTATATAGTCTAATAGTATTTCCCTGCGGAGTGATCTCGAATTGGGGAGACATCATAGGAATGTGCGAGTGCTTCTCTCTAGAAGTGTTGTTGGTTATAGTATCGCAGAGACATATACACCTTTTTAATCACTCGGAACTGTATCAATCATTGGCAAATAAACTGGAACAAATATCTGAGTGTTATAAACCGCGAACATTACGAGAACAGGAAAAATGTAAAAAAACACAAGATGAAACGAATGCGACCTTATTGATGATTATCATCTATACGGTACTAATTGGAGTGTATCATCTTGGAGTTCTCCCGATCATCATTCCATTACGACGATTGTATATTGGGTAAGAGATTCAAGCTTCCATTCACCATAGTTTCGACATTGAAAACATCGTTCGAACACAGTTAGGGAATGACCGTTCACTTGACGTAGACAACCGAGCAATTTTACCTATAAATACTCAAATTCGTATATTAAAACAGCTGCTGATGTTCTCCGTTCGTGAACTGTTCCAGCTGTAGGGGTTAAAATTGATGCTACCCCTGGTCGTTTAAATCAAACTAGTTTTTAATATGGAAGTTATTCCATCTTATTGGATGAGTGATATCGAAGACAATTCCATCATACTCATATGGAGCATTGTCTTTTTGTTGGAACGCACTGCACAGGTCATCTGGTTCCGACTTCACAAGTCCGTGTAGGTCCCAACGCAAGCGTGCGAGCTGTTTCAGAGTACGAAAACCAACAGGAAATTAATCAGAACAGAATTACACAGATTTAGAAAATTAATGACAAATTGTGAACATATTGTATATCACTCTTGAAGTTCATATAAATGTGAATTATACTCACTCAAATTAAAATCTATGATTATAATTCCAGAGGGTGGTACCCCTACGATGTCACAGTGTTTCCGAATTATGAGTTAACACTGATGGTTTTGATAATTCTTGTGCTGCAATTGATAGTGTCAGCCACGATTGATGTATTCTCCCTGGCACATCTGATACAAATCAATGGACAATTCAAACTATTACGCCATCGACTGAAGCATTTGCGAGCACATGCTGAAGATGCTGTTCGTGCCAGAAACCATTCAGCTTCTGACGGGTTGAAGCTCTCTCCAAACATGGATGTAGGAGTTGTGAAGAGAAAGTTCCTAGTTTCTGGCTCGAAATACAACATGGAGAACCAGTGTAATCAGTTAAATGTTCCAGAGATTGTTCACATATCAGTGATACAGATTGAAGCTGTTTCTGGAATGTCATCACCAGATCAGGAACAGGAAGTACGTCAGATGAGTGAGGATGTAAACCTCGAGATGAAGATTGGTCTTGCAGAGTGCGTCAGACATCATGTGGAACTGATCAGGTGGGATATGAGAATGATGTATAATAGTCATGAGTCATTTAAACATTGCCCAATATATGCAGGAAGTATATTGTTCAACTCATTACCACATGACCTGAAGCAGCTTGGTCTCCACAATAGCTCTTTCACGAGATCGCTCAAGTCTTTCCTGACTATCAATTGTATTTATATCATTGACGAGTTCATGAACCACTCTTAGTTGTAACTTCCAGGCATATTGTTATTGGATTTTTCATTGTTGAGTGTCTGAATATCATGCAATTGATCAATTTAAGGTCAATAATTATGATTATTATTCATATATTTTTGAATTGATATCAAAGCTCCAGTTGATAGCAACAACTCCTCAAACATGTGAAACGTTTAGGTTTTGAATCATGGCATTTTCACGGAATGAAACGTAGCTTTGTAACCAGTTATTTCATTTCAACTAATGAATGATGAAATTTCAGTTTTTCTCACGGATGACTGATATAGCTTGTGACGTGCTTATCTGCGCATGGAGATATAATAATATCTCGGTTTCGCGTCATCACTTTCTCGACGACCTACGTCACAACAACGGATGACAAATAGCATTTTCACTAATCAGATTATATTAGGATACTACGCGAACAAACTATATTCAGACACTACATTTCATAAACCGGTATGTGCAAGGAATTATAGATTTCAAACGGAGCTTTGAAGAATTGGCAAATTTCATTATGGAATTTATTTAGCATATTACATCAAATTCAGTTTTATCATGAAATGATAATTGAAAACTAGGCAATAATCTGAGTGTATTATTTGTATGGTCATGTAAAGTGGAATTACTATAATACATACCTTATTAAACTTGACTTGAATACCCATGCAATTCAAAAAGCTGTCCATATAGCTTCAAAAACTAGGATAACTGGTGTATATTATCATTATTATTATCATTTTTTTTCCCCAATAATAACATCGAAACTTGATACAAAATCTTTGTTCCCCTCAAGGCTAAGGATGAAAGTAGGATCGTTTGGATGGGGAACCACAAGGGCGATCTTACCACCCCATTTCTAATATACCGTAATTCATATACAATTCTGATGTTTTCCCTGGCATTATTAATCTCGCGATTTGTTACAGTATTGTTGGTGAATATGAAACTACATTCAATATGTATCGAACAGGCATGTATGTCTACAGTGCAGTTGTAAATGTTTCTACCATCTTGTGGCTTAGCAAGGTATATGTATTACTTGAGTTTTAAGCAGGGACCCGAACCGGAACCAGAACCGGAATCGGAACCCGAAAAAAAACGTATTTTTGGGGAACCGGAACCAGAAGCGGAACCTTTATTATTGATTTTCAAGAACCGGAACCGGAACCCCTGAACATCTTGGGTTCTTTTCGGTTCCATAAAGGTTCCATAAAGGTTCCATAAAGGTTCTCAATACCTGATTCAAACTTATTATTTACTCATTTTGTTCATAACTTTTCAGTTAGATTTTTTTTCCACACATCAAACATCCTTTTCACGGGATTGTTCCGAAACGCACCAAAAATACCCCCCCAAAAAAACAGAAGACCACCAAAAGTAGAACAACTACAAGCAAGGAAAAAATTATAGAACTATTTAGCAAGTGGAACCGGAACCGGAGCCCTTATTCACACTATGGAACCGGAACCAGAACCGGAACCTTTTTAAACGTAGAACCGGAACCGGATACGGAACCTTCATCAATTTCGGTTCGGGTACCTGGTTTTAAGACTTGTATTATATCCATCTTACCAATTGTGGAGCGGCTTGGATGCAAATATGATCACAATTGGAGGGTTTAATGATCGAAGCATCACATGTGGCTCACATGTTCGTAGTTAGAGAAATCTGAACCAAAAGAGAAGAGAAGGCTCTGAAAAAGTTCAAGTTATATTTAGTTAGTGTTAGGGTTTGAAGGCGCCGCGCGCGTCGACAGCGAGGTCATTTAAGGTTGGTTCGATTAGGCTGCACCAAGCTACACCACTGCACCAGCATGTTCGATTTGTCTGGTGCAGACTACTTTGCCGACCCTAGTGCAGCACCGTGCGCGTTCTATTTGGCACTGGTCTAACTTGGGGCAGCTTTTTAGCGCACCAGCTCTGGAGGTGGTGTGTTGGTGTAGTGCAGGTTGTTTTGGCGCATTTTTATGAATTCAACATTGAGGGTTATGAAAATCATGAAAATATTAACTACCAACAACAATCCAATTGTCCAGGACGGGCACTATAAGCTTTTTCTGCTGACGGTGAGTTATTTGTAGCCCATATTCATAATAATATAGAAAATATACAGTCATGTCAACAGTAAAAAATAAAATCAACTCAAATGCCGCGTAACGAATTCGGACGTGTTCGATTTGGGGTGTAATATAGCAGCTCGGTGCTACACCAAACTGGCATGACGTCATTTCCATAGTGCAATGAGCCTACACCAACTGCCCCTGGTGCAGGCAAATCGAACAAACCTGAAAGTGTAAACTATGCCATAGTTGTTTGTCTACGTTTGTGGATGTTTCAAGCATATGGAGGGAGCGGGATAGAAAGAGCTAGAAGTAAGATGAAATAAAATAAAATGGAAGATCACATATGAAGAGAAAAGAGACAAGAAAATGGAATAAAATTCAGTACTCCCTCCATACACTCCGGTAACCAAAAGGTTCAACAGTAGCGAGGGGTGGAATGGATTCTGATGGGGATGAATGGATGGAATGGGGGATATGGTGAATGTCAAGTTGATTCAAGGTCATCATTTTTTAATTCGAATTGTGCCTATATTTGAAATCCAATCAAGGTCAGGAGTCTGAAGAGTTTCCACGCGGTAGATTTCCTGTAAAAATGGAACACCTTTAGGCGAGATGTCTTTGGTGAAAACGTAGGTCACAAAGAAGGTGATTGATATTTTGAATCAGATGATATTTATTATATGTTAGTCAAATACACTAATATGATGGTATCCCAGCAACGAATCACAATTTCATATATGATGATCGGTATGACATACATGCATAATTGAATAGTGAATCTGAATATTTTTGTCATCCTCACTCAAACTGGAGAGAACATTTAATAACACAGTACGTTGACGAATATATATATATATATATATATATATAAATATATATATATATAGGCCTATATATATATATATTTATATTGGGTTTAACGACGCACTGTTATGACAACTGAGATCTAATGGCGTCGAATGGATGATTAATGAAATGATGGGATGATGAGATGAATGTTCTTGGTTATGGGAAGGATAGTGGGAAGGAAGCGGTCATGGCCGACTTATTGTAGGAACCATCCCGGCATTAGCCCAGAGGGAAACCATGATAAACCCCTGTATCTGTAAAGATGGTAGGCGGCGGGGATCGAACTGGGTTCGGAATTCCCCTCGTCTCCCGGATCACATGAAGCGAGCGCGTTAACCACTGCGCTGCATGTGCTGGTGAATATTTAACCATTTACAATTTGTTTCGACAGGTACAATCATTTGATATAGGCTTGAAACTCGCTGGCCCACTTATTATTACAATTTTAGGCATTGGACAGATGTTTACGTATTGTTTCTTTGCGAATAGGATAACTGAAGAGGTGAGTATTGATTGAACTTTGTTGTGTGAATGTCGTATAATTTCAACTCTGCCTTAAGGGGACCTGTACATGAAGGATTAACATGTGTTTTTGTATCTTCTTTAGGAACACATATCTTGGAAACTATCCAATATAATTCTTTTTTTTTGTCGGACATTCTAGCCTATTGTTTATTCTATAAAATGACCCTCAATAATTATCGACACATCATTATTTTAATTTCAATAAATATTTCATTCAAACCCGGTCACTGAAAACTAAATGTCTTACGTTTTTTCGTAACTAACAATTAATAAATACGAAATCATCAACAAGAAGTATTTTTTTTGATGCTCAGGCTATATAGTATATAGATGGTAATTAACTGTGAAAATTTCAAGTAAATCGGTGAGATAGATTCCAAGATAGATGTTCCTAAATATCAAAAATCAATAAACCCAGTAAACGGGCTTTCAAGTTCATGAAAAGTAAATAAAATGTAATCAACTATTAGGTTGATTAGAATACTATTTTCAACTGAGTATTTTTTTGAAAGCACTTCTTACATTATGATGATGAAATATGTTCACATATTATTGAACAGTAGAGAATAAGGAAAAATAATATGAGAAAAAAAAAATATATATAAATTCTTCATGTACAGATACCCAATGGGAATGGGAATCGGTTATAGATTGACCATGATATGTGCATTCATTGTCCACGAGTTAATTGAACTTCATAATATTCTACAAACAAGTATCAAGATTCAACTGATAAATCAATTCAAATCACTACTCAAAGAGCACCTGTCCGCCTCTATCAAATCACCTTCGCCCAAGGAACCCTTGTTCCGCCCGCCAACCTGTTTTGTCAGTGTTCTTGGGGGACAGCGTTACCAAGAAACATTTTACACAGTAGTACAAATATCATCTCATTGATAAAACCCCTGCAATAAACTCCCAGCAACGTAAACTTGAACACAAATAAATGGTTCTTCAGAAATTAACTTTCATTTTCTAGAGTTCCAAGGTCGGAAACGCGGTATATGGAATGGATTGGTTGGATGCAACGCCAGAATTTCAGCGTTCTTTGAGGATTATCATATCAAGAACTAATAACCCTATCTTAATCAGAGTTTTAGGATATATTCCTCTATGTGAAGAAACATTCAAAAATGTAAGTATATTTTGATCCAGATCATTTATAACGTTTTCTCAACATGATGTATTGGATTTTGTTTCTAACGGAATGAACGGGAATGCACTGAAGTTATCAGATCTTTTTCACATATATTCAAGGTCAAAAGGCTTGACTTGAATTATTTTGAAATTTTTTAAATAATTTGTATTATTACAAAAAGTCCATGTCATGACAAGTCACTGACAACAACAACAACAACAACAATCCAAGTGCGAAATTGTACGCTTGTGTACCATTCGTATATGGAGGTCGGCGAAATCTTTGAATTCCTGGAGTACCAAAAATAGAATGTCGTGATAACTCGGTCAATGCAACTTAATAGAGACTATAGTCGTATTATCCAGACTAGGAAAACGCCGTATATGCGTTATTAGACGAGCGGGTAGTAATAGTATGGGTAAAAATGGGTAAAAACTGCTTCGAGTGGTACCAATTTAGCACATTTTGTTTTTTCTCCAATATGGCTGACCCGATCAAGCTGAAAATTTCCAGAAATGTGTATCAAAATGTAATTCAACTTCACGCAAAATTTCATTTTTTTGGAAAATGATTTTTTTTCCGCTGTGATATTCTAATGGGTATTTATGAAATTTCTAAAATTCATAAAAAAAAAGTTATCACCCGATAATGCCACAAAATTATACAGATCCAAGTTAAAAAAGTTTGAAGTTGACAGCTGTAGCCGTTTGACCTGTGGAGAACCGACAAAAAAACATAAAGGTACGTTCATAGAGCCACGGTAGCACGGATTTGACGGCACGTATCAGCCAATCACAGACTTGCCGTGCTTGCCGTCCAGTGTGGCCTTGAGAGTTGGTTGAAGCTGAACATTTTGACGGCCGTCAATCTTGCCGTGATGACGTAGGTCTCATCACGGCCACATGTATACTCAAACTGTTTGTTCGGCGTACGGTCTATCGACTGTCGAGTACGATCACTATCGACCTTTTTTGTCTTCGATTTTCTACCCGTTTGCCTCCGCAAGTTTTCCTAGGCCTACATTGTAGGGGCGTAACCTAAGAATATGATAATTTGTATTTCCATTTCATTACCTCAATGTTAAGGCGAGCATTAAACCTGTTGGTATAACATCTCGTGTCGCATGCTGCGTTTTTAATAATGGGTCCACCAAATTTAACACAATGTCAAAACTTTCAGGTGACATCCGAAAATAATTTTGATGAGCATCCTCATCTTCTGTTCTCATTACAGGAACTAGCGTGTAATAATTACCGAACCTTCGTCGGTTCTGAAAGATTGGTCGTGTACCCCATCTTCTCTGCTTCTTCTCTTCTTAATTGAATGATAGATCGCAGCTGTTGGAATAATTTTTTTCTTCAAAAGAAGTGCGAGAAGCAAATTATTATCATCATAGTCATCTTGAGAGTAATTTGAACAGTCGAAAGTATGTCATTCATATCAACTTGAATCTGATCTATGACAAAACAAATGATGCCAACACTTGCCCGTCAAACACGAGAATCGATCGTTTGCCGTGGCTGTATGAACGATACAAATCATTTGACGTACAACGGTACACGGCAAGGTTGCCGGCCGGCAAAATTGCCGTGGCTCTATGAACGTACCTTAATGAAAAACAATTTTTTTCAGTATGTCAAAAAAAAAAGAAACATAAAAACGAACACCAATTTTTTTCAGTATGTCAGATTGAATCCTCACTAAAGCTCGTCTGATAATTTATATGATTCACTTTCCAATAGATGATGAACCTAAACTACTCTCTCTTCACAACACTTAGAAGTAAGTTCTAGTGAAACACTACCTGTAGAAGAAGTGAGACTCAAGATTCACGTCACGACACAACAGAGTGGATTTCCGGCATTTGCTGCAGAAGCATTTCACGTTCTGCTCTCCAACACTTCAGACAGTGCAATTGTTATTGATACTAGGAAAACACCATATATGCGTTGTTAGACGAGCGAATAGTAATAGTATGGGTTTAAATGGGTAAAAACTGCTTCGAGTGGTACCGATTTAGCACATTTTATGTTTTTTCTTCAAAATGGCTCACCCGATCAAGCTGAAATTTTCTAGAAATTTGTATCAAAATGTAATTCAATCTCACGCAAAATATCATTTTTTTGGAAAATAAAAATATTCTCTTTTTTTTCCGCTATCTTATTCTAATGGGTATTTTTGAAATTTCTAAAATTCATAAAAAAAAGGTTACCCCCCGATAATGCCACAAAACTTTACAGATCTAAGTTAGATGAGGAACCATATTGAAAAAAAGTTTGTAGTTAATAGCTGTAGCCGTTTGACCTGTGAAGAACCGACAAAAAAAAAAAAAACGAACACCAATTTTTTTCAGTATGTCAAATTGAATCCTCGCTAAAGCTCGTCTAACAATTGAATATGTCATAAAATATTTTGATGAACGTTTTGTAAAGAAAGAGTTGAGTATTTCGAGAAGAATGGCTATGATGAAATGAGATGAAAGATAATACTAAGGGGACGTCCATGAATTACGTCACAGCTTAGGGGGGGGGGGGGGGGGGGTTGTTAAGATTTGTGACGAGGTGTTACAAGGGGTGAGGGAGGGGGGAGGCAACTGTGTGATGTACCAATTTTTTCCCAAGTAATTGGTGCCATTCTTATAGATTCTCAGGTATATTCATAGTCACCCTAGAAACAGCAGATGCATATCAAATAATTATCAAGTTTGACAACTCAAAAAGCAAACATGAAGAAATGAACATTAATTCAAAATTTTTGTTGAAGGGGGGGTATGAGAATTTACGTATTTAAAGGGGGAGGGTAATGGTTTTGTGACCAACTGTGACATGGGAGGTAGGGGGGGGTCAAAGTGGCTTAAAAAGTGTGGCATAATTCATTGACGTTCCCTAAGTAGAACTAGATGTAGTGTGTATCTAAGACGTGATGTGGAAGGCTTTTAAAGGGATCAGCTGATACGAATAGATGCTTGGCTCTGATGGAAGAGATGAGAGAAAACAAATTACACTCTACGTCCTTTGATAAAATGAAATGAACGTCAATTTATTTCCGTCCATATTTTATTGGATGAGCGATAGCGTGAATATTCATCTCACTCGTACGGAGCACTCTTTTTTGAAGCATTGCAATTTGCACAGGTTAACATTCTCACTAAATCAACATAGAACTCTTTATGGACCGCGGACTTCTCCAACTTGGAACTGTTTTTGGTTTTTGTATGAAATCGGTTGGACCGATTTCTGAAAAACACCATCACATAATTTAAGATAAGATAATGTTGATCTGGAAAATTTGGGAATAAAATCTCTATATACATATTTTTCCAAAATACATATTGATATGAATTTGTATTCCCGATCCAATTCACATCCCCCGGAAACCCACCTGGACAAACCACTTTTCTTCCTACACACAATTTCACGTACAAATATAATTAGTATTGACATAAGAACGCATAACCCTTCGAGCAAGCGTCGTCGTTCAAGTAGCCATTGCGATGTAACGTTACGCAGTTCTCCTTGCCTCCAGCATTGTTCGGCTGTCCAACTCTCCACTTGGCATAACCAGCAATCGACAGCGAGTACCCTGCAAGAAACAGAAACTAGTCGAGCAGTACTGTATGATCTATAACTGACAACAATATAAAATCAGTGGCACTGAATGGCTCAAATTTCGGAAATTTTCAATTTTGAATGTTTCGTGAAAAGATCCGTGATAATTACAGAAATGTATAGCAGACATTTTATGTTCTTGCCATCACCGAGGACACATCCAAGCTGAAAATACAGAATCAAACAATTCGTGCAGCCATACACAAATTGATAGTCATGTGTGCGAAAACCTCATCGAATTGTTAGGTTTTCCATTCATTTATCATAAAATAAATAAAACCGTTACTTCATAAGACGGAAATGCTATTAATAACATGATTATGGATCAAGGAATTCATAACTACCCCACCACATACCACATATACACAACCATACAAATATATATATGTCATGTGGCCAAAATACCAAGGTAGGTTGGTCAATGATCTCTAAATTATGGGTTCTTGTTCTAGGTAGGTGAAGGATAAGCGTTCGTGTTAATGAAATATATATAGACAATTTCGGTAACACAAATATAATGTTTAATATGGACAACTAAGATGTGTAGTAATACACTTTTTTCAGTGGTAAAAGATACAGTAGTGCAGTTTAAAGATATAGAGGTGTAAAGGTATAAGAATTTAATATACAGAGTTCTGTAGATTACGACAGTTTAGTTACTAGTACAGAACAATGAAGGTTTATCAACTGAATAGTGCGGATGCGATAATGAGTGAATAAAGTTTTTAAAGAGATATAAGAATAAGAAGTAAAATGATAATAATAGACTTACGATGAGCGTTGGTTCAAGCAAGAGCGAACTGGTAAGAAGGACTGGAATTCTTCGACTAACTAATTTAGAATAATTATGAATTTTATATAGTTTTTGCATGGCGATAATTTTGTGACGTGAAGAGGGGGGTTTTGTCCTCTATTCTATTGAGGTCGTAAATTTAGAATAGTATTGACCCATTATTGATATGTAGTATCATGTCATGGGACATTTAACTCAAAACTAGAATAATGGTTCCAAAAGTTATCGGTTATCGATTTTATTGCTTTGTGATTTGATAAGCTTATATGTATTTTATACAATTCGCGTTTTAATTCGCGTCATCTCCTCCAATTTTTGTTATTTATCATATTGTTTAATTTCAATGATCACAGGTTAAGTGTTAAAAGACCTCGTACGATTTTAATAATAGTTCACCCTTTCGCAATGACTTATTTGGACCAACCTTCTCGCATTATACTAGAGATTACAGAAAGAGGATATTACATAATAATGAACTGTATCAGCTGAAGGCGAAACCTAATATTGATTAGAGATCTGCATGATGAAGTCTCAACCGATTATTAGGCAACGGCCGATCGCTTCATGACAAAGCTATCCCCATGGGAAAAGATGATTACCCCAGGTAATCGTCCTTTTACATAGTATAACTCTTGTCAGATACCACTAATGAATAATTATGATACCTTATACCTAATCAGAAACACTGGGTTTATCATGAAACACTAAAATAATCACTTGTGGGACAGTCAGAACACTTCAGTCCAGTAGGGTTAAATTTTAACTCATATTGGTGTTCCAGTACGTGCCGTATCACCACGTCATCTTCTGTAGTCGTGTGGTACGTCTGCATGTACTGCGCGGTCGCGTTTTGTAACGCAAACTGCAACCGGTTGTAGGTGTCATTATACGTATCCTGGGGAACGCGTTGAGTGGCATGGGTGGTCAGCGCCTCAACGGCCAGCTTCAGATTTTCTATGTGTACGTATAATTGAATTCTGAGGTGTACTTGATCCTCCACGACCTCTAAGAAATTATCTTCAGGGTTGCCGAGCGAGTCCAGCTCGACTCTGTGGTCTCGCACGTTCATGGGTTGTTCATGAGTCGGCTGAGTAGGATGCACTCCCTCTGGCAACATTGGAGATCGTGGCGTCTCTCCTCGTTGAATAACACTGATCCTCTCTGAAGTGTTCATGTTCTGTGATTAACAATACAAATTAATAAAAGAAAATTCATCTACCAACATAGTTATGAGGCATCATAATCATTCCTTGAACACAACAAAAGAATCTTTTCAAATCTATCCTCTTCCATAAGTTAAGTAAACGTAATAAATTCCTCAAAACAATTATAATTGTCTCCTGTCTGTTATAGAATGAAATTACTAACATACCAAAACAATGGTTTTCACCTTTTAGACCTTTCCATAAATTCCTTTATAAATGAATGAGTGACTCATTTTTATGAACCTTAGTTCTAGAATGACAACGGTCAGATTCAATACAAGTTGGTTTCGGTTTCACACCTTGATCTAACCTGACTGGATCGTAGCTACAGTGAGGTAGGATCGTTACGAGTCATCCTTTAGCGTTGAAGACGCTACTGTTAACCACAACCTCTTCCCCTTAAGATTTAGAATTGAGGAACGACAGGCCTAACAACCTCTTCGACCTCCTCTATTAACGATGCCTGAGGTTCTTCCTGCTCGTGTGGTTTCGCGAAGGAAACCCTATATCGCGAGCGAGTGTTTCGCGTAAATCTATAATATTGGAAAAATCCAAATGCCAAGCCGGCAAACATAATTATTAGAAAAACGATAATAATTATCAGTAGAACAGTGTTCCCTTCCGGTTTAGCAGTAATCGCTATTGGCTCCCTTAATTCATTAATTCTTTTCTCTATTTGAGATAACGGTATTCCTTGCAACGGAATTGAACTTTCTTTTACTCGATCTAACATTTGCTTTACTTCCTCAATGTATCGCGTGTCGTGAATAGATTCTACAATAATTTTCTGTTCAAGGGGAGATAATATTTGTTTAACAGGAGGAATATGAAAGACGGGTCGATCTCTTACTACATCTGTATTGCCATTAGTATGAGGTAAGAGAACGAATGACGTACTGCTTACCGAGCAGGTAGGCGGTACATCCAATGAACCCGTATTTTCAAGTTTAATAGTCTCAATTTGAGGCCGACCAAAGGTGTCGTTATTATTTTGACACGTGATAAGTGCATCAGTGGGAGTACTGACACTATAAATCCATTTTTGAATATCTTTAGATCGGTAAAAGTAGGGTTGATAGTAGGCAATTAACTGTTTTTCACAGCTTTGTGCGGCATTCTTTGTATTGCTCAAAATTGACATCCACTGTAAGGATCCACTTGTCTCCGGACAGGAGGAAGGTTCCTTCGTTCATGAATACCAGTCCCTTATCGAGGACTGTTTCATCATCGGATGTCGTTCTCGCCGACATCCCGGCGTTCCAAAATAGTAGAAAAATGTAGACATTTGTGAAATTCATTCTCTCTGTAAACTAAAGGAACATATTAATCAATTTGGTCCCCACCCATAACCCAAGGGTTAGGTGGAGCTGGACCACGGCTTCGTAATCCATAACGTGGAATATCCACCTCCTCATCTCTTGCTGCTTCGACGTCATCAAGATTATTTTGTACATAGAGTGTGTCATCCTCGTCATAAAACAGAATATTACTTTCTGCAACATCTCTGTTGTCAGTCACAGTTGGAGTGACATCATCGTCTGAGGTTTTACTATGAGTGACGTCATAACAGCCAGGCGGGAGATCATCTTTGCCGCCGTACGCGAGCTTGAGCCTGTTTGCGTGAACTATTGACTTCTTTCGGCCATAAATTTCTTTTATCTCGAAATTAATTGGGCCGACCACACTAATGATTCTGTAAGGTCCCGTCCACTTTTTAGTGAACTTCTTACTTAATCCTACAGGTACAACTGGATTCTGTAGATACACTCTGTCACCTAACTTGAATTCAACCCGTTTCGTTTTATGGGCCAAGTTGTAATATTTTTCTCTTTGGTTTGTTGCTATTTCTAGGTGTTTCTGTACAGTATCAGAGGCTATTTGAAGCCTCAACCGTAATTCTTTATTATAATTATCGTGAACCCCGTAGTGTAATCGTTGAGGAGTTACAATGTCATCAAAAGGTAGTTCAATGTCACGACCATACAATAAAAAGGCTGACGATTCTCTTGTTGCACTGTGAGGTGTGCTACGATAAGCCAATAAGGCAAAAGGTAGGTATTCTTCCCAATCCGTCTGTTTCTTATTTACAAAATGAGATATCATTTTAGCAAAAGTTAAATGACTTCTTTCAAGTTGTCCGTTTGTAGCAGGGTGATACGGACTAGTCTGAATTTTATTGATTTTTAGCAAGGTACATACTTCTTTGAATAATTGTGATGTGAAGTTTTTGCCTTGATCTGTGAGTAATTGTATGGGTACACCGTGTTGTGCAATGATGTGTTTAACAAAAGCTTTGGCAATGGTCAATGCTTTCTGATCTGGAATAGGTATGGCTTCCGGCCATCTGGAGAATGCATCTTGAAACGTAAGAATATATTTATTTCCGTTTTCACTCATATTTAGCGGTCCGACGACATCCATCATAGTCCTCTGAAAGGGGGCGGTAACGTCTTGAAATTTTTGCATCGGGGCTTTGCGTAAATGAGGTGGTGTTTTCATTTCGGCACATGAATGACAAGATTTGCAAAACTTCTTAATATCAGAATACATTCCGTCCCAATAAAATTTACTCCTAATTAGGTCTAATGTTCGTTGAATACCTTGATGTCCGGCGAATGGTAAGGAATGATAAGTACGCATGATTTTATCTCTCATTGTACTAGGTGCTACGAGAGTGTCATCTCGTTCATATGATTTACGAGTTTTATACAACAATCCCTCGTCATCTAAACAAAACAAATCTGTACTGTTTTTATCGTCTTTTAACATGTTAATTATGTCCATGAGCTCGAGCTCCTGTAATTGTTCCTTACGTATTCTATCGCGGTCCCACACGGGTTCATAAGTGGTGTCAAGTCTGTTTACAACAGGCATTCGTGACAATGCATCTGCATTTGAGTTCTCTTTTCCCGGCTTGTATGTTATGGTAAAGTCGAACTCCGATAATAAGAGGCTCCATCGCGATAAACGCGAGGAAGGATCTTTAAGATTAAATAACCATTTCAGCGGGCGATGATCGGTGACAATGGTAAACTTCCTTCCATAAAGATAACACCTGAACCTCCTACAAGCAAAAACTATACCGAGACATTCTCTCTCGATCGTCGAATATGTTGACTCCGCTTTATTTAATTGTCTACTGATATAACTAATAGGTCTTTCTCCTGCTCCGTTTTTCTGAGACAGGATCGCACCAATTGCGATAGCAGACGCATCAGTAGTGACGATAAATGGTTCTTCAAATCTAGGAAATGCCAATACTGGTTCCTGGCATAACGCGTGTTTGAGTGCGTCAAACGCGTCTTGTGTCAGATCGTCCCACTCGAAGGGAGTATCTTTTTTAGTTAGAGTGGTCAAAGGTTTGGCTATTCTAGAGAAATGTGGAATGAATCTCCTATAATAACTGGTTAGGCCGATAAAAGCCCTTATCTCGCGTACACACCGCGGAACTGGATAATCTTTGACCGCGCTTATCTTTTCAGGGTCAGGTTCGATGCCATTATTAGACACTAAATGTCCCAAGAACTTGACCTGTTTTAACATGAATTTACATTTATCTGGTTTCAACGTAAGATTCGCATCGCGAAGTCTTTCAAACACCATCGCTAACCTTTGCCTATGTTCGTCAGCAGTAGTCGCGAAAATAATTATATCATCTAAATACACGAAACAAACTGACCCGATTAAATCGGACAAGGTAGTTGACATTAGTCTAGAGAATGTGGCGGGCGCGTTTGCCAAACCGAATGGCATCCGAATGCATTCGAAGTGACCGTACGGCGTAGAGAATACCGTTTTCTCTCGATCCGCCGGGTCTATATCTACTTGCCAATATCCACTGGCTAAGTCCAAGGTGGAAAAATAAACAGTCCCTGCTAATTTATCCAATGTTTCATGAATATTAGGTAAGGGAAAAGTGTCCTTTTTAGTGACCGAATTCAAAAGTCTGTAATCAATACACGGTCTGACCTTTGATTCACCTTCCGTCGCTTTCTTCGCTACAAGTATGATGGGAGCGGACCAAGGAGATACAGAGTCTACAATAATACCCCCTTCTTTCATCAAATCTATTTGTTCTTGCAACAAAGGTATTTGATGATGAGGAACTCGATACGGTGCTTTAGCAATAGGGGAGGCATCCCCCGTATCTATCTTATGTTTGATCTTGTGTGTGCACTCTAACCTTTTTCCTTCCATGAGGAATATGTCCCTATATTGTTCCAAAACTAATATAGTCTCATCTCTTTCACTTTGATCCAAGTGATCCAACTTATAGTATTCTTTAATAGACTTCGAACGGAAATCATTACTACTATCTCTAAAGTCAGCAAAACTCAACACGTTTTGTCTTTTTATTTCATCATCAACATCTTGGTTGTCCCCAAGTTTAACAAGTTCATCAAATTCAATTACTTCATAATCACTAACCGAGTCATCTGTGTGACCTCGAGAGATAACATTAATCTCAACTAAAGACTTAGCACAGTTCCTCTTTGGGAGACTGTCCATCTCTATCTCTGTAGATAAGCAATCTACATAACCAACAATGGTTCCCTTATGTAACCTAAATATTTCACCCGAACTATTTAATATTCTTACCGGTACTCTACCGTGTTCATTGAAACAAAATGCACTTCTGGCAACTCTTAATTCATCTCCCTGTGCTAACCGCACGGGCTGTAATATACCCTGTGAACCCTTAATCCTTCTGGAAGAAACGCCATAGAAATGCGTCTCCGTATCCGGGTTGATCACTATATTACTATCTAGCGTCACAGCACAAGTCAAGTCAGAATCAGTTTCATTGTAATGGCTCTGTATTTTAGGAGTAGGTTTGGAGTAGGAATCAAGTGTTTCAGTGTTTGAGTTATCGATGCAATTTACGTTATCTATCTCTTTAGAGATTAACGGAATTTCAACGTTCATTATTCGTAACACATTTCTGTTTGTTAAAATATCTGCTTGATAGGCCTTGATGAAGTTAAGTCCTAGGATTCCGTCACTAGGGAGAGTGAGTGAGTCCTTCAATATTATACAATCGTACGGGAAAACATGATCTTCAAATTCGAAATCAACCGTAGTTACGCCGAGATAAGCTATAGGGTGTCCCGTTTACATATTTATTTATTCATTACAGATTGTTCATAAAACAGGTGGTAATGGTTACTATACCTAATGCAATTACAGTCAAACATACTCGATTTAATTATACTTCATTTTTTTCTTAGCTCTCTTCTTAAATCACCAATCTTCGTTATGTTCTTGATATCTTCTTCTAATTCATTCCATTCCCGCGTCGTTCTTTGTATAAACCCATATTTACCTACTTCTCTATCCACTTTTTCCACTTCCATTCTTACTCCTCCCCTTGTACTTCTTTGTAATCCCTTTCCAATTCTATTGCTTAATTCATCCCATCCTGTATATTCATTCTTGACTCTAACAAAATTGCACATTCTTTCTATTTGTCTTCGTTTCGCCAAATTTTCCCATCCCATTTCCTCAATCATTTTACTGGGTCTTTCTATAACTTTTTCAACCACATCCTTATCGTTCCTGATAATCTTCCAGCGCTTCTCTCTCCCCAATACCCTTCTTGCAGCAACCCTTTGGACGTTCTCCACAGCCTTTATTAGTCCAACTTCATGCGGATCCCAGACTGAACCAGCATACTCAAGCATTGGCCGAATCAGACTCATGTATGCCTTCTCTTTTATTTTCATCCCTGTCCCCTTCAACTGCCTCATAATAAAATTTAAGGATCGTATTCCCTTTTTTGAGATATTTCTAACATGTTCCCCCCACCCTGAGTTTTTATTTATGTAAAGTCCAAGATATTTATATGCTTCTACTTCCTCAAGTGTAGAATCTCCCATTTTATAAATCTTATTCACTTTTTTCTTGTTACTGCTGCTAGAGAAGTGCACCACTTTACATTTTCCAACATTTAGTCCCATTAAATTTATTTTAATCCATTTATTAATTCTGTCCAAATCTCCTTGTAACTGATTTTCCTCCCTCTCACTCCTAATGGTGCTATATACCACACAGTCATCAGCAAATAGACGAATTCTTGATTGAATTCCGATTTGAAGATCGTTTATAAATATATTGAATAGAAGGGGTCCAATTACACTTCCTTGTGGTACCCCAGAAGTAACTTTTACCATATCAGAAATTTCATCACCTACTTTTACTTTTTGTGATCTACCTTTCAAGAAGGACTCCACCCATCTTGTTATCCTCTCATGTTTTGTTATTTGTTTCAACTTTGAAATCAGAAGTTTATGAGGTACTTTGTCAAAAGCTTTTTCAAAATCCAAAAAGACGGCAGATATTTTACCCCCCTTGTCCAAAGTATCAGACAGTTCCTGCGTGAATCCTTGCAGTTGGGTTACACATGAGTAACCCTTACGAAAACCATGTTGTCCATAAAATATTCCACCATTATTATCAACA
This sequence comes from Brachyptera putata, assembly GCA_907164805.1. Lineage (NCBI taxonomy): Eukaryota > Metazoa > Arthropoda > Insecta > Plecoptera > Taeniopterygidae > Brachyptera > Brachyptera putata. The sequence goes on from OU015475.1 coordinate 10,896,913, forward strand.
ATTAATTTGATTTCTGTATCAATTAACCTTTCCATAATTTTGCATATTGAGGAGGTGAGGCTAACTGGTCTGTAATTACCCAAATTTGATTTTTCTCCCCCTTTATGTATTGGAGTGATCATTGCTTTTTTCCAGTCCTCGGGCACAGTTCCTGAATCTATTGAATTTTGAAAAATTAACATTAAATACGGTATTAACTCTTTTCCCGCCAACTTGATAAATTTGTTATTAATCCCATCGTGACCGGGAGCTTTATTTCTATTCAGTTTATCAATTATTCTCCGGATTGCTGTTTCAGTGAATTTTATTTTATTTTCCTCTACTCCTAATTGATGAATTTGATCATTCTCTACTTCGTTCTCCCCATTCAAAGTCTGTTTTTGAAAAACTTCACCATAATAATTATTTAATGCGTATGCCTTTTCTTTATTCGATATGAACTCCACTCCATTTCTGTTAATAAGAGTTGGCATATCGTTTCTTCCTCTTCTAGTATTATTTATGTACTTGTACATATTATTCCAACTTTTATTCTGGTCCTGCTTATCAAACATACCCCGTAGAAACTTATCCTTTGCACTTTTCTTTTCTTTATTCAGATCTGATCTGAATTTCCTTCTCATTTCTATATCTCCCCCTTTACCTCTGTTCATATTATGAAACTTTCTTGCTTTCCTTTTCAATTTTCTAATTGATTTATTATAATAGATTGGATCTGCACTTTCAGATATTAATTTATTGGGAACAAACTTCTCAATAGCGTTTAAACATATGTTTTTGAAAGTGTCCCATTTTTTGTCTATATCCCCCTTCTCCTCAATCCAGTAATTCCTCCAATAATTTAAATGTAACCTAATTTTGTTGGTATCCGCCTTTTTATAGAACCAGACTTTCTTCTGTACCTTTATTTCATCTTTTACTCTATTTGCAATTAATTCTACTGTTGGAATATTATGGTCACTGATACCAACGTCCACGATAGTTCTTAACCACTTTTCCGGTGGTCTGACTAGGTTAACGTCCAAAAGGTTATTACTACCTGTCCTAGTTAATCTAGTACCCTCCGTAACCGTTTGCACAAATCCTTCACTCATTATTTCATAAACAAGTTCTTGCCTTCTATTCGTGCTACTTCCTACAGTCCCTTCTTCCCAATTTATTCCTGGTAAATTCAAGTCTCCAGCAACTATTACATTCCTTTTATTAGCACTTTCAACCACTCTTTCCCTAATCTTGACAAGAATATCATTATTAGAATTTGGTGGCCTATATCCCGCAATTATTATAAACATTTCTGTTCCGAACTTAATTTCTAATCCCATTAACTCTACTGCTTCTTCTATCCACAAGATTCTCCCATTCAACTCATTTTTTAATCCCAGCAATATACCACCCCCATGTCTATTTCTGTCTCTTCTGAATAAGCTGTAACCCCCAACCTCTATCTCTTTATCGGTGTAGCCATCGTCCAGCCAGGTTTCCACAAGTACGAAAATATCGGGATTTATAGTGTCTACTACTGTTCTTAATTCGTCGAGTTTATTGCATATACTTCTGCAATTAACTAATGTTATTTTTAATGTATTTTTTACTCCCATCTCAATATCCTTCTGTTTCGATTTGTCTCCCCTTTCCATATCATTTCCTAGGCCTACCTCTATTCTGCTACTTTCAATCGTATTTAGTCACAAGCTAGCTCTTCTTCTCATCTTCTCGGCGACTCTTCCCATCAGTTTACCCAGTTTCTCTGCTCCCAATCTATTTAAATGTACCCCGTCAGCCTTCAAATGTTCTTCATTCTTCATTCATTCATTCTTCATTCTTCATTCTTCAAATGTTCCCGTTATCAAATGTATTTCATCGTTATTCAAATGTATCCCAATCTATTTAAATGTACCCCGTCAGCCTTCAAATGTTCTTCATTCTTCATTCATTCATTCTTCATTCTTCATTCTTCAAATGTTCCCGTTATCCCTTGTAAGTTTAGATCAGTGTCAGCATAGTCGATTTTTATTCCGCTCACTACTGACTCTTTTAGGATGGTAACAGTGGCTCCTGTGTCAACTAGGAGTTTAACCGGTTGATTATTCACATTAAAAGAAATGAAGTTGCCATTTGCTACGTCAATTGCTGAAACTATTGCTGCTTCTACTTCCTCGGCGGAGGGCTTTTTATAGCTCCAAGACGGGGATGCCTTGGAGCTACAATCTAGTTTGGGGACCCGGTGCGTGCAATACTCACCGGTCCTCGTTTAGGGCAACTTTTTGCATAATGACCTTTATTTCCACATTTGAAACAGGTAATTCCGTTTTTTTTTTGCACTACTCTGGTTTTGGTAGCACTGGGTCCTTGTATGACCTTTCTTACCACACGTGAAACACTCGACGGAGGAAGGGTATCTCGATGTACTAACTTTCTTAGTACGACAATCAACAGACCTGTGCCCAGGTTTGTTGCAATTATAACAATTTCCCGTAAAATTATTTGAGGAACGGGCATTTGAATTCAATTTAGAATCAATGGCATTCACCGTACTCGCCTTCTGTTGACCGAGCGGAGGACAAGAGGGAGTCGAGTTCCAGTCTAACGGTGAACCTCCGCCCTCCGCTAGGTACAACACCGAAGCCGACTTGCTTAACATGAAATTTTGATGTTCTGCCTCGGCGATTTTAATCGCTTCAGCGAATGTCTGCGGATCGCGTGTTAACACGAAGCGCCTAATCTCGGGACGTAATCCCTTCAAGAATTGGCCCAACATATTCTCCTCTAACACAATTTTCCTCATATTATTGGCATCAACAGTTCCCGTAAGTTTCAATGTTTTATTACCATTCTTTCGTATGCGCGCTGCATACTCTTGAATCGAATCGTTAGGTTTCTGAATAGTTGTCATGAACCTTTGCAAAGCGTACGTTGGATGTTCCTCCTTTTTGAATCGATTTATAAGTCCTAATTTTAGTTCTTCAAAGATTAATGCCGACTTCAACGTCAAGTCCGAATTTACATAATCTCGGGCTTCACCCCGTAGTTTAAGTTTTAATACGGCGCACTTGGTATCGTTCGTCCAACCGCTGATGGGCGCTACTTGTTCAATCGAATCAAAGAAGTCCTCGACCGAAGGGGACGAGTCTTCAATACCCGAAAAATTTTCAATTAAGTGAATTAAACCCCCGACAGGTGTTGCAGGTGGAACAGTTGGTGGAGGGTCGTCACGTCTTGTTTGGTGTGCCATTGTAATCGAGTATAAAGTTTTTCCAAAGAGTAATCAAAGATAGATAACTCTCGAAAAATAGAATTTCAACAGTAAGTAAAAGTGCACTTAAATGAATGGATAATAACTTCAGCTTAGAACGCTTAATAACACTTCACCTATGGTTCCTGATCAATAATAAATCCACTAAGCTGTCACCAGTGTCATGTGGCCAAAATACCAAGGTAGGTTGGTCAATGATCTCTAAATTATGGGTTCTTGTTCTAGGTAGGTGAAGGATAAGCGTTCGTGTTAATGAAATATATAGACAATTTCGGTAACACAAATATAATGTTTAATATGGACAACTAAGATGTGTAGTAATACACTTTTTTCAGTGGTAAAAGATACAGTAGTGCAGTTTAAAGATATAGAGGTGTAAAGGTATAAGAATATAATATACAGAGTTCTGTAGATTACGACAGTTTAGTTACTAGTACAGAACAATAAAGGTTTATCAACTGAATAGTGCGGATCCGATAATGAGTGAATAAAGTTTTCAAAGAGATATAAGAATAAGAAGTAAAATGATAATAATAGACTTACGATGAGCGTTGGTTCAAGCAAGAGCGAACTGGTAAGAAGGACTGGAATTCTTCGACTAACTAATTTAGATTAATTATGAATTTTATATAGTTTTTGCATGGCGATAATTTTGTGACGTGAAGAGGGGGGTTTTATCCTCTATTCTATTGAGGTCGTAAATTTAGAATAGTATTGACCCATTATTGATATGTAGTATCATGTCATGGGACATTTAACTCAAAACTAGAATAATGGTTCCAAAAGTTATCGGTTATCGATTTTATTGCTTTGTGATTTGATAAGCTTATATGTATTTTATACAATTCGCGTTTTAATTCGCGTCATCTCCTCCAATTTTTGTTATTTATCATATTGTTTAATTTCAATGATCACAGGTTAAGTGTTAAAAGACCTCGTACGATTTTAATAATAGTTCACCCTTTCGCAATGACTTATTTGGACCAACCTTCTCGCATTATACTAGAGATTACAGAAAGAGGATATTACATAATAATGAACTGTATCAGCTGAAGGCGAAACCTAATATTGATTAGAGATCTGCATGATGAAGTCTCAACCGATCATTAGGCAACGGCCGATCGCTTCATGACATATATATATATATACACAACCATACACATATATATATATACATATATATATATATATATATATATATATATATATATATATATATATATATATATATATATATATATATATATATATATATATATATATGAATTATTATTATTTCCGGGATTACCATGTGTGTTATAATTATTAGAAAAACGATTAAAATTATTTTCTCAACGTTTCAACATGTTTGGACATGTTATCATCAGGGTATTATTTAATAATTGAATTAGATTCAATTAATAATCCCCTGATGATAACATGTCCAAACATGTTGAAACGTTGGGAAAATAATTTTAATCGTTTTTCTGATAATTATAACACACATGGTAATCCCGGAAATAATACTAATTCATATACTATTGACCATGAAAGTTTAAAACATCATATATATATATATATATATATATATATATATATATATACATATATATATATATATATATGAATATATATATATATATATATATATATATATATATATATATATATATATATATATATATATATATATATATATATATATATATATATGATGAAATAAGAACATACCTAACACTGTCGTGTATTGACCCTCATAGAATAGATCATGAACCCCAACCCAGGCGTAGACAGTATTGGGATTGCTCGCGTAGATATTCTTCAGCGCAGTTTCTTCACGGACTGAGTTGATGACTGCTCATGTGGCTCCCTCATCAGCGCAAGTCTTCCAGGCTTCCGACCAGGACTTCGGAGTCGTGTAGAGTCCCGCTACGTCAGTGTATCCCGGAGGAGCGCAGGAAGACTGCCGCCATAAGGCATGTGGCACGGGACTGGATGGTGAGATGATGAGTCATGCATTGTCTTCGAGTGTGTACCACAAATGTACAGGGAGGGAAGCGGGATCTGAAACCAATAGTCCAAAAGAAATGTAGAACAAGACTGCAGCCTTGTTGTGATATATGGACGAATAATGTATTGTTGAGCGCGGCAAAATACATCTCAATTAGATAAGATTTGAATGCTGAAAAGGGTGACATTTCAATGATAGAAACTCAATGAGGTTTACGAAGTTATACAGACATTTTTCAAGAGGTAAAACAGTATAAGATTAACAGAATATCTCCATCACTTAATCGACAGTCGAAATGAAATACGAACTTATTTTATGATCTTAACATTCCGAAAACTCTAATATATTTTCAGAAGAATAACAAAAGAGAGCAATAAATTATTCCTATTTTTCTGAATTAATTAATATGATATATTTTTCAGTCAAGAATTGATAAACGTATTGAATAGTACGTATAGAATGAGTAGGCTTTTTCATAGGATTGAAGTATTGAATTAAAAAAGTTGACCAAGTCAACTATCGCTAGCGGTAGAAACTGAAGTCACCGTTGGGCTTGGGTCAAGTCCCGCATAAGGCATGGGTTTTTGTAAACGTCATTTCACCTATCATCACTTCATATTTTCATTATTATCCGCTCATTCTTACCCCCGTATATCCTAGCTGTTGGTGGGGTCGTTAAGCAAAACGTTGAAAAAATGTATTGAAATGATTTTTATTGAAAAAAGGAACTAAGAGAAATTCTCACCATGATCGGTTTTGGACGCGAACGCTTGAGAAGAAGCAGGTTTGCAGATTTGTTCTGTTTCTGATGCTTATCACGACAACTGTGTGGTCAACTTAAACCTCTTCGTTTCCTTCAGAATCATACACAAGAGATGTGTGCAAAACAATGAGTACGGATGTTTACATTATATGCGTCAACTGTTTTACGACCTGAACTTGTTTAGTATTTAACTAGAATTCTATGAGATGTTGATCCTGTTCCAAGGTGATAACTGTTATTCATGTCTCGCTTGCTTTTTTTGTTATCTTTCCGTATTTATCAGGGTCTATTGCTATCTTGAATAATTCAATCCAAAAATCGGGCGGGAAATATCACCATGTTTCGTGCCTGCCATTTGGAAAACGCATGATCCCTGATAACACTGGGTATTCCAGAGGAGGTACTGAGTCACTCACATTAGGTATTCTTGTTGAGGAAGGTGTTCGAATTGTCTCAGAAGTGTGAGAAAATACGAGAAGAATTATTTGTGTTGGGGGGGTTTAATATCAGGAAGGTTCATGGTGAAGGTGGTGACTAATATGAATAGAATGGTGGCTAGGCCGGATATCCGTTTGTTTGATTGTGAACAACTATTCAAAGAAGTGATTATGAGGCAAGGTAATTTGTTTGTATATTGAACCGAGTAACGTCACGGAATTGACGGGTGCATTTGATGGTCGCTGAGCTCAGAAAGGCGGTAGAAGGACCTTGGACATATTTTGAAGTGGTTTGAAGGAAAACTATCTGTGTTCTGTATTAGGACGCCAGTGATTCACACCGTTGCGCTGGTAAACCTTTTTTTTTTAATGTTGCTTAACGACCCCACCAACAGCTAGGTTATACGGGGGTACGAATGAGCGGATGATAATGAAACGATGAAGAGATGATGGATGAAAGGACGTTTACAAAAACCCATGCCTTATGCGGGACTCGAACCCACGCCCAACGGTGACTTCAGTTACTACCGCTAGCGATAATTGACTTGGCCACCGGGGCGGCTACTGGTAAACCTTGTTGAAGCTTTGTAATTCCAACTTTTATAGACAATTAGACATACTATTTGACTATTTCTTTCAAAATTGAATTCCGTTAGAAATATTTGTGAACTTGAGAGTAAATGGGAGTCGATATAGCCTAAAAGTAGTTGTTTAGGGATAATTTCTGGACGGTATGAGAAATGAAAATCCCGGAAATACAGATATTTGTAATAACTTCAAGATGGTATTCGTAATACCTACTCAAATTGAATAGCATGATTTTCACAGGTACCGAAAGAAACATCATTTTATCATTCCAGCTGCATAACTTAAATTACCTGTAACATTGTTGTAATTCAAGTTCAATAATTATATTCCACATCATGTTGAAGGTATTACAATCATTTGTGTTTCTGTCATATATGAGAGAAACACAAATGATTGCACCGCGCAAATCATAAGTTTGGGTATTGTGGATTGATTGAAAATCTCGATTCGTTTTTTCTCCTGGTTTAACCAATTCTTCTCTGTAATGTACTATCAGATTTGAACTAGGTTCAACGCAGGCGGAAGACGTGAACAAAGAAAAGAGGGACCATTATATGCCATGCATCCCCGACCTAGCTCGAAAGTATAAGATAGATTGTCAATACTGGAACGTTATTGGTCTTTTCTTGGGAGCCCGAGGTGTAATTCCATCTTTTTACACTAATTTTTTAAAGACATACGCCATTTCCACCATTAATTTAGATCACATAGTAACGTCAATTTTAAAAGACTCGTCTTTCATTCTCCACAATCATCTCTATAATAACTCATCATAAACATTACAGAACGTTTTTTTATTTTTATTTCAACTATTTGGTCTTAAAACTTATTATTATTATCTGTATTATTTTTTTCTCAATAACGTTCATTTTTTTGAAATCGTCGATTTTTATACCTAGATATAAGGTAATAATTTTATATACGTAATTTAGTAATTCAATTGTAATTCTGTATAGATTTATAAAGCTGGATCCTAGTGGTCAATCACATTTTGTGAACAGCTGACGTTAAAATTGTTATTCTCTCTTGTTTTTCTCGTCAAGTAAAACATTAAAGTCTGTGCATTTTACGTTTCGCATCATGTTGAATTGTGGTTTCATGTCATGTTATAAAAGAGAAGAAAATTATTCCTCATACAGATGTGATGAAGAATTTTCTTCTTCTTTATAGCACTACAAAAAACACAATTACACAGTGCCCGGTGCATGCATAACAAAATGCCTGGATTACGCCCAAAGCGCCATTGAGGAATGCCTGTAGCCTGCCCATCAATGCATACTCTGCCTTTCTAAGCAAACTAAATGCCTGGACTATGCCCGAAGCGCCATTGAGGTATGTCTGTCGCGTGCCCATCCAGGCAAACTCTGCCTTTCTAGGCAAATTCTGCCTTTCTATGAATGCTCAAGTCCCACTTTGGGCAATTGCTTCAGGCATTCACAAAGAGTGTCATTTGTTGCGTCGTGAGGCACGATACAGGCACTGCAGAGGGACAGTTTGAGAGGGACTGAGGCATGCTCAGAATACCTAATGTAAGTGACTCAGTACCTCCTCTGGAATACCCAGTGTTAATATAAAGGATGAAATAGAGTTTAAATCAGAGCGGCCATCAGAAATGGTAAAGGAGTTGAACTGGTTGTCACTCGAGGCAAGAAGAAGGATAGACAGACTATGCAACTTTTATAGAACGTACCAAGGAGAGGGTGGTTGGGAGGAGCTTGGGGAGAGAGTTATGAAACAAAGTTCAGAGCGTTCTATAAGAGGTGATCACGGGGAGAGGAATGTAATTGAAAGATGTAGAAGGAATGTCCGCAGGTTTTCGTTTTTGATAAGGACAGGAATTGAATGGAATGATATGAAGGAGGACGTAATAAATGAAGCGGGTCTGGGCAAATTCAAGAGAAGAATTGTGGAATGTGAAAGTGAGAAAGAGGGGATACTAATTGATTAAGCTGTTGATGTGATATTTGATGTAATCAACAGATGTGGTTGTTTTACTGTGCCACCGTGTAAGAGTTACACAATTGTACTTTTGAATGAATAATAAGAAAAAAAATACTCTACTCTGGTGTTTTTGTACTTTGAGATTGCCTGTACATTTGTGCTACGTGACTTTTCTTCTTGATCTGGCATTTCATCAGCCGAAGCAATCCAATTAATTACATGATATGGGGTTCCCCTTATTTCACAGCTCCCAAAACCATTTGCCTTCTTGGGAGATTTCAACGCGCACAGTGCAATGTGGGGTGACAATATGGTCGACGGAAACGGAAGAGGACGTTTATTTGAAGAGATCTTCAATCACCATGACATGATTTGATTGAATAATGGTGAGAAGACCCGTTTCAACGCTTATAACGGTCAGTTTTCAACCATTGACTTGTGTGTTTGTTCTCCATCTGTGTCTGCGCTTTTTAGACGAGCTTTAGCGAGGATTCAATTTGACATACTGACAAAAATTGGTGTTCGTTTTTTTTTTTTTTTTTCATGTTTTTATGTCGGTTCTCCACAGGTCAAACGGCTACAGCTATCAACTTCAAACTTTTTTTCAATATAGTTCCTCATCTAACTTAGATCTGTATAGTTTTGTGGCATTATCGGGGGGTAACTTTTTTTTTATGAATTTTAGAAATTTCAAAAATACTTATTAGAATAACATGGCAAAAAAAACGAAAATATTTTTATTTTTCCAAAAATGTGAAATTTCGCGTGAGGTTGAATTACATTTTGATACACATTTATAAAAAAATTCAGTTTGATCGGGTCAGCCATTTTGAAGAAAACAAATAAAATGTGCTAAATTGGTACTACTCGGAGCAGTTCTTAACCATTACTACCTATACTATTACTATCCGCTCGTCTAACAACGCATATGGCGTTTTCCTAGTTAATTTCAATGTTCACTCGGATCTCTGCGGTAGCGACCACTATCCTATCATTTTATCCTTGACTAGTGCAATCACACAACCCGGTCGATGCCCACAGTGGAACATGCGCCGCGCTAACTGGGCACAATTCACTAGTCTTGTCAATTTAACGAATACAAACTGCATCGACACAAACGGAAATGTTTGCGAGCTGACGGAAGCATTGATTCATGCAGCAGAGGCCAGCATCCCAGTGACTTCATCAAATCCACGACACATTCCCGTTCCCTGGTGGAACGAGGAATGCAGGATAGCTATAACCAAGAGGAAACGGGCTTTACAAATCTTCAGTAGGTCCCCAACTGAGCGGAATCTTGACGATTTTCGGAGATTGAGGGCCAAAGCACGTTTCGTCATCAAAACCAGCAAGAAAACCTCATGGAACTCGTATATCTCTTCTATCAACCACACCACTCCTCCCGCCTAAGTCTGGAATCGAGTCAAGAAGATCGATGGCAAATATAAGACGTCAACTATAGCAGGGTTAGAGGTTAAAAGAAACATTACCACACTGCCCAGTGATATAGCCAACATCCTCGGATCCTATTTCTCGGATGTCTCCAGTTCTCACCATTATTCGGCATCGTTCCAAACTATTAAACGTGCGGCAGAACGTCGAGGACTTGATTTCACTTCTGCCAACCACGAGGAGTACAACATGCCGTTTAATAGGTGGGAACTGGAACATGCCATCAAAAGTTCCAAGAGCACATCACCTGGAGAAGATAGGATCCACAACGAGTTCCTCAAGCACTTGCCTCCTGATGCAGTGGACCATCTGTTGCATATGTATAATGGCATTTGGATGAATGACGTGTTCCCAGATAACTGGAGAGTAGCAATACAAATAGCCATTTTAAAACCGGGTAAAAATAAGCATTTTCCATCCAGCTATCGTCCTATATCTTTAACAAGCTGTCTGTGCAAAGTACTTGAGAGGATGGTTAACAACCGCCTTGTCTGGTGGTTGGAAAAACGGAACCTCCTTTGCACAGTACAGTCGGGTTTTAGAAAGAATCGCAACACGCTAGATCATCTTGTTCGATTAGAAGGTTTCATCCAGGACGCATTTTTAACTCGCCAACATGTTGTGGCCGTCTTCTTCGACCTGGAGAAGGCGTATGATACAACATGGCGGCACAATATTTTAACCTCTTTGTATAACTGGGGCCTGCGTGGTCACCTTCCTTGTTTTATCCGTAACTTCATACATAATCGCCAATTCCGAGTACGAATTGGTAATACTATGTCAGATGTTTTCATCCAAGAGAACGGCGTTCCACAAGGCTCGGTGCTGAGCTGTTCACTATTTGCTGTTGCAATCAATGACATCACTAGCTGTGTACAATCACCTGTCGTAGCCACTCTTTTTGTTGATGATCTCGCCATCTTCTCCAAATCAACCAAACTCTCCACATGTACAAGACAAATACAACTGACGGTAAATAGGCTGGAGAAGTGGGCTGCTCGGACTGGCTTCACATTTTCATCTCAGAAGACTGCCTGCATGCACTTCCACCGCATGAGAGGCCTACATCCTGCACCCGAAATCTCATTGAATCGAGAAGTTATACCAGTTCCGGAGAGAGTGAAGTTCCTCGGCTTGGCGTTTGATAGTAAACTGAATTGGATATCCCACATAGCTGAACTGAAAATTAAATGCATGAAATCACTGAACTTACTTCGGTATTTGTGCGGAACTAAGTGGGGAGTGGAGCGTACCACGATGCTGAGACTGTATCGTGCCTTGGTTCGCTCGAAATTAGACTATGGTTGTATAGTGTTTGACTCTGCTCGACTAAGCTACCTAAGGCCACTGAACACCGTCCACAATACAGGTATCCGGCTGGCAATCGGAGAGAGGTACTAAATACCTTTTGAAAACCAGAAAATCACATAAAAAAATTAAAAATATGTTTTCTGTTTTCTGATAGCATTGAATGCTCTATTATATCATCTTTCTAATAAAACAAGTCAGATGCTTCTCGCAGTTATAGTTTTTTTTAACAATAATTATTTAGTCTCCTTGTAACAATAGAATCTAGCCTCGAAATGAACATGTTTAGAACAATTGAGAGAGAAACTGAATGTTTCATCTCATATTCCGTGGTATATTCTATTTGTTTATTTGTTTATTCTTGATTAGTATCATAGATGGTGTTGTAGTCAAAATATTATTTCGGTTCTTGCTATCATAATAATTATAATGATCAGCTGTGAAATAGTTTGAATTCTTACTCTTGCATTTTTCAACTTTCAAGTTTCGAATATCAATCATGGGAAGTTCTGCGAGGTATAAGAGTCAGAGAAAGACTGGAAAGAGAAAAGTGTTTATTGGTAAGATAAAATAGTTGTGAAAATATGAAGATAGTTGTAAAAGACCTGAATAATAATATTGGCCAAGTCAGTGACAATTCGAGGGCTGGCAAGAGTGGTCGGAATAGGAAACTAGACCTATTCCCAGTTCCAGTAGTTCCACTGTTGATAGTGTTACTACAGTTTCTTCAGATATTAATATTTCTCTGAAGAAAATTAGTTCCCTATTTTTACCTGAGGAAATACATCAAGAAAAGCCTCATACTACTGGATCTGTCATGTTCGATCTTGATTGCGTGCAAGGCATGATTTCAATGTTATCGTGTCCCGAGTGTAAGACTGTTGGATCACTTTTATTGAAAGACAATGAAAAGAAACGTGTGGGATGTGCTATGTCACTCTATACTCAGTGTACATCATGTGAGTATGTAAGCGATGCAACATTTACGTCGAAGAAAGAAGGCCATCAGTTCGATGTCAACCGACGCTTGGTTTATGCGATGAGATCGGTCGGTCAGAGGCGGCAACATTCAATTACCTCATGAACATGCCTCCACCTGGCAAACAGGCTTCATAGGCCAAAACTGTTGGAAAATTTCAAGTTATAGTTGAATCATTAGCTGGTGAAATAATGAATAATGCAACGCATGAAGTTGTTTCGCTAGATGGTCCAGAAAGTGGGGCTAGCGTTGACGGTTCTTGGCAGCGACGTGGCTTCTCTTCCCATAATGGTGATGTCACTGCTCTCTCTACTAGAACTGGTAAAGAATTAGATACCGAAGTATTGTCCAACCTCTGTAGATCGTGTCAGCTACACGAAAAAGACAACAAATCCTCTGCAGCATATATCGCCTGGAAAGCAGATCACGGCCCCCAATGCAATGCCGAGATGAAAGGTTCCGCCGGAAGTATGGAAGCAGTCGGGGCAGCTCGTATCTTTCTACGATCCGAGCAATTGAGAGGCCTGAAGTATACGTCGTTTCTTGGGGACGGAGACTCGAAGGCGTATAAAACGGTGGTGGACTGCAATCCGTACCCGGGTTCTCACATCCAGAAGTTGGAGTGTGTTGGGCAATACCAAAAACGAGTGGGAACAGCCCTTAGAAAAGCCGCTACGGAGCAAAAGCTTGGAGGTAAAAATAAGCTAACAGGGGTAAAAATTGACAAATTGCAAAATTACTTCGGTATTGCATTGCGCTCCAACATGGAATCTACTGCCACCATGCGCCGAGCAATATGGGCGTCCTTGTATCATCTGTCGGCGGTAGACGGTCACAACGCACCTCACGCCAAGTGCCCCGTGGGCGATACGAGTTGATGCTCTTATCAGCAAGCAGAAGCAGCAGGACTAGAATCTAGTTACAAACATTAAATCGGTCTACCGTTAGAGATTGTTCGGAAGATCAAGCCAATATACGAAAGATTGACATCGGAAGAAATGCTCGCAAAGTGTCGTCACGGAAAAACCCAAAACGGTAATGAATCATTCAACGGCATGATCTGGAAAAGATGTCCAAAAGAGGTCTACGTTGGAAAGGCAACATTAAAATTGTGTGTGATGGATGCTGTGTGTCACTTGAACTGTGGAGCCAGAGTGGAACTTGAAGTCCTGAAACGAATGAACATTGAACCGGGAAGGTTCACGGCACTGGGTGTCGCGGCAACGGACAAGGCCATCAGTCGTCGGCAGGAACGAAGAAAAGAAGTCGTAACAAACGGAAGACTGACAAGAACATTCAGACCGAAGGAACAACTTACGCAGCTGGAGGTTGCGATGACTGAAGTTAGTTCATATAAAGTGAATTGCTGCTAGATCTATGTGGTGATTTTCTACCATAAACTTTACATGTAATTTACTCAGAACTCATTTTTAATGACACTTGTGCAATCCTTGACATAGAAATGGAATAGTAAAAATTGAGTTAGAAATATATATATTTTTTGGATTGAAGCTTAATAAATTGTGGATGTAATAGTGGGGCAGATTCTCACTAAGAAAAGAAGTAAAATTATAATAAATGTTTCATCTGGTAATTAATGTAAGAAATTTTAAGATCGAAGTGATCAAATAAATGAAAAATAAAAAAGTACTCACATGAGTCATAGGAAAAAACCCCACTATTACATGCTCATATATATAACAAAAAAAATGTCATTCAAAAAATCAATCTACATTACACCCAAGCTGAGAAAACCATGACAAGAACAAAGCATTGTTTCAACAATAGATATTTTATTCATTTTTTTTTTTGAAAGCATTGTTGTGTTTTTTTTTTCATCCAACTGAATCATTATCAATCTTCATATGAAAACAAACCTGGAAAAATTGCAAACTCTGGATTTTTTCTTCAAAGGGTACTTAGTACCGCCACTGAACACCGTCCACAATACAGGTATCCGGCTGGCAGTCGGAGCTCTCCGCACCAGCCGGGTAGAAAGCCTGTATTGTGAGGCAGGTGAACCCTCTCTTGTACATAGAAGGAGATACCTATTAAGTGCATACTCTTCTAAACTGGCATGCATACGGTCACACCCTACTTACCAGACTCTGTTCCACCCTAGGTTTGAAGCATTATATGCTATAAAGGTCGGCCCACACGATGGTTTGCAATGGGCGAGATTACACCTTCCTTTCAATAGGCCGATTCAAAGGGCAATGGTTTGCAGACCACACGGTAAAATACGAAACAGATTGCAATGCGGTGACAGGCGGGCGCTATTTTCAAACAGGCCAATCACAGCAGACCATAGCCTCAGCAGTGATCGATCCCAGCGCAGAAAACAAATAGAAGGCGGTGTGTTATTGCGGGATCACGTAGACGTAGCTGTCAAATTGAAGGTGAGGTTAATTATTATAATTATGAGCTAGTTCCATGTAAAGATAGATATTTTATAAATATCAAAATAAGAAAGTGAGGATACATTTCCATTCCATTTATATTTGACTAGGTCATAGACCGACCAGTATGGTATTATCTCGAAAGAAAACTGTTAACTTTTCGGCGGCATTTCTCTTCCTGCTATTCGAAGTATTGCTGTGACGTCACAACAATCATGCATTTTCATTGGCTGCTAAGCCAATCTGAGCCGCAATCGGCCCATTACAATGCTCGATTATAGAAGCAGTCTCTAAACGCAAAGATTGAATCTGAAACGTGCGACATCGCAATGGGAGGCAGTCCACACACAAGGCTTGAATCGGCTGATTGAAAGGGAGGTGTAATCTCGCCCATTGCAAACCATCGTGTGGACCGGCCTTAAGAGCCTCCGCTACATTACCATCAGGGATACGGCTCTCCAACTACTTGGAGACTGTACGATTTGTGTTCCCTTCTGTATATCCGGTGAAGTGAAGTTTAGCAACACCGTGGCTGGTACCACGTCCCGAGTGTCACACAGGACTCACTGTACACAGCAAATTTTCCACAAGCCCAATTGTATACCAGCGGAGTTTCTATGAATACTTATCCAAGTTCAGTGACTACATCCAGTACTACACAGACGGCTCGAAGACTGGAAGCTCAGTAGGCAGTGCGTTCTGCTCAGGAACCACTGAAGCTGGATTCAAGCTGAACGCTCTTTGCAGTGTTTACACTGCAGAGTTGGTAGCAATCCTTAGGGCGCTGGAGCATGTACTTACTCGTACGGAGATCAAGTTCCTGATCTGTTCCGATTCATTGAGCGCTCTTCAAGCCATTGCACAGATCTTTCCCGGTGAATTCTTGGTCCAGGAGATACAATCGCTCCTGACCACCCTCGTTGCACAGAATGTCAGTGTCATATTCTGCTGGGTCCCTGGACACACAGGAATAGCCGGGAATGAACAAGCTGATGGGGCGGCTAAGAAAGCAGCTAACAAAGATGATGTGGATGAAACCAAAGTACCTTCTAACGACCTGAAAGCTCACATGAAATACATATTCAAGCACCAAGTTCAAAGCCAATGAGAATTAGAAGAGAACAATAAGCTTAGAGAAATTAAACTTACCTGTGTGCCTTGGGAGTCGTCCATCCGCGAATCACGGCGTGAAGAGGTGGTGCTCACTCGGTTGAGAATTGGCCACACACTTCTCACTCATTCATATCTGTTCACACCAGACAAAATAGTACCTCGTTGTGACACCTGTAACACAGTTTTAAGCGTCAAGCACATTCTTGTAGAATGTGATGAATATGTGGTTTCAAGAAACCAGGTTTTAATGTCCAGAGAATAATTGATAAAATTTTAGCAAACGACCGAAACCAAATTGATAAGGTGTTTGAATTTCTCCGGTCAGCCCATTTGCTGGACAAAGTGTGATGTTACTACCCAATGAACTAAGAGAGCATGATTGTATTCATCGGTATGATCGTATTTATATGTATGATTGTATGTTTTTATTGGTATGTATGTATTTATCAGTATGATTGCATCATTGATATGATTGTCTCTATTGGTCACATTGTATTTATTGATCTTATTGTTTTTTATTGCTATGATTCTATTTAATGGTATGATTGTGTTTATTGGTATGATTGTATGACTGTATTTATTGGTATGATTGTATTTATTGGTATGATTGTATTTATTGGTATGATTGTATTTATTGGTATGATTGTATTTATTGTTATGACTGTATTTATTGGTATGATTGTATTTATTGGTATGATTGTATTTATTGGTATGATTGTATTTATTGGTATGATTGTATTTATTGTTATGACTGTAATTATTGGTATGATTGTATTTATTGGTATGACTGTATTTATTGGTATGATTGTATTTATTGGTATGATTCTATTTATTGGTATGACTGTATTTATTGGTATGATTCTATTTATGAGTATGATTGTATTTATTGGTATGATTGTATGACTGTATTTATTGGTATGATTGTATTTATTGGTATGATTGTATTTATTGGTATGACTGTATTTATTGGTATGATTGTATTTATTGGTATGATTCTATTTATGAGTATGATTGTATTTATTGGTATGATTGTATTTATTGGTATGAATGTAGTTTGTATGAGTAAATGAGTTGATATGCTTGTGTTCTTTTGAATGATTTTATTCACCGGTGAGATTATATATTGTGTTTATTGGTACAATAATCTATATGTATTCCACCAATTTCAATATCACTTCCATAAAGGGGCAAAATGACCTAGTTGTCGACGCCCTTCAAACCCCAACATTCTTTCATTGAATGGAATGTTGTGTTCAACAACAAACAAACAAACATAGAAGATTGGTGTGAGTGAATAATGGAATGGTTTTCACCGTTCCGTCCCAGGTTTGTGCCAATAGCTTGCTTCACATGTGTGCACGCGTGTTTCAGATGGGCACGATGGCGTCACTCAACGCGTCCACCACTCACTCGATCGCTGGCTCCCGGCCAACCACTCCGCACAGCACCGTGTCTACTAACACTCCGTCTGCAGTCACCTGTCAACAGTCACCTATCTACTGACACTCTGTCCACAGTCACCTGTCTACTAACACTCCGTCTGCTGTCACCTGTCTACTGACACTCCGTCTAAATATACCTGTCTACAGTCACCTGTCAACTAACACTCCGTCTATAGTCACCTATCTACTGACACTTGGTCTACAGTCACCTGTCTACTGACACTCTGTCTACTAACACTCTGTCTACTGACACTCCGTCTACATATACCTGTCTACTGGTACTCTGTCTACTGACACTCCGTCTGCAGTCACCTGTCTACAGTCACCTGTCAACTAACACTCCGTCTATAGTCACCTATCTACTGACACTCGGTCTACAGTCACCTGTCTACTGACACTCTGTCTACTAACACTCTGTCTACTGACACTATGTCTACTGGCACTCTGTCTTACTGGCACTCTGTCTACAGTCACCTGTCTCCTGAGAAGCCGTGGCCGTAGACGTGACCTCTTTTTATGGCGGAATAAATTTGGTTGAAATTATTGAAGTTGAACCAACTTTTCCGCAATCATGTCGGACTGAAAACGCCGACTTGTTTCCGTGGATTTCTGAATTGTGATTGGACAAATGGGAATTTCGACCGAAATTACTTTGGCCAAGCCGAACAAATATCGTAATGTGAACCGTGAACTGAAAGTTTTGTTTGTTTGACTCGGCCAGCGGTCCGAAATACCAGTATTCTAGTTCGGGTACAAAGAAGCCCCGTGACCGCAACGCAACCCTCAATACATCATTGTAGTATTCTATATGCATACATAATCATGGAATCTCATTACATTGTATTAATTGTAATAATAATAGTAGGCCTATAATGTTTATATTTTTTACTGTCATTTTATTGACTTGAATAAAATATGTATTTCTTACATTGGTCTTGCTAAGTTATTTACGTGAAGTGTTTCTTGTATTTTATCTACGGTAATTGTTTTGATCACGTCATTTTGTTTGTCCGTCTTTTCGGCGTCAAATTACTGCGAAGGTTTTTCCCCTCCATTTGTTAGGACTTGAGGGGGCACCTGACCTGGCTATAATACAAATTATTAAAAATTTGTTCGCAATTCGGACCAGCCGTTTTGAAGAAAATAATCTAGGCCTGTGATGACCCCAATCTTCGACCACCCTATACTACTATCTGCTCTTTGTATGAAATATTATATTACCTCATTGTATTCTGTGCAAACTGTTGCAATAAAATTTACTGCATCTAAAATAGAGGAAATTCCAGCTAAGTGAAGAGAAAAAATAGCTAAATCTACTGAAGATCCTGCATGAGCAATTCCAGCAGATAGTGGGGGATAAACTGTTCAACCTGTCCCGGCTCCATTTATCATTTATCCATTTATCATTTGTCCGGCTACAAATTATGGATAGATCCCTTTACTTATATTGAGGATATGTTCTATAATTGTTATTTAATGTCTTTGGTTTATTGATTGTCATTTCTTCTTTTCGGACATTGTGAATCTAAATTTAATTTACAACCAGGTTCTTCAAACTCAACTTAGCTTCTTTTGAATTTAGTCTTTGTCGGCAGAATGTTCAAGTTTTCAGTGTTCGTGCTGGGGGAGGATCTTGTCCATTTAGGTCAAGTCCAGCAACCAATCATTCTGTCCCATTTTATAAGTAGCCAATAGGGTGAAGTGTTAGTACTATATTTTGGAGAAACTGTGAATCGAAATTATGAGTAAGCTTTAAGTAGTCTACGGACCTTCGTCTGGTAATCATCTACGGATGCTCTGCCTATCTTTCACATTGTAATTTTGCGAGTTAATAAATGATTATAATTTATTCTCGTGTTACTGTGTCTTTTTATGTGGAATCTCTAAATATATATAGCCGGGATATTCAGAGGTCTTACAGGCCTAAAACATGTTCTTTAACCGTCGAATAGATGGGAATAATATTCATCTTCTTTCACCATTCAGAATGGTGACAGAAGATGAAGGGAAGATTGGAGGGGTGTTGAAGAGACCATCGGCTATGGTTAGTGAACTTGGATGGGAGACGTTGAAGGAGAGGAGAAGATGTATAACCGTTTAATAACATTTTCTAGAGCATTAAGAGGTAGAGGAGGCTGGAAAGAGATGAGAGAGAAGATTAAATTGGATGAGAGGAGGTATGATTTCAGAGGAGGGCATGAGTAGAAGGTTGTAGTGAAGATGGCGAAGAAGGATGTCGGAAAATATTCATTTTTGAATAGAGCGGGAGTCGAGTGGAATGGAACGAAGAAAGAAACATTAGTGGAAGAGCTCAGAATACTATAATGGATTGGGTTGAAATGGTTTGGACGAGATTGCGGAGGAGGACCTGATATTGAGACAAATTGAAGAAGTGGCAGTGCGGAGGGAAGTTTTATCATAGGGGATTTGATAGTTTTTGTTGGTTGAGTGTATTTTTGATAATTATTATTTGTTTTCTTTATCTTTTTCCTGTTTTGTTAATGTTGTTTCGTCAAGAGTTTTATTGATTAGGTTTAGGGCCTTGTCACCGCACTTTGATGCAATTGTAAGTAAAATGATGAATAAATAAATACATGAATTGATATTTCCGGGAATACCATGTGTATTACAACTAATAATCAGAATAAATCAGATTAGAATTATTTTCCCAACGTTTCAACATGTTTTGACATGTTATCATCAGGGAATTATTCATTGAAAAATTTATTGGATAAATAATCCCCTGATGATAACATGTCCAAACATGCTAAAACGTTGGGAAAATAATTTCAATCGTTTTTCTAATAATTATAACACACATGGTATTCCCGGAACAATCAATTCATAACTAATGACCATGAAAGTTCGAAACATCATATATATATATATATATATATATATATATATATATATATATATATATATATAATATATATATATATATATATATATATATATATATATATATATATATATATATATATATATATATATATATATATATATATATATATTGTGACTAAATGCAACAGAAACCAGTGCTAATAAGCATAGCCTAATATGAGCAACCAGTGTTATTACAAGTGATTAAGAAAGTCTAATGTTTTGCTTCGGATATGTTTAAATTAACGTAATATTCAAATTTAGAATTGACGTCATTTATCTACCCTCTGATTGGCTAGAAATCACGTCATAGCCTTGAAGGGGCTAATATAAGCCAAGGGAGCAGAACATGTTTAGTTAGTTGCAATCTGATGATTGAACCTGGTTGTTGAACTGCTGGTCCGGGAGGTTGAGTAGTATGCGTTATACTGTGTGAGGTATGTACGAGAGGAACGGTCGAGTGTCGGTGATGAACAGTGATCCATAAAGTGAGTCCAAACATGGCAACATAAAGTTAATGAATTATATATTATGAGAACGATGGAAATGAACAGTGAATCTTATTACATTTACAAATAAGATGAAGATGAAGAAGAATTTGAATAATAATAATCGATTGATCGAAACCTGTGGGCAATTCCATTAACCGAACATAATTAGTCTTAAGTGAAATTGTTAATAGAGTTCACGATATTGTTTCTCGCCGCTTCTACATGATAAATAGTAATTACCGCTGCTATATGGACTCGTCAACGTCACGATAACGCTGCTGCTTGCAATCACCGAGACCACGCAGCAACATCATCACCCCCCTCTGCGCAGCAAACGATTGGTCACAGATTGTCGCCATTTCCCCCAACCTTCATCAAGATAAACCCCCTGCCTTAAACTATCGCCGGCTGGAATCAACAAAACTTCAACCACGTAAATATCAAGATGTAAACCATTCTATTAATGTAATTATTGGGTACAATAGAAATAAAATACACTTCAAGTGCAATATAAATAATGGGTGTTGTATTTAAATGATTTCATAGAGAGTCTCATGTTTTACCCGGAAGTTATGTCACAATATATATATATATATATATATATATATATATAATATATATAATATATATAAATATATATAAATATATATATATATATATATATATATATATATATATATATATATATATATATATATATATATATATATATATATATATATATATATATATATATATATATATATACGTGTGTGTGTGTTTTGAATATGTCTTCAGGGTTGTTAGTCGCATGACCGAGGCGCGCTCCGCTGGGCTCTGATTGGTCGGAGTCATGCGGTCAGCTGGGCGTGGCAGATCTAGTTTGCACTGCGTCCCGGTCTTGCTTCGTGTGCCAGGTCCCCGTGCTTGTTGGAGTGAACAGGCGCTCAGAATGGTGGCCTCCCTGGACCCCTATTCGCTAACTTTTGAGCCGGTGACATGAGACCGTTTCATTTCACTGTGAGACGGTACTCATCTCGCGTGAAATGACAACTCGATTACATCGCGATTCTCTAAGAGGCAGTGAGATCAACAGTCACCGGAAACGAGTTGTTTCCAAGGGAGAACGGGTATTTGGTAAAATTGAATGCAATCAACCAATCAGAACGACGACATCATTTCTACAAGGCTGTGAACGACTCTGGCTGTGGGGAAATTAGAGGTTATAAACATGTTTTCTGACAGATGATCAAGAGTATTCAATCTTAGGTAGGCCTATACATTTTGATGAATAAATGGGACAAAAATAGCAGATTTCTTTGTACTGGCAGCAGCAAATCATCTCTTATGTCGTCGATTAGAGTCCGAACGATCCTTCAAGGCAGTCTATATAATTTGATGAAACCTGCAACTCGAAATCGCGAGGTTCCGTGGTAGGCCTAGAGTTTATTTGTCTCCTTCCTTGCCGCATTCTTTTACGTAAAGCATTGTGCTCGAAGCGAGCTTCTTCGAACATATTCAAGTATCGTCGTGCATTCGTCTCATGAATTCATTCAATTTTAATTCACTTGTCAAATTGTTAGGATGGAATTGAAATATCCTTGGTCCCTAGCCTAAGCATAAGAATGAACCATAGGCATTTCCTGCATTGTAATTAATTTTGATTTTGACATAAGTTCGAGACTTTGAGCCCTAATTCGACTAGGCCTACCTCACACTATTACACTAGGTCTAGAACATGACAACCTAGTCATAATCTAAGTTATTGTAATTTAGGATGAGACTATGAAATGGATAAGAAGTAGGCCTATAGTCTAGCCATTGAGTGTATAGTATGGTATACCTTAGGCCTAGGGGTTTAAATAGATCACTTGATTGACATTACCGCATAGGCCTCAACTATTCGTGTTAGCCTTAGTCAAGTCGGTCATCAGTATTAATCGAAATATAGATGGTCATTAATTGATCAACATGGTATGAGCCCAATATAAATTTGAAAAAACGTTGCTTCGTGAAGAGTCAACTTGACTTGAACTTGAATTTCTCAAAGTAGTGGTACGAAAATGTATTGATATAATATCAAACTGTGTAATATTCATGATTGGGAATAATGTCAGATAATATGGATATACATATGGATACATTTGTTGATTTAGTATTATAAAAGACACATCAATCACTCATTACGTTACAAAAATACTGCCAATGTCCATAACCTATAAGTCTATACAACCCGTCTCACGTCGATGTCACGAGTTTGGTTGGCAGTGAGACGAACTCGCTGTGAAATGAAACCGACATTTCACGCGAAAAAATAGTTAGTGAATAGCGATACTGGCTTTCATCTCATTTCATCGTGAGACGGTCTCATCTCACTCTCACAAAAGTTAGCGAATAGGGGTCCTGGGAGATTTAATTCACAGGACTTCGCAAACATCGCGCACCAAACGCCTGCACTCTCTGCTAGCTCTTCGAAGCAACCAGACGTGTCCTGATGAAGGTACATGCGATTCTACCGAAACGTCGAGTTTGTGATAGTGAGTAGACATATCTCATTATTATTATTACAAGTGACAATATGCGGACTAACAACCCTAAAGACATATTCAACATCGAATACATCCGTCAAAACCTACGTGGAATCACACATATATATTATATATATATATATATATATATATATATATATATATATATATATATATATGTATAAAACTAGCATACTCAAGCGTTGGCCGAATCAGACTCATGTATGCCTCCTCTTTTATTTTCAACCCTGTGCCCTTCAACTACCTCATGATAAAACTTAATGGTCGTAATCCCCTTTCTTGAGGCATTCCTAACATGTTTCCTTCACCCTTAATTCTAATTTATGTGAAGTCTTTGATATTCATACGCTTCTACATCCTCAAGTTTGGAATCTCTCATCTTATAAATTTTAGTTTCTTTTTCCTTGTTAC
The DNA here is from genome assembly GCA_907164805.1 of Brachyptera putata. Classification (NCBI taxonomy): domain Eukaryota; kingdom Metazoa; phylum Arthropoda; class Insecta; order Plecoptera; family Taeniopterygidae; genus Brachyptera; species Brachyptera putata. Next base: position 10,920,891 of record OU015475.1, read on the forward strand.
TGCTGCTAGAGAAGTGCACGACTCAACATTTTCCAACATTTAGTCCCATTAGATGTATTTTAACCTATTCATTAATTCTGTCCAAATCTCCTTGTAACTGTTTTCCCTCCCTCTCACTGTTAATGGTGCTATATAGCACACAGTCATCAGCAAATAGACAAATTCTTGATTGAATTCCGATTTGAAGATCGCTTATGAATATATTGAATAGAAGGGGTCCAATGACACTCCCTTGTGGTAGCCCAGAAATGATTCATACCATATTATAAATGGTAGCCATCCATTAGCGAACATGATGTCATGTCAGGTCTCAATGTAACAAACGTTACATGTGTTCATCTCACTCTAATTTCAACTCATCCGCTACTCTATGGACACTTCCGAGAACGTGCAATGTTTCATCCGTATTATTCAGAATTACATGCTGTAAATATTATAATTCATCTTTCAATATCAAATTAATTGCCTTGTCAGTTCAATCCGATTCATTCCTGCTATTGCTATATTTATATTTCACCGTTTGTTTCATCAGGTCTCATTGAATAAGTTCGATAACTTTGCTCATCGCTTCATGGATTTCATATATTTTTAATGTATCAGGTTCTAGTTTACAAATACTCATAGATTTAGGAAATGATTATATCATAATTAAAATTAATCAGCATCATAATTGTATCATCATCATTATGTATCATCATGATAATTGTAACGATAATTGAGAGTGTGTGCAGAATTTGAGCGTTTTGCTGGAGGAAAAGCCATTGCGACCCAACCCCACCGCACAAATGAAGATATTCCCCTTCTTCTTCTTCTCCTTCTTCTTATTCTTCTTCTCCCTCATCTTCTTATCATTATTATTGTTATGTGCACCAGAGTCTGAGTAGTTTGTGGATCGGAACACATCTGCTTGATCACCGCCACATCATTATGAAGATCTGATTATTATTGTTATTGAAAAGGCCGCGTGTAAAACCCCCAACACCATTGCAAGTGCATGAACGACACTGTCGGTTTGTCAGCCGGCAAATTCCCCTGGCCTCCTCTTCTTGTTCTCGCTTTGTCTCATCAACCTCACCCTCACCTCTTCGCAGAGTACCATGGTACGGTCAGCGTTATACAGTGTGGTTCGCAGCATGGAGAACCCCACATTATTCACCAAGTGGAGTACCTCGTTGATCCTGGCGCCTACTGTTGCCGAATTGATTTTGTAACTTCCCTGGAATGAACAGAGAATAATTAGATGGGCCTAGCTAAGATTTTCATTCCATATACCAAAACAATTCGGTCTTGGCATTTATGTTTTTTTTTTTCTCTCTCTTTTGTTTGCGTGTAATTACTAGCTTTGTACGCAGCATACAGGTCGGGAAAAAAGATCAATCGACTCGAAACTTTTTCTACATATTGGTCACACCAGAATAGGTCGGGATTGTTCCTCAGAGAAATCGGTCAAACGGTTTTTCCGGAAAAATTTGGAAAGTGTGGAAAATCCCCATGAGAATAAGCCAAGGGATAAATACTTGATAAACCCAAAATTTCCAAAAGCTCTCAAATTTATACTCAATGTGGAAAAAACTACCATACATATTTTGAGCGATTTATGGAACAATCAGATGTGAAATAACGCAGAAAACGCATTTTTATTATACTTTTTTCCTTTTTTTCCACATCAATAAAAGCAATTGAGAAAGCATTTAAAGGAACTATTAAATGCGAGCAACAAGTGTCACCAATAAATTGAAACGATTGAAATCTGTGATGGATATCAAGAAGGCACTGGTACCATTGTTGGTAAACCAAGGTCCATATACCAACAGACAGCCGATGATTTAAACCTTTGAAGTGATCCATGGCCTGTATATGTACATTGAGCTGACCAAATGTTCTTAATTGTACATTTCCATACTTCTAAGCTCATCTCACAACACATATGAGGCGTTTTCCTAGTAAGTTGTAGCTATACCACTGAGTATGCTGAGACACTGATTGCTATAGGTGAGAGTGAAGAGAAAGTGATTGATATCATTTGTGTGTATTCAATGGAACTAGGAAAACGCCTAATATGCATTGTGGTCAAGGTCAAATCAGAAGGCCATGGTCCTTGCGGTGACTGTGAGCAATTGTATATAGGACAAACGGCGAGAAATATTTCAGTACGAATATCGGAACATGAACGAGCGGTTCGAAATAACCTCGAGTCTTCCGCCCTAGCCCAACACATCAGAAATAACAAGGATCATGTAATAAACGTTGCTAAAGCTACTCCTTTAGCAAGGGTTGGAAACTTATCTGAAAGAATGATTAGGGAAAAGGTGGAGATAGAGAAGCGGACTTTCACTATGAACATCAAGGACGAATCGAGATAACTTGCTCCTGCGTGGAAGGTCGTATTGAATAGGTGCTGCTAATGCACCTAATAGCACGTGATGCTGAACAACGGAGAATTGCGCATTGTCAACCACCCAGAAGAAGAAGAATAGGAGGAAGAGTTTCTACAATAGCCCCAAGCACAAGAAAGTTGAGATCAGCGAAAGAAAGTTAAACTTGTTCCTATATTTTTGGTTTCATCTTGTTTGATTTAATTTGTATCATTGTCTTGTTTCTTTTTCTTTTTTTTTCTAGTTCACTTTTATCGATTTATTTGTATTTTTCATTTGTTCTCATATATTTATTAATTATTTTGTTCCTCTCCCCTCACTCTTCATCTATTTTTTTATTGTCTCCCTACCTTTTTCTCCATCCAGGACCCCTATTCCTGAGATAAATGAGATGTGAGAAAAATAAAAATGAGTGAGAAAACGAGTATCTCGCATAAAATATGAGATGAAATATGTCATTATTATATGAGATAGTTTCTTGAGATAAATGAGATGTGAGAAAAATAAAAATGAGTTAGAAAACGAGTATCTCACATGAAATATGAGATGAAATATGTCATTATTATATGAGATAGTTTTCTCACTGATTTTTCTCACATCTCATTTGTCTCAGGAATAGGGGTCCAGTAATGTGAATTGAATGTAATTTGATTCACAGAATGCTATCATGGATAGTATGTCACGAAGGGGCGCAAATAACGCCAATTCATCTTCAATCTACACGTCAGTTCTGTTCTGTTCTGAATGGAGACAAGTTTTGAGGTGCTTGCATGAGGACGCTGGCAGAGACAGAGAACGACAACCTAACACAAACACCAGCCGCAAATCAGTATTACTCATGTAGTACCCGTAGAATCGATATTATTGCCATAAATCGAAAGACCAATCACGGATATGTTCTCGATCCAACAATTCGTTTTGAATTAGGTTCAAATCAAGCAAGGAATGTGGATGATGAAAAAATAAACATTTATGAAACAACATCTTTATACTTGAGAACCACCTATAATATTTCGAATATCACCGTGATTGGTCTTTTGATAGGCGCTAGGGGCACTATCCCAATTTTTTTTGTAGAATTTTGTAGAAAGTTCAATCTGAACAGTATTCTCCGTATTATTTTTTTTCAATAACGTTCATTTTTTTTAAATCGTCGATTCTTATACCTAGATATAAGTTAATAATTTTATATACGTAATTTAGTAATTCAATTGTAATTCTGTATAGATTTATAAAGCTGGATCCAAGTGGTCAATCACATTTTGTGAACAGCTGACATTAAAATTGTTATTCTCTATAAATTCGATAGGGATTTTAGCCTTAAAAGGATCTATCGCCATTCTGAGAAACCATTTATACTCTCATTTCATAGCTTAATTATTCGTCATTTCTGTATTATTTCTATATTATTTTCATATTACTGTTCACACTAATACTTTTTCATCATTGTTTGATATTCTCTCATTATTTCCTACAACCAATCATTTTTTTATCAATCATTCATGTGTGATTTATTATTATTGTGTGTTTTTCAGTTTTTCTTTACTTCATCAATTTTTAATTTGATTGTTATTATATGTCTGACGGCAATCATGTATAACATGACATAGTCTAAAATAAAGATTTATATATATGGAACTGTTAGAAAATGCTTTAGCGAAATTCCTATAAATTCAACGGATGATTATGGTAATGAATGATAGCTCGATCAATTTGTATAATTATAGTCAGATACATGTATATCCGGGGGAAAAGGGGGGGGGGGCACGTGTCCTCCCGGATACGCCACTGCGAGGAACGTCATCCACCTTCGCATCACCCCAATAGACTGGAATGTACCACAAAGCCATCCTCTTCTCATTTAATTCCGAGTCGCGAGAAACTTTGGTTTCTTGAAATGGCTCTCGTGACACAATGTCAATCCAGCTGACGATTCTCTGTTTACTGTTTTGTTATTTGCAGGTTAAATTTTGATTTTAATAAATGTAATATTTTGTCTCCATGTTAAATTTCAATATTGTTTTCTCATGTTATTTGGACGAAGAATGTAATATCAAGACGTGAAATGCGAATACGAAGTCATGTATGTCATCGAGTCATTGTGTTAGGACTGAGGTTAGTTCCCAGCATAATACGCGTCAGATAAAACGGTTCTAGAAGAATCCTACTCGACACTCCGATCGTTCGGTCGATGCTTGATGAGATTTAGTTTCTGAAAATTTTTTGTTTAAAATGAACGGGACAAGGAAAAGACTAGTTAAACAAGGGATAAATGGAAATGTAGAAAGTTGCAATTCCCTTTAAATTAAAAGGGAATGGGGAAAAATTAGCTCGACCCGTTTAAATAGCAGAAATGGATTACCGGGCAAGGGGGGGGGCAAGTGCTCCCGGAAGGACTGCAGGAAGTAACCCAAGGGGCATCACCCAATAGAGGGAAAGAGACAAAGCCCCCAAATTGATCCAATCGGGGAAATCGAAACTCGTGACACAAGAAACGCTCGTTCTCTTTTTTTTGGGAATTTTATAAAATTTGAATAGGAATACGGCCCATGTTGGAACAAAGTTTTCCCGTTTTTGGCGAAGAAGTAAAAGAAAATTAAAGCGAAACAAAGAATGATATCTTGTTTTTCCGGATGAGGAATTCCCCGCAAATGCCGATGAAACCCGGGTCAGAGAAACCAGAAACCGTCGTGGGCATGTTACACCGATTTTGGATTTAAAGCTGCAAAGAGGCCGGATGCAGAACAGCCCAAGGTCAAAGAGCCAAGAAGGAAACTGCCCGGGCAAGAAAGGGCCCGGAATGTTACAGGGGAATGGAACTAGCAACGGAATGGTCACCCAGACAAAAGGGGACCAGGACAACCCGGGAAGATGCTCAGGGAAGTAACAAGGGCAGTGATTCTAATTCCAGGATGGAACTACCAGCCCGGAAAGAGGAACCCGGCACAGGGATAAATGCGTCACAAAAAGGGGTCAAGTTTAGTTAACAAGGGAATGTATTTTAGTTAACCCGGGAGGATACCCGCAAAGGAAGCGGATGAAACAGGGGGCCAAGGATGTGGGGAAAAAAAAAAAAGGATAAAATCACAGTGTAAGGTAACCCAGGCAATTGTACAACGGGAAAGGGGGGCCCACGAGCGGATAGGACTTCAGAGAGGAAGGCCTTTAGAGCGGAGGGTGGGCGGCCCAGGTTTAGGGGGGTGGAACCTGACGGGGTACGTACCACATCCGTCAAGCAAGGAAGAAGAAACCATTTGTCGCGAGCCACCCGTCCGAGACGTCCAAGGGGCGTACACGCATGGAAAAGACAAGCGAGCTACAAACAACGTAAAAGACGGTACCGCACTTACTAATTCTCGAAAGCCTATATTATTTGTTTGTTTTCTTCCATTGTTGTGCGGCAATGGGAAATAGTTGGCGCGTGCAGATTGCTCGTGCGCCCGCGAAGGTAATTCAACAAAGGCGGACAAATGTAAAGTCCGGCAATGCGAATCCAGTTGGCGCGTGAAGATTGCTCGTGCGCCCGCGAAGGTAAATTGACAAAGGCGGACAAATGTAAAGTGCGGCGATGGAAATCCAGTTGGCGGGTGCAGATTGCTCGTGCGCCCGCGAAGGTGAATTGACAAAGGCGGACAAATGTAAAGTCCGACAATGCGAATCCAGTTGGCGCGTGCAGATTGCTCGTGCGCCCGCGAAGGTGAATTGACAAAGGCGGACAAATGTGAAGTCCGCCTTGATGTCATAATAATTAGTATGATTTGTCTTTATCAATTGGTCAGTCAATCGACGGATTGAATTATCAATCAACATCACTGAAGTTTTATTTCGGAGATCTTTTGATTATATATTCAAAGTTCATATTTCGTTTTAGGTTCAATTGGTTTGTAATTGTTTGTTTGGTTCAGTAAATTGGGAATGTGAGATAAGCTTTCAGAATTCACATCCAAGTATTTCACCCATCAGATTCATAAATATCTAACTGTTTAGATCCTGCCGACCTTCCTCAACATAAAACCTCATCCGATAGGAAGTCGTTTTTACAAATTATATTTCATTCAATATTGTGAGTAAGCTAGACAAGATCAGGAGTAAGAAGATTAGGGAGGACCTGGGAGTGGAGAAATTGAGTTGGAAGTTGGGTCGAGAAAGATTAAGGTGGTTTGGACATATGTAAAGAATGGGAGAAAATAGAATCCCGAGAAGAGAATTTGAAAAGGGTAGGGATATGAGGGAAAGAAAAGTGGGTCGTCCAAGAGCTAGGTGGATTGATAGCGTTGAAGGAGATGTTCAAGAGAGAAATGAAGATTGGGAGAGAGTGGAAAGAGAGAAATGGTGGGAAAACAGAGAAAGATGGAAGGAATTGGTGGAGCGGCAACAGGGAGAAGAATACGGCGAAGAAGCTGGAGAAGCAGAGTACGGGCAAGAAGACGGAATGGCTCACCGTCTCCGACATCCCAGGCAGCCCTAGAAACGACGGTGGAGTCACCTTCACCCCCCAAACCCGACATCGTTGGATGGGGAGATCGAAATCGATATGTATATATATTGTGAGTAAAATTTGTCCCCAACTAGATGTGAGTGTCGTGGTCAGCCGAGAGGGCATCACACCCGGTGAAGAGCTTGGATGGTGACAGAGGCCAGCAGGAAGAAGATGGTCTCACATGCAGTAAACGTTTGTTCTCACCACGCATGGACCAATAAACACAGGGATAATGTTATACAACAACTTACCAAACAAACTCAAAGATCTAGAACTGAGCAGGAACATATTAAGAAGTATCTTATCAGCCATGGTTTCTACAATGTTCAAGAGTTCAAGCAGGGACAGAAATGTTCCTGTAAATACTGTAGTCTACATCTAATTTAATCCAGCAAATATCTTTATTATCTAAGTATCATTTAAATAATTAAAGTCCATTAGTTATTGTATCACGGTATTATATTGGTTATTAGAGTCTACTATCGGTAGTGAGGAATGTTCGTTAACATAATTCAAATTGTTTATAATAACCATGTATTCTATTATATTCACTCCTTTAGCTACTGTCATGATGTTAATGTTACTTCTGAACATCTATTTTCTATTCTCAGTTTTATAGTTATTCAAGATTCTAGCTTTAGCTAACGCATTTCCAAACTTGTATGGCCTCATAACCATACACATGAGTGGGTAATTGTGAATGTATGTATTACGTATTTTCAATTACTAATGAAATAAAACGTTCCTTGAATTGAATTGAATATACTCACAGCAGGAATCGGGCACTCCGTGGGGAAATCCTCCAAGGTATTGACCACGGGCGCCAAGATGGAGTTTTCAGTGAACAACTGATCGCAGAGTGACGTGAAACTGAAATAGTTTGCTATACTCTTACAAGTTCTTTTGGCGTAAGATACACATTTCAGCACATCAAAGCGAATCTGTGAAGAGAAAACACGTGTTGATTCGATGTTCCACAAACAGGATCCTATAAATATATATATATACATTTATATATATATATATATATATATATATATATATATATATATATATATATATATATATATATATATATATATATATATATATATATATATATATATATATATATATATATATATATATATATATATTACTATTCTAAAATTATTTTCAGGATCGTACCGCTCACTATGAATGAAATAACAGTCAGAGTAGACTGTTGTCTAGCCTTTGTCATGTATAAAATTCAATTCACGATGGAGCTAGAAAAGGATGACAGTCCACCTTTCCTAGACGTCTGTATGAACAAACGAGCGAACGGCACACACTATACCGGCAGCTCACCCAAACCATACGCCTCTTCCCACCATCTCCCAGCTCGACTTAATTCGGCAGTGAATGCCCTTACCACCCGATCCATACGCCCAGCAGATGACCCGAGTTCAAGAAACGCTCGGCACTCGAATTGCTACTCGCATCACGTCATAACCAAAGCTTTCACACCCCAACCGAGAAACATTAAGACAGATAACTATGACGTAGTAGAAGAAACGCGAGCAACAGCTACTGACCGGATAAAACACAATATCAAGACTACATTTCGCGCAGATAAGACAATAAGAACTCTACTAATGAGCGTGAAACAATGAGGTACCATGTGGGTCGTGTGGTTCGGGGAAAATTTTGTCTTTTCGAAGGACATTTTCTGTATGAAAATTCTTCTCTGGCATTTTGTCATGGGTAATTTGGAAAATCGAAAATTAGTTTTCTCAGAAGTGGTGCAACCGATTGCGTATAAAAAACAATGGGATTGAAACCAGATGATGACACTTGAGCATGCCAAGTTTCGATTGAATTTGAATTTTCGTTCGACCTGTGAAGCGAAAAAAAAAAAAAAAAAAAAGGGTACTTCTTTTCGGGTCAAGTGAAATTTAGTCTTCGCTTCAAATCATATCAAACAATCAAGCATCCCGTTCTGTGGAGCTAATTCAATAGAAGTCTCCTCTTCGCTCATCCAATTATCGTTATTATTATTGTTATATGTGCCACACACAACCTCGATGGTGTCTCAGTGAATGTGATGGCGCTCATCCAACTAGGCCTGAGTACCTACCAAGGTCTCCTCAGTCAATGCCTCAGTCAGTTCCAGTGTTGCATTGAAAGTGAACTGATTTGTGGCAGGATTGACAGAAAATTTTATATCTTTCAAACTGTTCGGGAAATCTTCACCCAGCAGGCAGTCGGACACGTCCACGATCTTATACACCGTTATCTGGAAAACACATACAAAACGAGAGTAATTAGATTTATGTGAGCGGCATAGATAGAGAGAGATGACTTCATTTACATACAGTAATGAAATACAAATGAAAAAGGGCGAGGTTCGATTTGTTTACCGCTCTCCCACCTAACCGTCTACAGTACTATAATCACCATTCCACAATCAGGTGCTGCAACAGGTACAAAAAACATAACAAATAGGTACAAAATAGAAACTAAGCATATATATATATATATATATATATATATATATATATATATATATATATATATATATATATATATATATATATATATATATATATATATATATATATATATGGTAAAAATGTTTACACGGTAAGTTTGCTGCGATTAGAAAGCATGTTGGGTCCTAAAAAGGACCGTTTTATGCGACGTTTTGCTGGAATTTCATCCAGCATCATCAGGCGACGGTGGTAAGTGTTCGACCACCCCGCAGGGAAAATTGCGAAAATGTATCTTTTTACGCCCATGATAGCTCAGCCCAGGCAGTTGGGTCAGGTCCTAGGAGGAGTTGATACTAGTACAGGAGCCTGCCCCTACTTCACCCCTCCTATTCCTTCGCCAAAATAGAAGAACCGTGTAGCTAAATACGCAATCAGAGGTTTGTACCGTGTTGAATAGATTGCTACCGGTAATTAACGAGCATCAATAATAGTTCTCGTGATAGCTAGACCTGGTCATTCACTTTAATCATAGCCTTGGTATAATTAATCGCTATTCATTTAATCTCACCGCTATGAGGCCTATTATTATTACTATATTTCTGTTCATATATTATCATATTTCCATTCCAATCATCATTACATTTATATATTATTATTTATGATGAATTGTATGTTGATTGATAAGCGTGCGTGTTATTTACAATACAAGTACTTCTGATTGGTGATTATTTCCCAAGTTATGTACACGACAGTGCACTGCCATTGTTGGCTAGTTTACAGCTCATAAACTGCCTTAATGTTGTTTCATGAATATTTTTGGAAATTGGACTGAATTGTGTAATATCATAGTTCCAATCTCGATATTATGTGAATATTGAATTATTAATTGGGGCTAAGTATATCATGTGACTTCCACATAGAGATTGTAGAGCCAACAACAGTTCATGAACTCTCATACTTGTGCCCAAAGTTCCGAGTTTGAAAACATCTAGAAGTTGCTGTGCAAATCTTGGGCGAATCACAGAAATAATACAATAATTCTGTGATTGGTCCAAATTTTTTTTATATATATTGTTTTAACATAAAATTGTGTAGTGCTTTAGGCTGAAGATGATCCCAATACAAACTCAATGTTGAAATCATTGATAGGGTCGTTGCATATCTCGGTGATACTTATTACCCACGAAAAATAGACTCGATATATCTCTAGTTAAGCTGTTCATGGGCAACGTTACAATGAAGAATCGAGACAGTGGCATAAACGGAAAAAATATTTTCTCGGTATTATAAAGAAATTATATTTTTTAACCATCACATTTGAGTTTTCAAAGAGTTTCTCATTTGAAAACTCAAAAGGTAATTTTAAAGAAACGTGGCAAAAAATCAACATTTTGATTGGTAAGAGAAAAACATACGTCCGAACGGTCGGCCGACCGGACCTCGCCCTTTATGACTGTAATGAAATTGTTCTACACGATCAATGAAGACTTTACCATCCTATACTATACTTGTATGAGGCAGCGTGTGCACAAAAGAAAACGGACGAATCGAACGAACCATCCGATATGTGCAGTGGATTTTGTCACATTTTCGTCCAGAATAATTCAATGTTTTGTAAGTGGTTAGTCCTTGACACTATACAAAGTCGAGTTGGTCGAGTCCACAGATTAAAACAAATTGATCAATAAAGTATACTGATCTGTGGAGCTCATACATCAGGGGTTATATTAGTGCGCAGTTGACCCTAATATGCGCAGTTCTAAACTTCAAAAATTCAGCTCCTAATTTCAATTAGCGCAGTTGTAAAACAGTGAATATTGGTAAATAATGAACGTTATCAAAGAAGAATTGAACATTAGTAGATCGATATTCTTCAAACCACATTATTTCATGTTTATGCTCAGTAATTAGAATGATTCTTCCATATATATATTCTTCTCCCAATAACACATACTCGTTTACTTGGCGCAAATAATGCCTACATATTACCAAATAATAGTATAACAAGATACTTCGAAAAATGAAGTTGATGTTAAATGAACCTACCTCTTCATATAATTGATTTTTCAATATGCGCAGTTCTAAATTTTCACTAATATAACCACTGTCATACATAATAAAGAGCAGGGGGAGGTACATCTCCGGCCCAATGGAAGTCTTCGATTCGCTCATAAAACGCTGGCTGAAGATTACTGCATGGTGATCCTCATCTCATTTTGATACTGATCAGTACAAATATACATTTACAACATCAGTACAAGTACAGATCGAGTACTTATTAGATGAGCGTAGCGAAGATTTTCATTCCATATACCGAAAAATTTTGGGCTTGGTTTTTATGTTTTTTTTTTGTTTTTTTTTGTGTGTAATTTTGTACGCGGCATACAGGTCTGGAAAAAGTTTCAATCAACTCGAAACTTTTTTCCTAAATTGGTGTTATACCAGAATAGGTTGGGATTGTTTTTCAGAAAAATCGGTCAAACGGTGTCTCCGGAAAAAAATTGGAAAGTATGGAAATTGCCCATAAGAATAGGCCAGGGAGAAATAGACCCTACTTGGAACAAGCATGCAATAGGTTGGTTGGATTAAGGAACAGACTGTATATTATTATAAGAGTTGATTTCAAGTTGAATTTAACGAATTTATTTAGAAATATTTGTCCTTCTAGTACAAAATTAAAATGAATTACTAGAAGAATATCTCTGCAATGTTATGTTTTACTTGGACAATTGGTAGCGAGCCAATTATGCAAGTAAACTGGTGAAAATCAAACAATTAAACCAGAGCAATTATTACAGTGAAATGAAATGAAATATCACATGAAATACTAAACAGGTATAAATTACACAAAATTAACGATACCCTTTATCCGTGATTATTTTATCCGTTGGTTGATTGACGAAGCGGCGTGGGTAGGGGGAGGGTACGAAAATCTTCCAGGACGAATCTTCTGTTTTGATGTATGTAGGTAGGGGGTACGAAAGTGTTGCAGGTGGAATCTTCTATTTTGATGTGTGCAGGTGGGGGTACGAAAATAGGGCGCAGAACTTCTGTCTCGGATCTTCTGGGCTGTTGAGAATCTTGTGACCAATTGAATGAATTGATTACTCTTCACTGAACATACACCACTTTGATTTACTTATTATTTAACTTATTATGTAAACTTGTACCGTTTAATGTTCGACGCAATAGATACTAAACTGGCTGACGCCGCAAAGTGGTAGATATTGGATGAATATCTTCAATAAAACACGTCTTCACTTTTCACTGGTTACAAGCTTGACAATAATATAACTTGACTGTGGTGTATCACAGATGAAGTACTGACGGTCACAAGTGTTCTTTGATGAACTCACACAACCTCCCAGTATAAATGACCAAAATGTAGTCCCGATATTTTCATCTACTTCTCTCAATTCTCCCTTGTACACACCCTCAGTTTATGAACTATGAAAAATGTATTTTGATTGGCTGTCTGGTTTGAAAGCAGAGTTTTGATTGGTTGCATTTATACAAGATTTTGGTAATATTTTGAATTTAAAAGTATTCCTCCTCCTCTACTGAAACTATATATTTATTATATCCATGTGGCAGCCCTTAAAACTAGTGTGATTTGACATGGTCCATATTATGCAATGCTCTGGACTATGAAACAAAATATCTAGCCTTCTTTTCAAGTAATAACCATAAAATTAAATTGCTTCTATTTCTTAACACAAAACAGCTCCCCCAAACTCTGTTTTGTATCTTGACCTTTGACACCTCGTTGGGACTGCTATTTAGTCAAAAGATCAAAACCCATGCCAGATCTGGCAATAAACAATAATAAATTGTACAGAACAACATATTCTTACAAAATACAGTATATTATTTCACACAGTGTCATAAGCTATGCAGAGCATGTTAAAAATGATTTTATAAGTGTTATATAACATGGGTCTGTAGGATAAGGACAAAGGTTTCCCCTAAAATAACTTCTTACTATATAATTTATCCTTATATATATATCGTCTAGAGAGATAATTCTGTTACAAGATCTCAAATTCATACTGAATGTGGAAAGATCTATCATACATATTTTAAGCGATTTGTGAGACAATCGGATGTGAAATAACAAGGAAAACGCATTTTTAATGTACTTTCTTACACTTCAAGAAAGGAATTAAGGAACTATTAAATGTGAGCAACAAGTGTCACCAATAAATTAAAACGTTTAAAATCTGTGATGGATATCAAGAAGGCACTGGTATAATTGTTTGGAAACCAAGGTTTATATAAACCTTTGAAAACCTTTGAAGTGATCCATGGCCTGTATATGTACATTGAGCTGACCAAATGTTCTTAATTCTACATTTCCATACTTCTAAGCTCATCTCACAACGCATATACGGCGTTTTCCTAGCTAGATGAGCGTAGCGAAGATTTTCATTCCCTATACCGAAAAATTACGGTATTTTTTTTTTTTTTTTTTGTAATTTTGTACGCGCCATACAGGTCAGGAAAAAGTTTCAATCAACTCGAAACTTTTTTCCCAAATTGGTGTTATACCAGAATAGGTTGGGATTTTTTTTCTGAAAAATCTGTCAAACGGTGATTGGAAAAAATTTGGAAAGTATGGAAATTCCCCATAAGAATAGGCCGGGGAGAAATACTTGGAAAATCGAAATTTTCCAAAAGCTCTCAAATTTATACTGAATGTGGAAAGATCTATCATACATATTTCAAGCGATTTGTGAGACAATCGGATGTGAAATAACGAAGAAAACGCATTTTTAATGTACGTTTTTACACATCAATGAAAGCAATTGAGAAAGCAATTAAGAAACTGTCAAATGTGAGCAACAAGTGTCACAAATAAATTAAAACGTTTAAAATCTGTGATCGATATGAAGAAGGCACTGGTACCATTGTTGGGAAACTAAGGTTTATATACCAACAGACTGCCGCGGTTCTTAAACCTTTGAAGTGATCCATTGCCTGTATATGTACATTGAGTCGACAAAATGTTCTTAATTCTACATTTCCATACTTCTAAGCTCATCTCACAACGCATATAAGGCGTTTCCCTAGTTTTCCGGAATATAAAATTATGTATGAGGATGTATAGGCCTAGGGATGGCAAAGTGTGAATACTGAATAATTAGTAAAATGGTTCACCTGAGTCCGTGTGAAATACTTCTGATACAGGATCAAAGCTTACATGCTTTGCAAAACATCGCATCGCTATTTTTTTTTCCAGTTAATAATTCATTCTATAATAGCTCTAAAAATGGTACCATATTGAATATTTAAAATGTTACGAAATGTTATTTTAATATGTGTTTTTGAATAGTGAGAAGGAGTCGATCGTGGTCTATTGTTGAGGAACCATCCCAGAATTGACCTGAACGACAGAAGGAATCACGAAAAAACCCTGCAGGATGGTCAACCATGGCGGGAATCGAACCCCGGCCTCCTGAATAACAGTTACTCAATCGACCAAGTGTCTACAGTCACTAAGGACGTGTCCGAATTACCTTTTTTATGCGTACTTGCATGCTTGACCTTGCTCAAAGTACGGAAGTGACGTCATCAGGAACGTCCGAATTCATAAAATGAGAAGTCAAGTATGAAAGTTCACAAGCATTCATGGCATGCGTTCTTCTGAACTTTACTTGTGTGCTTCTGTATTGGGTCACCTAAATCTGTATTACATTTATGTTTCAATTTTTCAACAAAAACCTACAAAAAGATGCGATTTCATTTCTGTAATGAAGTGGCAGCTATCAATTCGCGCGGAACATCTCACTTATGGGAAATATCACTGTTTTATTCTAATACATAGACCAAAGTGAGGTTATAACAGTTCCCGCCATAAGCCCGGTGGCACTAGATGGTGTTGGTGTTCGAGAATACCTGCTGGACTGTCTGAAATGCAAGTTCACATGTCGCAAGTCCAAGTCCCGAGTCCAAGTACAGGAGTGTAAGTCATTAGTCAAGTAGCATTGAAATTCGGACACGTCCTGAGTCGGAGTAGGCGAAGTCATTTTCCACGCAGTCAGTGCAGTTAATTTCCTTTGTATGAAGGCCACGTTTAGCCAGAATGATAACCCCACCATGCGTGAACTTCGTACGGGCAAAGTGACCGAGATTCATGTACCCTGGTACGTCTAGATTATCAACTTGGTACTCGGCAAGCCAGTGCTGTGCAAGCACAATAATGTCACACTTCAGATCAGCAGTTACTAGAAACTAGAAGTTATGAAACTTTTCTCGCCGAAACATAATAATGACAACGAAGTATTCATCTTGAAATACTCGCAATTACCAAAGGTAAGCAAAACAACATGACCATAATGATTGAATAATAAAGTCTGTAAAATAATACGACTCCTAGCGCCACATATGGGACACATTCATGACCTTTGACTCAATTACTTTGTCAATACCTTCATTTCGAGTGAATATTGAAGTTGCAATACGTAAAAAAATTGTTAGAATATAATTAATGTTTGATATTACATTTAAGAACTGCACTCTTCTCTGCATTTGCATGATGCACAGTAGTGTTGTCCACTGATGAGGCATGCACAAGTGTTTCTGATAAAATCATTTCTGCACTTGCACACTATGCCTTCGTCACATGATGTCATTGCGTCGGAAAGTAATGTCCATTGTGGTACCCAGTTTCCTGACTCTTTTTTCCATCCCCAAGCACTAGAGTCAGGAATTGTTGGTGTGGAAATGTAAGATGAGCCCCAAATGTGCCCAGCTTGAAGTGTTGCTCTCATATGTAGGCGTAAAACATCTTCAGTTGGTGGCCCGGCACTCGTCCACAGTGAGCAAGATACTTGTACGGTCATACACGAGAACGACACATTTGTCTGATATCTGAAGTGGTTCTGCACCACAATGGTCTGGGACCATTGAAAGTCTTTTGAAAATGGCTGTCACTTCAGGCAAATAGTTCCATACTTTCCATGATGTTTTTTTTCCTTTTCCTGCAAAAGCAGAGGTAGGTATGCATGAAAGAAAAGCAAAGCTGTCGAGTTTCCGGGTCCTAGACCGTCAGAAATACTGTGTACTCCAATCATTCTTACATTTCATGCATCATGTACGTCTTATATTTTTATACCTGCAACCGTCTATACTGAAACCTGCTGCTCGAACTTGATTGGCACATATCAACCGACTCGGGCAAAAATATTAAAGGCCGGTCCACATGATGGTTTGCAATGGGCGAGATTACACCTCCCTTTCAATCGACCGATTCAAGCCTTGTGTGTGGACTGCCTCCCATTGCGATGTCGCACGTTTCAGATTCAATCTTTGCGTTTAGAGTCTGCTTCTATAATCGAGCATTGTAAATGGCCGATTGCGGCTCAGATTGGCCCAGCAGCCAATGAAAATGCATGATTATTGTGACGTCACAGCAATACTTCGAATAACAGGAAGAGAAATGCCGCCGAAAAGTGTACAGTGGACCCTCGAAAGAGTAGAGACAATCCCATATTATGGAATCCGAAACATCCAAACTGGTCGGTCTAGGGCATAGTTAAATATAAATGGAATGGGAATGAATCCGCACTTTCTTATTTTCATATTTATAAAATGTATATCTTCACATGGAACTGGCTAATAATTATAAAAATTAACCTCACTTTCAATTTGACAGCTACGTCTACGTGATCTCGCAATAACACACCGCCTTCGATTTGTTTTCTGCGCTGGGATCGATC
>OU015475.1:10938416-10988416 GCA_907164805.1 Brachyptera putata
AAAAATTTTTGGGTCTTTTTTTCCGACACTATCGCACATTTAATGCTTTTTCCATTCGCCTGACGTAAGTTTCGTGACGTCATAGTCTGCTTCATACCCTCAGGACAGGAATTTATTTAAACGACCTGGATATGATCGATTTTCGGGAGCGATTCTTTTTTTCGATCTCTCGATATAATATCCTAACAACCGGAAGCAGATGAATCGCATCGCAGTGTAACTCCGGTAAAATCGTGATTTTGGCCGACGAAAGTTGAAGTTGAGTCAATGATCACGACACCAAATCGTTATCGAAACGGTGTCGTGAACCGCCATGTTTTTAGATGAATACTGGCTTGTGATTGGGCTGTTGGAAAAAATCGTGTCGTACGACAAGAAAAATTCGGAACTGGAATCCCTGCTTTACCCACACTGGTATATCATAGCGTACAACAGAATGGAAATTGGCTCGGTACACACTCTTCACAACATCAGGTGAACATACTTCCACAAGACACCTCTTGGCGAAACATGAACAAGCCAATCTAACTGAACATGTGGAAGTTTGAGTGGTAGTTTGGATCAAATCGAATTTCAAATATGTGTAATATTGCTGTATATTATCTACTAGGAAAACGCCTTATATGCGTTGTGAGATGAGCTAGAAGTATGAAATGTAGAATTAAGAACATTTGTTAGCTCAATGTACATATACAGGCCATGGATCACTTCAAAAGTTAAAACCGCGGCTGCCTGTTGGGTATGGACCTTGGTTTCCAAACATTTACCAGTGCCCTTTTTCATATCCCTCACAGATTTAAACGTTTTAATATTGGTGACACTTGTTGTCACATTTTGGTAGTTTCTTAATTGCTTTCTTAATTGTTTTTTGATGTGTAAAAAAGACATTTAAAAATGATTTTCTTCGTTGTTTCAGATCCCATGTCCACAAATCGCTTAAAATATGATGATAGATCTTTCCACATTCAGTATAATTTTAGAGCTTTTGAAAAATTTTGATTTCCAAGTATTTTCCCGGCTATCTCATGGGGAATTTCCAACTTTCCCAAAAATTTTTCCCGGGGACCCCCGTTTGACGATTTCTGAAAAACAATCCAACCTATTCTGGTATAACATCAATTTGTAGAAAAAGTTTCGAGTTGATTGAAATTTTTCCTGACCCGTAAAGCGCGTACAAAATTTCACACAAAAAAATAAAATGAAAAAAAAAAAAAAAAACCAAGCCCAAAATTTTTCGGTAATGGAATGAAATCTTCGCTACCTCATCTGACTAGGAAACGCCTTATGCGTTGTGAGAGGGGCTTAGAAGTATTGGGAAAAGGAGAATTAAGAATATTTGGTCGGCTCAATGGACATATACAGGCCAGGATCACTTCAAGGTTTAAAAACCGCGGCTGTCTGTGGTAATGGACCCCTTTGGGTTTTCCCAAACAATTAAACCAGTGCCTTCTTTTATATCCATCACAGATTTTAAACGTTTTAATTCATTTGGGGACACTTGTTGCTCACATTTAATAGTTTCTTAGCTTTTTAATTGCTTTTTTTGATGTGTAAAAAGTACATTAAAAATGAGTTTTTTCGTTGTTTTACCCGATTGTTCAATAAGTCGCTTAAATGTGGATGAAGTTTTTCCCACAATCAGTATAAATTGAGAGCTTTTGAAAAAATAAAATTCCAAGTATTTCTCCCTGGCTATTTTATGGGGAATTTCCATACTTCCGATTTTTTCCGGAAATCTTTGCCCCTTTTTTCGAAAAACAACCCAAAACCTTTTGGATAACACCAATTTGAAAAAAAATTTTCGAGTTGATTAAAACTTTTTCCTGCCGTACCCCGCGTACAAAATTACACACAAAAAAAAAAAAAAAAAATAAAAACCAACCCCCAAAATTTTTCGGTATATGGAATGAAATTTTCGCTCCCATCTAATAATTATATCAAATTTTCGATAGGCCCCGGGAACGGTCAAAAAGGCCCCGGCCCCCCCTGCCAGCCCCCGCCAAAGAAAAGCAATGATAAAAATTGGGAGCCAAAGAAAGTTTCAGTTTTTAGGGGATGGGCGAAAGGGGATACTCCATCAACAGAATAAATCGCCCTTCTTTCTGCCCTCCTTTAGTTGAACGACACATACAGCGACGAAATTTTAAAATAGAAAAATGACAAAGAAACCAAAAAGAGGACCCGGAAGAATTTAAACTCAGTTTTTTCCCGTGAAAATTTAAAAAAAACAAAAAAGGGGGGAATGGAAGGCCTGCAGGGGTGGTCGACGTTTGTGCTCGTTTTGAGAGGGGCCAAAGAACCCATTTTAAACCCAATTTTGAATTTAATCCCCGAAATTTTAGGAATCCCAGGTGGTACGTTCAGTGTTGAATTTAGGATTTTGTTTCGGGGGGCTTTTGTGTTCTCCGGGGGGGAAAGGAAAACGTACACAAAATTAAGCAGTCCCCGGGATATATTTATAAATATTAAATTATATAATTTTTAAATTGGTAATGTCACCTTGCGGAGCCCCTTTTGGGGAACAGTTGGGGTTTTGAAAAAACCCTTTTTCTCACGTTTCGGACAGCGCGGCGACCCTCTTTTGGAGCGTCTCGTTCCGGAAGAAATGAATTCGATTCCAGTTCTTAGAGACGACCCAGAAAGGTCAGCGCAGCTTTCCCGGAAAAGTCGGAACAAGGTTTTTCAGACCCCCAACTGTTTCCCGAAAGGGCAAAGCAAAGTGGAATTACCTCACACGGCCCTCAAACCTTCCCAGCAACCATAATGTAAAAATATATAATATTAATATATTTTATATTATATTATATGGTACGTCATCTTTTGCGGAAATTTTCCCCTTTTTTTGATGAGGTTTTTTTGGTTCTGGAAAAAACCCCTTTACTCGACGTTCGGCGAAAAAAAACTTTTCGCCTCTTCGGGGTTTTAGTCTCGTGGAAGCCTTTGGATCAAATTTTCGAAAAGGATTTCCACGAGACCACGGGGCTGTCCCCATTGCGTAACATAACCCTTGTGAGGGTAACACCTCCTCCTTGAGCAGGTTCATCAAATGACGTTCTCAAACCCTTGTTTGGAAACCTCCTCCTGAGCGGGTTTTTCCACCAATGCGTACATATAACCTTTTTGAGGGTAACCTTCCTCGCTTGACACTGTCCATCCAATGACGTATATAACCTTTTTGAGGGTACCCCCTTCTCCCCGGGCAGCTTTTCCATCAATTCTTTCATCATGACCCTTGTTGATGAAATTTTTCCTCCCTTTGAAAGCGTTCCACCAATGATATAAATCATACCCTTTTGTGGAAAACATTCTCTTCCTTGAAAAAAGGGGAATTTCCCTTTTCCCCTCGCCCCCGCGCGCTGTTCCTAGCCACGACCTTGACTTCAGCCCTTTTCCTAGAAACATCGCAACAACATTGTCGTTATTGGAGTAGGTTGGGGTTTTTGTTTTTCATCCCGGAACTTTTCTGAACCATTCCCCAATACCCCTTGTTTCCCCTAAAAATAACACAAAGCCCCAAGCCACATAGAGACAGGAAGGCGGTGACTAAGAAAAAAAATATGAATAATTTTGATTTTGATAATTGTTTCCGTAGAATTTGAACCCGGGCCCAAAAAAAGGAAGAAAAAAAAATATACTTCCCAAAATTCCGTAATTGACTTTTCGTTCATCAGACCAAACTTAAATTTTGTTCCCCCTTGTCCGACACATTGTAAATATTGTCATTAACAAAAAACAAAGCAATTCAGTAGGTAAAAGAATAGCTGGTGATCCACTGTGACAATCGAGCAATGCCACGGGGATAACAGAACCTCTGTGACTGGGTTCTTTAGAAAGTTTTAGGGCCCCAAAAGGAGTTGGAAATTGGAGAGGGCAAACCCCAAGCGAACAGAAAAACTTCGTAGAGTGGGGGGTTGTGGTGCCCCGGCAAAATTTAACGTCTGTATTGTGGGTGAGAGCGCAAGCACCACAAAAATCGCGAGGAATAAATGTGGCGTAAAGCACCGAAAACCAAAAGAAAAATGGCTTTATTCAAACGATTAAATAAAAGGGAAAACCCCCAGAATGGATATCAGAAGAGCAGTTTCTTTGTAAATATTGGGCCCAATTCTTTTCCCTTGTTTGAAAAAAATAGCGTAAAAAAAATAGAAAACCCCAAAAAAACGATTAAAATTTAAACGCTAGAATTATCTTCAAAGTTCTACCATGAAAAATACGCTATTTACGCGAAAAAAATTTTAACTAAGAAATGCCAGCCATTTTCCCTTTGACTGATAATTTTACATCGTACACGAAGGTTTGTAAAATGTGGTTTTCTGAAGCACAGTTATCATTTTCCCATATTCCTCCGAAACCCCAAGTGGCAAAAATTTCAGAAAATTACAGGTAAGTACACACTGAAAAAAAAATCCACGAAATATTTGTACCCCCCCCATAAATAAGGGTTTCGTTTGGGGGTTTGAATAAAGATAAGAAAAACTTGTATGAAATTTTGATATGGAACTCCCTCAAAAAGTTCCATACTCTGCGGGGAAATGGGGTATCAATTAATTCAAAATGCCACATAAAAAACCCTCGAAAAGATCCCCCGAAAATGAAAAGCAGGGAACACTCGTGATATATATTGGGGTAAACCCTTTCTTATTAATTAAAATTTCTCATCAATTTGTTTCTAAAAAAAACCTTCACACGGGGTCCATAGGAGGTCGTTATGAAAAACTTTCATTCAAAAAACCCCCTTTTTTTCAAATCCAAATTTTAACGGTTATCGGAGAAATAGTTTGTTTCTTAACATACGAATGGAATAAAAATCCAATAAAAATTAATTTTGGGTTTTTTTTTTTTTCCAAGAACGCATACCATTTTATAACCAATGTGGAAATTTTTTCTCAATGTTTCCCAAGGTCTCTAGTTTCGGAGGTTTAGAATGCTGAAATTTATGGCGTAAATAACATTTTGAAGTGGAAAAAAGAACCACATCTCTTTCATCGCCGGCCGCCGGTTGTGTGAACTCCAAAGGGTTTGGGGTCCTCCACTGGGCGCGTTGGAGGATTTGTCGAAAACCCCCGCACAGTGAGCAGGAATGGCTTGAAGGCTATTCAGATAATTTCCCGTAAACTGTAATTGAACAAGGCTACAATGAAGTGATAGGCCTACTTGTCCAGAAAATTTGGCCCTTTTTTTTTCCGCCCAAAAAAAAAATGTAGTATTATTCAAAGACATATTGTTTGGGGTCTGTAATTCCTCAGTTTTTTGCTGGGTTTGTTTCTCCCATTTTTTTGGGCACCCCAGTACAAAAACAAAATACTTTGTTTGTAAAGGTCATATAAATTCACTATCCAGTTTGTAAATCAAAACAGTTTATTGAAAAAAACATCAGGGGATTCAGTATAAAATAAAAGCAATGTTTTTGATGATAAGTTTCAGAGCAACCCTAATATGTTTTTGAAATAGTTTCGATTTTACAGGCGTCGATGGGATTATGAAAACATATGAAAGGGGCCTTGAAAAAAAAAGATTTAAACATGGGGTCTCGCCCTGTGGCCCTTATTTATTTTTGGGTAATGTCAAAAAAAGGTTGGAAAAAGTTTCATTTCGTCTAAAAACTTGCACGCGAGAAAAATGTGATGAAAGCAAGGCTAGTATGCCAAAATTTGTTTAAAATTTCTTTTACTAGTGCCCTTGGCTGGCACCCTCCATTTTCCAGAACATTTTTCTGCAGGGGAAAAGAAAGGTGATAAATGGCGAAAAGCAGGGTTTCCATTACGTTTTTTTTTTTGGTCGTCCGAACGATATGGGTACGATTATTTCAGCGTGTTCCCTTCGCCTTGCCCGTACCTTCCGGACGTCAAGTCAAGCCTTCTTTACCTTTATGCACAGGAAAATTTTTAAAATCGCATTTTCTATGGAAAAGGGAATCGTATTTTTCGGGGGGTCGATTCTTTTTTTTTTGATCCCCGAAAAACCCCAAACAACCGGAAGCAGATAAATCGCAATGGGGCAGTTAATTTTCCGGTAAATTTGGGTTTGGCCGCAAAATTTTAATTTGAGTCATGATCACGACCCCAAACGTTGTCGAAGGTTCGTAACCCGCATGTTTTTAGAGAATACTGGTTTTGTGTTTGGGCTTTTGGAAAAATCGTGTCTAGACGAAAAATTGGGAAAGGGAAACCCCTGTTTTACCCACATGGAATCTAGGTGCAAAAAAAAAATTTGGGCCCGGGAAAAAATCTCAAAACATCGGTTTACATACTTCCACAAAAAACCCTTGGCAAAACTGGACAAGCGTTAACCTCATTGGACGGATGGTGTTTTGGTAAAATCAATTTAAAATAGGGAAAATTTTGTATATTATTAGGAAAAACCCTTAATGCGTTGTGAATGAGTGAAGATGGAAATGTAATAAGAAATTTTGTTAGTATTTTACATTACGGGCCATGGATCCTTCAAAATTTAAAAAAAACCGGGCTCCCTTTTGGTTAGGCCCTTGGTTTTAAAAACAAATACAGTCCCTTTTATACCATCCAGTTTTTAAAACGTTTTAATTTATTGGTGAACTTGTTGCTCCTTTAATAGTTTTTTTAATTGCTTTTTAAATGTTTTAGGGAGTGTAAAAAAGAACTTTTAAAAAAGGTTTTCTCTTGTTTTCAGACCGATTTGTTCAAAAATCGTTTAAAATATTATGATATCTTCCACTTTCAGATAAATTTAGACTTTTGAAAAATTTTGTTTTTCCCAAAGTATTTTCCTGGCCTTTCTTAGGGGAATTTCCAATTTTCCAAAAATTTTTTTCCGGAAACGTTTAAAGTTTTTTTGAAAACTCCCAACCTTTTGGGTATAAACAATTGTAAAAAAATTTCGATTTGATTAAAATTTTTTCTGCCCGATGCCGCGTACAAATTACCACAAAAAAAAAAAAAAAATAAATAAAAAAACCCAACCCCCAAAAATTTTGGGTTTGGAAATAAAATTTTCGCTCCCTTTTTTAAAACCCGTACCAGACACTCTTTTAGAAAATTAATAACTTTAAATCTTGAGATCAAAATGTTTATAACCCACTAGTCCATTCCGAGTGAAACTGGAAAAAAAATCAGTAAAAAACTATTATATAAAAAAAACATTTCTTTCCCATTTTTTGTGAGATACTCGTTTTTCATCTTTTTTTTCTCACTCTGTTTATTATAAAATGGGTCCAGGCAAGACTAAGGAAATTTTTTTCACGGGTTTTTTCCCATCCTAATTATTCACGAAAAGTAAATGCATATTAAATTTGGAAAAAATTTGTTCGGGTTGTCCCTGCCTTAAACCGATTACGGGGGTTCCCGAACAGTCCCAGAATCAGACGCCCCTAGGTGGCCCAGGGTTCCGAGGAAGCTGGGAAAGCAAATAGAAAACCCCAAATTGAACTGGAACCAAGAAAAAGACCAGTTATTATCGGGGGGGAAAGGAAACCCACAACAAAATAATTTTTCCTTTTTCTCGAAAACTATTTAATCTACAAAAGAAACCGGCGGGGGCGGCCCGGGCCCCAAAAGCCCGGGGGCTGTTGTAAAGTTAGCGGGCCACGGGGGCCCCCGGGAAAGCTCCTCGCTGAGCAAAATTTTCGATTTTCCATTTTTTATCAAGATATTTAAACATATTGGAAAAAAACAATTTATTTTGATAAACTGTTTGCGATGGTTTATTTTTGGGTATGGAACTTCAACAAAAATAACAACAAAATAGTTTTTTAAAAAAAGTTTAAAACTAGTGTTAAAAAAGGTAGGTTTTAAAACAAAAAGTTTTTTTAAACTTTAACATAAACCTGTCCATTGTCGATCATTGTGTTTTTATGATGTTTTAGAAATTGTAAGATATTTTTAAATTAATTTTCAAAGTTTAAAGGGGGCCCCGGAACGGCAAAAGGCCCGGCCCCCCTGCCAGTCCACGCCAAAAGAAACGCAATGAAAAATTGGAGTCCAAGAAAAATTTCAGTTATTTGGAGGGGTTAAGCGGATACCCTAACAAAACTCAAAATTCGCCCTTTCTTTTGCCATCAATGTAGTTGACTGAAGCAGTACGCGTAAAACTTTAATGAATAGAGCAATGACGGGAAAACCCGAAAGAGGGCCCCGGAAGAGGTTTACACTCAGTTTTGCCGGATAAATTTAAAGAACCCCAAAAATGGTAACTAGATAGGCCGGGGGTCGCATTGGTTGTTTTCCTGGAGGGCCCTAAAACCCACTTAGGAACCAATGTTTTAATCCCGAAATTTGGGAAACCCCGGGGTCTTTGCCGTTTTAAATTTCAAGTTTTGGGTGGGGGAGCTTTGGGTTTTTCCGGGGGAGGAATATACAAAAAATTAAGCCTTAAACCTTGGGCATATTTATTTATATATAAAATATAATAATATATATATAATAAAATTATATAAAAAAAAAATATATAATATATTATTATATATATATATTAAATATGGTAAATGTCACACTTTGGGGGATTCCCTTTCGGGAACTTTTTGGGTTCGAAAGTCCCTTGTTCTCGACGTTTGGGAAAAGCGGGCAAACCATTTCGGGGGTCGTCTCTAAAAAACTGGAATCGAATTCGTTCCAGTTCCGTACAGACACTATATTCCCCAATAAAACCCCTATAAAAACCATATATATATATATTTATATATATGGTACGTCTTTTTTGCAAAAAATTTCCCCTTTTTGATGAGTTTTTGGGGGTTCGGAAAAGCCCCCTTTCTACCGGTTCCGGCAAAAAAATTTTCCCCTTTTCTGGAGTCGTTTGTCTGTGGAAGCCTTGGACAAATTCGACCAAGATTTTCCCGAGACTTCCACGAGGTGTTTACCCAAGAGTTCATAAGCCTTTTTGATGGTAACCCCTCCTCTCCTTTGGCCTGGTCCCCTAATGACCCACCCAAGACGTACATCATAAGCCTTTTGAGGTAACCTTCCTCGCTTGACACGTTCCATCAAGGGGAGTTTTCCCATGAGCC
Organism: Brachyptera putata; assembly: GCA_907164805.1. Classification (NCBI taxonomy): domain Eukaryota; kingdom Metazoa; phylum Arthropoda; class Insecta; order Plecoptera; family Taeniopterygidae; genus Brachyptera; species Brachyptera putata. Next base: position 10,947,397 of record OU015475.1, read on the forward strand.
TTTTGTGGTAACACTCTTTTCGAGCAGCGTTCCATCAATGATTTTCATCAGGCCCTTTGAGGTCCACCCCCTCGCTGACAGCGTTCCACCAAGATTTCAATGGCCTTTTTTGAGGGAAACACCCCCTTCCTGAGCAGTGCCCCAAACGTTCATCTGAGTTTGTGATGGTAACACTTTCCCTCTTACATGTTTCAAATGAGTCCATCAAACCCCCGATGATGGAAATTCCCTCTCTTGAGCAGTGCCCACCAATGAGATATCAGACCTTTTGAGGAAACCATCTCTTTTGACAGCTTTTCCATTTTATGCACCCCAAACCCTTTTGATGGAACATTCTCCTTGAGCAGTGCCTCAAGGACGTATCATCAAAACCCCGGGATGGAAAAACCTTCTTGTTTGACACTGTTCCCCCAAAAACGTATCACATACCTTGTTGAGGGTAACACTCTCCCGTGACAGCTGTTCCACAATAGTTCACATGAGCCTTGATGGAAACTCCCTGTTGGGCGGGTTTTCCCACCAATGACGTATTCATGACCCTTGTTTGGTGTAACACCTCCTTTTTGACAGCTGCCCCACCCAAATGACGTTCATCAGGGCCCTTTGTTGATGGAACACTCTCCCTTGTTTGAACAGTTTTTCACCCAATTACGTCCATCATAAGCCCTGTTGATGGAAACTCCCCTTCCCCTTGAGCAGCTTTCCAATGAGTACCATCAAAACCCCTTTTTGATGGTAGCATTCCCCCTTGCTTAGAGCGTTCATAAAACCGTCATAAACCTTGTTGATGGTACATCTCCTCCCCTTTTAAAGGCTTTTCTCAAGAGTATCATCTAAGCCTTGTAGGTAACACCTCTTGTTGAGCAGGTTTTCCCACCAATGAGATCATCATGAGCCTTTGAGGGTACCCTCTCCTCCCTTTGAACAGTTTTTCACCCAAGGTACACAAAACCTTTAGGAAAACCTCCCCTCTCCTGAGCGGGTTTTCCATCCAAGTGACATCATGACCCTTTGGGGGGTGGAACCTCCTCGCGAGCAGTTTTCCTCCAAGACGATCATCATAGTTTTGTTGATGGTAACCTCCCCTTGTTGGAGCTTTTTCCCATCCATGACGTATCATATAAGCCTTGTTGTTGGTACACTTCCTCTCCGGGCCGCTTTTTCCATAAAATGAGTATCTCTAAGCTTGTGATGGAAACCTCCTCCCCTTGAAAGCGTTTCACCCAAGGGGATCATCATAACCCCTTTTGGATGGTAAATTTTCCCCTTGAGCAGCTTTTCCACCAGTGACATCTGAGCTTGTTGTGGAACTTCTCTTCCTTGAACAGCTTTTTCAATTAAATGAGTATCATCAGGCCTGTTTGGTACATTCTCCTCTACTTGAACAACAGGGATATTCCTTTTAGCCCTCGCCGCCGCAGCTGCATTGTTCCTAGCTTCACGAGCCTTGACTTCAGCCCTCTTCCTAGCAACAATCGCAGCAACATTGTCTGCTTTCATTGGAGTAGTGTTTGATGGTTTGACTTCCATACCGGTAACCTTTCTGAACCATTTCATCCAATACCCTCTTGTTTTCTCCTCAAATAACACGAAGAACAATGCCAACATGGAGACATGGAATGTTGCAGTGACTAAGAACAAATAGTCGAATAAGGTTTGATTTTCGATAACTTCTGTTTCCGATAGAATATTGAACAGCCAGGAGAATCCAAAAAGGAAGAAAACAAATATACTCGTACCTAAATTCCGTAATTGAGCTTTTCGTTCACTCAGACCAAATCTCTGAATTTGTTCACCTTGTCAAGGACTTTCACGAGACTAGAACGACTCCAGAAGATGGCGAACAGTTTTCGCCGAAACGTCGAGTAGAAGGGTTCTTTTCAGAACCAAAAACACTCTTCAAAGAATGGCAAATTTCCGCAAAGATATACTTACCATCTACCACCGTCCCTCAAAACTTCAGACATCATACATTTACATTTATATATATATATATATATATATATATTATATATATATAATATATATATATATATATATATATATATATATATATACACAAATTAAAATACACACTTTCATAATTTTTAAGTCAGTTCATTATGAAACGATTATGCTACTAGTTCATAATAATGTGATAAGAGGTAGTGTACACTCAACTGATCCATTTGAAACTGACTCCACTCCAGCCACTTCTGACATTTGAGGTGTCACTAACCAGGATTCACGGGCAGAATGACAAATATCAATACAAATGAATGACATCTAGATTTTTTTCCCTTAGAAATAAATAGTAAATTCCTTATACTTTTTAATTTTCACAAATATTTTTAGAACCCAAAATACAAGTTTCTCAAGAAATAACAATAGTGCTTAATGTTTTTATCTCGGGAAGGGGGGGGGGGCAAACGACGGACCGCGGGGGGGAAAAGCCCCCCTGCAGGTATGCCTGGATTCAACACCGTACGTTGCTTTCATATCAACAAATTGATATTTTGGGCCTTCAATTTGTATCGTTTCTCACCTGAAATTCAAATGACCGTATTCAAATGCGACATCTCTCGGTCTAAGAATTCGGACTGCTACATTGATGACTCCATATCCATCACTGTCAAGTCTGGAGGCAAGCCAATAGGTCATTACGTAATATTGGCTCAATCCACTATATTCTGAAAGTTCTGCTCTTACTTTGGTCATCATTATTGCACTCTCTCCATCGATTTCCGATTCATCTTTCACCACTTCTTTGGTGACAACACTTAACATGACATAATACAATTGAATATGCTCATACTGATAAAATGTTCCGAAAAAATATTCCAAATCGCGCGTCCTTGATATTTGACACACGCCGCAATGGGTTCGGATGTTTCTCCAGCCGCTCATGATTACTGTTCTGGAGGTCAGGTTGAAGTAACCGAAGGTGTTATTGCCACCTCTTGTCTTCAAGGCAGCCCATTCGGAGTCGGTCACTTCCTACGAACAGACATACATCGATTATCAGCTTGGCGAATCCAGGGGTGAGGAAAATTGATAAGTTGAACGTTGAAAATTCACAAAACAATTATAATAAAAATGTGAGACTTGATTAGACGAGCTTTAGCGAGGATTCAATTTGACATGCTGAAAAAAAATGTTATTGTTTTTTTGTTTTTGTTTGTTTTTTTCCGTGTTTTTCTGTCGGTTCTCCACAGGTCAAACGGCTACAGTTATCAACTTCAACTTAGATCTGTATAGTTTTGTGGCACTATCGGGTGGTAACTTTTATTTTCATGAATTTTATAAATTTCAAGAATACCCATTATAATAACATGGCGGAAAAAAAGAATATATTTTTATTTCAAAAAAAAAACGAAATTGTACGTGAAGTTGAATCACATCTTGATACACATTTCTAAAAAATTTCAGCCTGATCGGGTCAGCTATTTTGTAAAAAAAACTTAAAATGTGCTAAATTGGTACCACTCGAAGCAGTTTTTACCCATTTCCAGCGTGTTCACCACACTGTGGAAACACACTTATATGTTTGGCCAGAAAGGGACCGGAAACACGTATTTGTCGCCTAGTATCGCTAAATTTCTACGTAAATTCAAAATTATTGCGCTTGGATTATGCAAATTTTTACAATCTTCGACTAGGTAGTGATGAAATTTGTCCACATAGCCTGTATATTTTCTAATTAAATAATCAAAGAATACTTCAGAAAAACAGGTTAGGCCACACCCACCTCCATTGTTGGCGTGGAGTTTTAGTTGGGGGCTCTATAGAATCGCTGGTTTCCCAAGTAAATTAGAAATTTGACCGCTTCAAAATTGTAATTGGTTATAGTCTACCGCGTTGCGATAGTATCTTTTGTCCACATAGCCTAAATATTTTATAATTCAATAAAAACCGAAAAAAATTGGGCTCCGCCCACTTTTGGTTCTCTCGTAACGATGGTAACGAGCATAAACAACGGATGTGTATCAGCTGACATATCTTTTCAAAATTGAATCTTTTTCTTTGGACAAACAGAATAGAGCCCACTTGAAATAATAAGACTGCCCTCTTGAGTTGCACAGTGAACAAAATTCATTATCAACATAGATCATTAACACATTAACCGTATTTTGTTACGTTACTTCAAAGTCTTCAAGAATGAAGATGGAGTGAAATACTAGGCTGAGGTGTCATAAGTGAAGGTAATATTTATTTTAGGCCTCTATAATTGAAGTCTGAAACCATCAAATCAGTCTAATCTCCCAATCCAACGTAGTCGGGTTTGGGGGTGGAGGTAGCTCCACCGTCGTTTCTAGGGCTGCTTGCGATCTCGAAGCCGGTGAGCCATTCCGTCTTCCTTCCATCGTCTGCTTCTCTTTCTTTCTGCTTCCTCTTATTATGAAACCATAATAGGCAATAATATTAGGCGTATGGTATTTGCCATGTAATTACACTGAAATTGGTAGGGCCTATGTAATGTTGTTCTGTATCATTGTCATTTGTAATATTAACCCGTTAAGGTTAGGTTGTCTACAGGTATAATTACCCCAGGCATACAAACCATTAACTTCTTCTATTAATTTGTCACAATGTTTAGCCAATGAATTAAAATGTAGGCCTACATAGGGCAGGCTTACAATGAATACTATCACAAAAGAATAACCTCAAAGTAATATTATAACCCATTAATTTTACGATTAAACTGCTTCCTCTTTCACAGCTGTGTCAGTTGTCAAACTCAAGTTCGTGGTTTAGCCGCTGCCGTTCAGAATCAGCTGTCATTGTGGAAAATAATCTTATGATAGAGGTTAATGTTTACACTGTCATCTCATTTGATGAAAATATATTTTCTGTGAGTCTAGTTTTGGATCTTGATGGATATCTAGGCCCAATTCGATCATTAATTTCAGCTAGGCCTATTCCATACTTCGAAAAATTGTGCACCGGTATGCTTAGGTTTAAACTAATTTTACCTAACCTAACCTAATTCAATAAAAGCAACAGGCCTATTCAAACTTAAGGCTTAGGCTACTCAAAGACTTATTATAATAAATTACACCTCTTTCTTCTTTATGACAGTAGACCTACGATCAACTGTGATTCATTGTAATGCGCATTTGATATTTACTTAATGCTGACAGTCCTTAGGCCTAGTGGTGCAAACAATTCAAACTGAAAGTAATTTATCTTTAGTTGTACTGTGGCTGCCCCAGCAATAATGGATAAATACACTATAAAAGAAGTGTGCATTTAGTTGTCCACAAAACAATGGTGTAGTTTAAGTAGACCTAGCCTAATTTTTAGTTGCAGTATTTGACGAAATCTTCGTAGGCAAAATTGACGGAAGAGTTGAAATGGGTTGTTCATGATTCGTTCAACACAGTCGCACGACAGAGTTTATATTAGTGTGAAGTTCCTATTATACGTAGTTTTAAATTTCTTGTAGGGCCTAAGCCATGAAGTTCTTCATTTAAATTTGATTGAGTTGATGACCTTAGTTACGGTGGTGAAATTCAGGAGCAATTGCATTGAAATTTTGCGTTTTAAATGAGTTAACACCATGAATGTAATAATGGGAGGAAGGGAAAACATTAACCTACTCTGTTGGTCATATGGTGAAGACTAGGTCGATCAGTGAGTGGTGGATAGCGGCCGTAGGTTCAATCCCCGTTATCGACCATCTTTATCTCTGCCTCCGTCAAAAACTGATACAAGTGATAACAGAGACGGTGAGGATGTTGAAAAACTTGACCTTACCAGGCCTAATTTTGAAACAATATTTTTTGCGATCACAATTGACCGGCCATCTCTGGCATGACTCAAAATTCAAGTTACTACCGCGTTCAGTGGAGGTCTACTCCATTTAAGTCACCACAAGCTCAGTTTATAATCCAACAGTAGGCCGTAATAATAATAATATTTACGAGAAAATTGCAATACCTATGGTTTCTTAAAATTCTTATGAATTGAAGTTTCATGGCTGTCATTTGAAAATTCAAAATATTCCTTAGGATTAGGACAAGGCCTGAACTGAAATAAAATCAATTAGTATGGTCTGTCGTTGAAGGTTGAATAGTGTACTCAGTTGTTTGTCGATGCCTGTTGAACATTGTTGGGTAATGAAATTCAAAATTAAAGGATTAGTTTTTTCCAAAAAATGTTCGATTAAGCAAATAACATCAATTCAAAAGATTGTATACTACTTTGGGATTAGAATAGGCCTACATGAATGCATTACAGTTTCCTAAGTTTATAACGAATGTTTGGAGCGTGAGATTATTTGATTTCTGAATTATGGCTCAACGAATAGAAATAAAATAGAGATCGCATAACTGAACATCAAGCTTATCCTCAAATTTCATATAGTTTATTAATTCTTGAAAAAGTGAATATTCACTCAGTTTTTTAGCGTGTTCACCATACTGTGGAAATGGAAACACACAAGTTTATATGTTTGGCTGAAATAAGAGGGACCAAAAACACCTATTCGTTACGTAGAATCGCTGAATTTCTATGTAAATGTATGTATGTATGTAAATTTCTCTGTGAAATTATTGCGCTTAGGTTATGCAAATTTCTACAATCTTCGACTACATACCGGTACTCATAAAATTTGTCCACATAGCCTGTATACATTCTAAGTAACAAATTGAAGAAAAAACTGCTATGATCACACCCAGTGTGTAATGGAATGGGTTTTCAAAATCCGCTGACTTTTTTATGCGTAATAGAATCACTGGTTTTCTACGTATATTATAAATTTATGCGCTTTGAAATTGTAATTGGTTACGATCTAACATTGAACAATAATAACTTTTGTCCACATAGGCCCAGCGTAAATATTTTATAATTCAATAAAAACCGAATATCTTTTTGGCCCAAAGCCCACTTTTGGTTCTATAAGCAACGGTTTTGTTCATTCTATTTCCTGGTTTTAAATGAATTTAATAATAGGCCTAATTACATCACCTTTTTCATACCTATTTCAATTCAATCAGCAACAATCGACAAGCAAGCAGTGCTATATGAGCAAACATCAAGGAAACTATCAGTGTCATTAAATTTACAAGATAATTGAGCTCTAATTGAAGTTGACATACAATTCAAAGGCTAGGCTTCTTTTGAATGTGTCCGTGGAGGACGTCACCGAACACCTGCGAGCCGCCGCTCTTCCGTCTTATACGTCCAACACGGAGGCAGTGGACCAGCTACTCAATCAAGGCCTCCCCATCTTCCACCACCCTCTATGTGTGCCCGCTGCCAATCGTTCAGGCATTGAGTTTATAGGTTAACGCAATGGTTCGGTGAGGTTAGGTTGCATGCATTCTACTATTTCAATTCACAAATCTTCTTCTTCTTCAAAGCTTCTTCTCACATTAATATTTAGCCAAATAATAGAAAAATTATGAATAAACATAGGCCAGGGCAACTAAACATATCATCCCACGATCATACAGCGTCAAATTGATATTAATACTATGCCTACATCATTTCACAGTAATTTTGTCAATTTTATTCCACAAATGTTAAATGCAAATGTTATCACTACAATGTGCTAGGGCCTAGATTGGTTTCTCTTTGTAGTTTTGTAAGTAAATATTTTCAGTTCGTAGGTTTATTAATAATTATATTACATTATAATTACATAACTTCATACAAACAAAAACGACCGAGAACAGCAACAGCATTGAGATCAACACTTCAATGGCAACAGACTAAAGATGCCGTAGACTATATCGATATTTTGATGGATCGATTCATTTCCTTTCGATACATCGATTTTTGAATCGATACAATGGGTTCCGATATATTGCTGAATCGATGTTTTCACGTCCGATTTTCGATGTTTTATATTAATTTTAAATTTGTCAATTATATTTTGTTTTCGAAGTATAATTTTGTAGCGTAGGGTTATGTACAGCTCTCGACTCTCGCCAGCTGTCTTCGCTCTTCCACTTTCATTTATTAACGAACTTTCGCGATGAACACTAGGCGCCAGAATACAATTCATATTCTGGATATTTCCCAATTGAACAGAAACCACTTTGTTGTCAACTGTTCACAAGAGTTGGTGATCCAGCTTCATTGAAATCAGATACAATACAGTACAATACCAAAATTACGAAAAGTCTTACATGAAATATTTGCATTCATTGGAAGTGACTTGGCAATAGAAATAGATCCTGCTGCAACAAGTATTTTACACACAATATTCATTGAAAACTTGAATATCTCTACCGGTATTTTAAATTCGAAAAATCGATTTTTCAAATTCAAATATCGATTTTTATCACTTCCGATTAATCGATGAATCGAATCGGAATAAAAAATATCGAATCGAATCGACGCATCGATTTATTCGCTATATTGCGGCATCACAACCACTACAACAGACCAGTTTCCCTTCGAGCTCGTTTCGCTATGTAACTCTCGTTCTTGTTAAGAGAATTCGTAATTCTTTCGTCGAGCAGGCCGTGAACGTGTTGCCAATAATTGCCCAGTGATTGGTTGTTTTTTGTGTACGGAACATCAAGAGTTATTACGAACCAATCAACTATAAAGAAAGTATCATCATTATATAAATATATATATATATATATATATATATATATATATATATATATATATCATTATATATTATATATATATATATATATATATATATATATATATATATATATATATATATATATATATATATATATATATATACTATGTATCATTATTATATTGAAATTTGGTGAAAATTTGAAATTTTTTGAACGACATTTTTTTGATGAAAATTCTTCTCTGGCTTATTCTTATGGGTTAATTGGAAAATGGAAAATTAGTTTTCTCAGAAGTGGTGCAACCGATTGCGTATAAAAACTAATGGGATTCAATCCAGATGATGACACATGGGCATGCCAAGTTTCAATCGAATTTGAATTTTCGGCTGACCTGTAGAGCGCGAACAAAAGAAAAAAAAAGAAAAAAATTTAATTTTTTTTCGGGTCAAGTGAAATTGAGTCTTCGCTTCGCTCATCCAATAATAATAAATAAAATATATCTCGCATAATTCGAAATCAATCAAGCCAAAATAGGATCTAAATAATAAAATTGCGGAAGTTTTTGTAATTATGTGTATCGTGTGGTTCAAGTTGAATCGTTGTATCATTAACGCGCTTATATGAATGGACTTTAGGCCATTTGTACATGTTCTGAAAATAATATGCATGTCAACTATATGAACACAATATGTGGTACACAAAAATGATACCACTATACATACAAATATTGCTATTAAACTTTTTTTCAGGTTTCTGTAAATAGAAGAGATCAATACAATGTTTTATTCCACTATTCCAGTAAACAGTATCCCACCAAAAACCCTGACGGGTAAAAACTTGGAGCCAAGGCCTGGAATATTCCAACAACTACAAAAACTTCTTCATATAAAAGGTGTGAAATCAAAACTGTATGCCAAGTGCAACTTATTATTTATCAATACGGCATGGAAAATAACAGGGAACACTTGGCTCATTGCCCCCCACGTCCCCTCATATAACACCAAGCAGAATTGAAGTGAAGTGCATGATGCTATGAAATGGGTAACTTCACGTTCCTGACACAGGGAAACGTAATATGATTCAAGAAATTTGTAATTTACGTGTTTGGTTATTACATTATCAAAATATCGACCTTTTTCAATGTTGCATTTGTAGCTCGAGAGAAGGCAAATACTGACTTCGACCAGGACATACATTTCTTCGACGGAGTATAATAATTATTTCAAATAAGAATAAAAATAATACAAAAACAATTTGAAATTATACTTTGGATTGGAAAGTAATTTTAGTAGTTTTGTTATATTCATATAACCCAAATTACGAAATCTCACGCGATATTCGTAAGTTGGGTTTTATGAACTTGATATTGAGATGAGGTACATTAATAATAATCACAAGATATTTTGTTATTCAAGTCCATTTATTCCGTGCTTAAGGCATTCTGTCACCTGATATTTATTTATATAATTAGATGAGCGATAGCGAAGACATCCATCCCACTCTTCTAGAGCTTTGTCTTTGTGTTTTTGTTTCTGTTCGTTGTAAGTAACTTATGCTGCACAGGTCGCAGGTTTTGACTGATGAATATGAACTTTTTATGCATGCAGACTCATCCAACTAGAACTGTATAGTTTTTGAGTCAAATCGGTTGAACCAATTTTGAGAAACATTATCTGAAACTATCTGAAAACATCATGAGATCAGGGTGAGCAAGAAAATTTGAGAAATAAAATCTCTCCAAATGGCTTTAAATTGTCACTGAATGTGAACACATGAAGTATACTTATTGTATGATGCATGTTTTGATACACGTATACGAATTTGTATGCAATTCGGATCAACCGTCTTTAAGAGAATAATTTCATAATTGTTCATTTTCTTCAAATAGCCTAGATATAAATGTAGATAGAAATGTAGCTTTAAATTTGAGTTTTCTCAATTACTACCTACAAAAGTTGATAGAAACCGAAATTTTATAATAGAAAATAGACGGGAGGGCAAGTTTCTTGAATCATATCACCCTGTGTCAGGAACGTGAAGTTACCCATTTCATAGCATCATGCACTTCACTTCAATTCTGCTTGGTGTTATATGAGGGGACGTGGGGGGCAATGAGCCAAGTGTTTCCTGTTATTTTCCATGCCGTATCGATAAATAATAAGTTGCACTTGGCATACAGTTTTGATTTCACACCTTTTATATGAAGAAGTTTTTGTAGTTGTTGAAATATTTCAGGCCTTGGCTCCAAGTTTTTACCCGTCAGGGTTTTTGGTGGGATATCAGTAATTTTCGTTGCTTCAAAATGATTTGCTCGACCAAAATAGCATCAGAATATATTGTTTGTGTTATCAAATTTTCGTTCAAATAAATACAATATTTTAATTGATTTCGTACCTAATCGTATACCATTATTGATTCAACATGGTCGTGAAGTTGGAATATTCTTTAAATACCGGTACTTGAAATATACGTATTACTAAAATAGGCAGAGATTTTGTAGAACATCTCTTTTCGGAGGGGAGGAAGAACGATCTACATTTTTCAGTATGGGAGTCGGTACACCTTCTTTATATTATAATTAAATATGTTGGTATAACTACGTCATAGATAGAATTATTATTAGTTGTGGCATCTGTTTTTCATGAAAATGATAGATTTTGTAAGTTCAACAGAACCGTCTAACAGTATAGTCAACAGTTCACCAGTACCGTAGCCACTCTTATCTACAACTAGTTTGAATGGGAATCTGCTAAATCATGACTGACAAATAGGATCTCTGGCTCTGATTTGTCCACAAGAAACCACAAATGCCTGCCTTGTTATTAGTATGGGAGTCGGTAAACCGTCATATTATAATGCAGTCTGTTGGTATCCCTATATCGTGGTAGGCCTAGTAGGTCTTTATTGAATGTTGTTGATTATGTTTTTTCAATTAATATTGTCGTTCAGATAACATACTGACGTGTGTTGCCTATAGTCTAGACATATTATGGCACATAGGCATACAATCTATAACACATTATTATGTAATAGGCCTAGGCCTTAGCTGTTCTAATGCCACTATAACTGAATTAATGCAAGTTATGAACAATTGCTAGAATATTTACAACACATGGGCCTAGGCAGGCCTACTTTATCGTAGACAAACAATAATTATAGGCCTAGCATACGAATTAATAATATTCAGCTACTTCGATTAGCCCCGCATCTTGGACTTACCTTCCGTTTCTATAGCAGCTGTTCCTTCTACTCTTCTTCTCAAGTTTGAGGATACCAAATTGAATACGGCAAAGAGCTATCAATGTGATAATTTGAAAATATCAGCTGTTTCATTTGACATTCAGTTGTGTCTGGTGGGCGGTGGCGACCAAAGTTTTCGATGGTTCATAGGTGGCCGTGATTTAATCGTCGATTCGACAGTATTCTACATTTTCTGTACGTTATTATTTCAATCTTTCCCAATTAAAAATTATCAATTGACAAATCTCTCACACACAATCGATTTGGTATATCTATACGAATATATTGTTGAAATTTCATTCAAATATGTTGTAACATGATTTGAAAAAAAAATGAAAACCTAAAAAAGGAGTGTAAAATGGCATTACTTTCGGTTCAAAAACTAACTTCCGGTTAAATCATACAAAAGGCACATCTCCATATGGGTCCACATATTCCCTGAAAAAATCAGACAAATCGGAGAATTCGTTTGGCCTGTAGCCCATTTCGTATGTGACGACGGAAGGAGGAGGAGGAGAAGAAGAAAACGAAAAAAGTACGCTTTTCACAGTACTATAACTTCCAGACGTTTGGCCCGATATTGCTGAAATTTGATATCCCGTGTCGTGTATGGCGCCTCATTCCAGTACAACAAACTAGAGGTATCTAAGTTCATTAGTTTCGGAGATACAGTATGCTCAAAACCGCCTGTAAGTACTTCGTGTAAACAGTGTAAGCGTGTAGCTGACTTCGCGCGGGACTTGGCTCCCGTCGAGCTACCGCTCGACTAGATATATATATATAAGAATATATATATATATATATATATATATATATATATATATATATATATATATATATATATATATATAAATATGTATATATATATATACATTCAAGGTCTAAAGGTAGCGTATCTGCTTCTGGTTCCAGGGCCGCAGGTTCGAATCCTGCGTAAGATTGGGGTTTCTAAAATGTCCTTTCATCTATCATCACCTCACCGTTTCTTTATCATCTGCTTATTTGTACCCTCTATAACCTAGCTGTTGGTGAGGTCAAGCAACATGGAAGAAGAAGCATTTAATAAAAGTTCTAGATAGGCCTATAAGCAAAATACTAAAGGAACTATATTCTGTTGTTGATGGAATTTAATTAATTGAGGATTTTCTGTCAATAGAAGAAATCATGTAAGTTTTTTTGTAAATTTAAGCAATGTATTCAAGATTTCTGTCAATAGAAACAATCAATTTGAGAATTTATTTTCACAGAATAATCTATTTAAGGTTTTCTGTCAATAGAAGCAATCAATTTAAGTTTTTTTTCTATATAAGGGTGTCCAAGGGTGAGCGCGCTCACCCTTGTTACTCATACTATTACTATTCGCTCGTCTTGCAACGCATATATATGGCGTTTTCCTAGTATTATACCATTTCATATTTCATTATATTTACAAATATCGTTCAAATTAAGACATGCGATACAATATTTAGCACGAACGGTTGATATTGCTATTATTATATTATTGTGCGTTACAGTGGACGTATTTACTTACGATATGCTAGTAGTTTCAACATTATTCTGTGTATCATAATCTATCAGATTTATACATTGTCAGAATGAGTAAAGTGAGAGATAATATCTCGGTGCTTTGCTTTGAACCTTGTGGATAAACGGACCGACTTTTTCGACGGCCGCTAGAAGGCAGTAAGCGCCTGAGCATTGAATTATGACAGGAGTCTATCTCAGCGACGAGCCGTGTACCAGATCGCGTATTCACGGTTATTCAAAAAAGGCGGCCATGTTCTTATTTCAACTGCCAGTTGGAGCTACTCTCGCTTTGGAATAGACATTATGTAACAATATACTGAATTCAAGGTCTATATTGCTACATTATGTAATAAAATAGAAGGCCTTGAATTCGGACATTAAATATAAAACAAGTGTCGGTAGGCCACACCTGACAACAATCAGCTCGAGCAGTGAACATGGCCGCCGTTGCCCACTATTAGTTGTGATCAAGTGGGTCGACGGAGTTATACCTCCAGTACAATACAACTCCATAATATGAGTGTCTCCTTACCACAGGCGAGCCGTAAACGTTTGGTTCCCAGTTCTGGCCTCGAATACCGAACGGTACGAGTTGTCCTCCACACAGCTTCGTCTCCTCTTCGGTAAGGTCCGTGTAACTCGTCATCAAGCCGTAGCCAGGATACACTCTGTCGCACTCGAAACTATTGATGAGCCAGTCCCCCTCGTCTTCCAGATACACCTGTTAGTCGGGGAGATAGTTAGACGAGCTTCATTGAGGTTTTAATTTCACATATTGGAGAAAATTGGTGTTCGTTTTTTTAATTTCTTTTCCCATGTTTTTTTGTCGGACGCCACAGGTCAAACGGCTACAGCTATCAACTTCAAACGTTTTTTCAATATGGTTCCTCATCTAACTTAGATCTGTATAGTTTTGTGGCATTATCGGGTGGGAACATTTTTTTTTATGAATTTTAGAAATTTCAAAAATACCCATTAGAATAACATACCGGTAGCGGAAAAAAAAGAGAATATTACTATTTTCTAAAAAAATGAAATTTTGCGTGAATTTGAAATATATTTTGATACACATTTATAAAAAATTTCAGCTTGATCGGGTCAGCCATTTTGAAGAAATACATTAAATGTGCTGAATTGGTACCACTCGAAGCAGTTTTTACCCATACTATTACTATTCGCTCGTCTAACAACGCACATATGGCGTTTTCCTAGTCTGAAAATGTTTACTTCGAACCAAGATTGACCCTTCATTGATTCAGTTCTTCAGACGGACAATGAATTGAAAGTGTTGAAGGTCGTTTAGCACACATTATATAACCTCACTGACTGATTGGTCGTTGATTGAACTTTGACTCAATCGTGGAAGGGAGTAATATACAAGGAAACAAAATCATCATATTATTCCCTGTGATTCCCCGGCTTACCTCCTTGAGTGACGTGTCCTTAGGGTCGAAGTAGTCCACACAGAGGTCGCCAGGGTCGTAACAGCCAATCAGCAGCGACCTCACTGCAACAATACTGGCATTAGACAAGGCAAAGTAACTTGTAATATTCCACATATATATTAGTAGATACTAGTACTAGGAAAACGCGGTATGTGTTTCCGCGTTGATGGATGAGCTAATGAGAATGGAATTGATTTTTTTCGAAAAGTTACATCAAGTTGATGTTTTGACGGCATTCAAGTTAAAATCCATCTTTCCATTCGGTTGGTTTATTTCGTAGACTATTCTAATGAAGGAAATATCTGATGCAGTTTAATATTATATGTAATACAATTTAATGAAACTTTATTCACACATAATTATTTTCTTGGAAACGGCTCGTCCGATTCCAATAGGAGTGTGTGATAATGTGCATCATTGTTGTAGTTACGTTTAGGAAAATTTTGAATTCTGTTGAATAATATTGATTTTCAAGATTTTTCCGCCCAGCCATTTCTTACGGGGTTTTTCAAAACTTTGAAATGGTTTATCTAAAAAGTGGTTGGACCTATTAGACCCCAAAACTATACAGTTCTAAGTTGGATAAGTCCGCGTATACAAAAAAAAGTTTCATGTCAATCGGTCGAACCCTGCGACCTGTGCAGTGCGCACAAACAAACAAAAAAAAAAACATACACACACAAAGTAAGAGTGGGATGGAAACCTTCTCCATTGGTAGAATTGTAAGGGTTATGAGATAGGCCTATAATCCTCACAGTTTTCACTCGAAATCTTGCGGAATGATTCATCATTCTGGATCAGATAAGAATTGTTGTATCTTTTAACGTCACGAAAATCATTCATTCCCGCTATTAATGCATGGAACGAATTCACTCAATTGTATTCATTACATCAGATGTTTTCAAAGTGCTTGATTTTGGCACCCCCCCCCCCTCACAATTTACAGGGAAACCACGCAAGTCGTCTGCATCAGAAGACCGAAAGAAATATGCCTCAGTTCAATAAGCCATACAAGGAAAGTTCGCGAAAAATAAGGGATTGTTAAAGGCACAAACATGGTTTGAACTATTCTATAACTATTACCTAAACGTACCTCATAATGTAAGCATCTACAAGACACGCACCATCACCTCAAAGATGTACTCTCCGTGCTAACTGATCAATCACGTGATCAAAATTGGTTTTATCGAGGGTTGCCCTTTCCACACTTGAAACCGCGAGATCACTGAGGCGATCTTGTTATTTAATTTAATTATACTATTTAATTATTAAATCGATTTAGCGCCCCCCTAAGTTCGGCGCCCGGGGACTCTAGCCCCCCCCCCCTCGCTTCGCCTCTGCACAGTTACCTATTTCATCTGAATCATTTCTGGAATAATCTGAAATGAATCCTTCCGAACCCATATGTGGTTAATTGATATAAACTCACCCCAAACAATCGCCACAGTGAACAGTAGAGTCTTCATAGTGGATAGTGTTCTCAGTCCAAGTCTCACTTCATAGTGTTCACGTCTGACTTGACTTGTTGTCACTGGAGATGTTGAACTGAGGCCAACTTGACGTTAACGACGAGACCGGATGTGAGAGACTGTATAATGGACGGAAGTTCAATCCTGTAAACTATTTATTTATATTTCTCCCTCAATTCTTTGTTGTTCCGAGTTTCTATCGAGTTTTCTCGAATCTGCGATCGCTTGGGTTTCGAACAGAGATCGATAAACGCAGTCGACAATTGAAATCATCTGAAAGGATGATTGATGACAAGATTGAATTATTATTTATTGGATGAGCGAAGCGAAGACTCAATTACACTTGACCCGAAAAAAATGTACATGTTTTTTTTTTTTTTTTTTTTTTTTTTTTTGTTCGCGCTCTACAGGTCAGCCGAAAATTCAAATTCGATTGAAACTTGGCATGCCCATGTGTCATCATCTGGATTGAATCCCATTAGTTTTTATACGCAATCGGTTGCACCACTTCTGAGAAAACTAATTTTCCATTTTCCAACTAACCCATAAGAATAAGCCAGAGAAGAATTTTCATAAAAAAAATGTCCTTCAAAAAATTTCAAATTTTCACCAAATTTCAATATAATAATGATACATATTATTCCGAACTTTCATTGGAATCCAACCAGTCGTTTTGATATAAAATATTATATAATGACAAAAAAAAGCAAAAGAAGAATTTTCGTACAAAAAATGTCTTTCGAAAAAATTCAAATTTTCACCAAATCTCAATATAATGATGATACAGATCATTTCGAACTTTCAATAAAATCCAATCAGTCGTTTGGATATAAAAAATTATATAATGACATTTTTACACATCGTTTTGAAGCTATTAAGAAAACCTATTAATCCAAGCAACAAGTGTCACCAATTAATGGAAAACGATTAAAACAAGGCCTTCTTTATTATAGAAGAAATTATTGAGAATGAGTAATGAATATAAAAGGTGGTTCTCAAGGTGTATATATGTATACAGCTGTCATCACGTTTCATATAGTAGTCTAATATTACAATATAATATAATATTAAATTGCATCTACTATTTCCTTCATGAGAATAGTCTACGAAACAAACCAACCAAATGGAAAGATTGATTTTTAGCTTGAATGCCGTCAAAACAGCAACTTGATATAACAATTTTTGAAAGAATTCAATGTCATTCATTAGCTCATCCATCAACGCGGAAACACATAACGCGTTTTCCTAGTACTAGGCGAACGCGGAATGTGCGTTGTAAGATGAGCGAAACTCTACACACCTTGATCATTCGATGAGCGTTAGCGAAGAGTTTCCATCCCACTCTTACGGAGCTTTGTCTGTTTGTTTTTTTGTTTGTTTGTTTGTTTGTGCGCACAACACAGGTCGCACGGTTGAACTGATCGGCATGAAACTGTTTTTGTATACGTGGACTTATCCAACTTGGAACTGTATAGTTTTTGGGTCTAATAGGTCCAACCACTTTTTAGATAAACCATTTCAAAGTTTTGAAAAACCCCGTAAGAAATGGCTGGGCGGAAAAATCTTGAAAATCAATATTTCTCAACAGAATTCAGAATTCTCCTAAACGTAACTACAACAATGATGCACATTATCACACACTCCTATTGGAATCAGACGAGACGTTTCCAAGAAAATAATTATTCAGTGAATAATATAGACATCTCGCTCATCGTACAACGCATATTCTGCGTTTGCCTGGTATAAAACGAACTTTATCCGATACAAATGGATCTGAGAAGCCGTGAATATAACAATGCCATATTTTTCCACTAATATTTCCATCTTTTCTATGAATGAAAAACATGTATTGAATTATTTTCTTCGAAACGGCTGGTCCGAATTACACGTCAATTTTTATTAATGTGTATCATTTCTGTGTTCACATCTGAGGAAAATTTGAATCATATTGGAGAGATTTTATTTTCAAATTTTTTCCGCCCAGCCTAATCTTATGGGATTTTTAGAAACTTTGAAATGATGTTTCTCAAAAATGGTCCGACCGATTTGACCCCAAAATTAAACAGTTCTAAGTTGGATGTGTTTGCGTATAAAAATAAAGTTCCATGTCGTACGGTCAAACCATGCGACCTGTGCAGTGCGCACAAACAAACAAACAAACAAAACACACACAGACAAAGCTCCGTAAGTGTGGGATGGAAACTTTTCGCTGACGCTCATCGAATCACAGATCAACGAATCAAGACTCCGCTCAACTGCATACCTGTTGCCCAATAGAATCGTCGAATGATCGGCCTATGTGAACTCACAATGATTCCAAGATTCACTACAATTATAAAAAGATACAAACTATTGGAGTGATGAGAGAAATACAATATAAACACGAATACTCGCCAGTTAACAAGTGAATGTGGCAGTTTTTATTCAATAGAAACCTCTTTGTTGTTATCTTGATAGATTCAACCAGTCCACCCTAATGTTGTGACGTCACAGACCTGTTGATAGTCTGGTTGATACCATAACACGTTTATCTATGGTAATTCAGAGTTCAGAAAGTTCATTTTGTATTCCTTCAAAATATAAGTAACACTATCCAATGATGGGATAGCATTGAATTCTGACCTATATGGACAGTGTTGAATTCAGAGATTTTGTTGCGGGGGGCTTCTGTGTTTTCCGGGTGGGCAAGGGATACGTACACAAAATTAAGCATGATAACCTTGGGCCTATATATATATATATATATATATATATATATATATATATATATATATATATATATATATATATATATATATATATATATATATATATATATATATATATACACAAATTAAAATGCGCACTTTCATAATTTTCAAGTCAGTTTATTATGAAACGATTATGCTACTAATTCATGATAATGTGATGAGAGGTATTGTACACTCGACTGATCCATATGTAACTGACTCCACTCCAGCCACTTCTGATATTTGAGGTGTCACTAACCAGGATTCACGGGCAGAATAGCAAATGACAATACAAATGAAGAACATCTAGATTTTTTTATTAGTAATAAATAGTAAATTCCTGACACTTTTTAATATTCACAGATATTTTTAAACCCCAAAATACAAGTTTCTCAAAAACTACACTATAGTGAAAATGTTCTTATCTCGGGGGGCAAACGACGAACCGCGGGGGGGGGGGGGGGTTGCCTGGATTCAACACTGTATATGAAGTATATTGTGTGATGTAGGGCGCTCATTCTCAATCATTTCCAATCTAGGTTGGCTTTTGGCTAAATTGATTTGAGTGCTTTTATGAAAGGTATACAATAGTTGTTGCATCTTGATGAAACTCCTGATGCATCGGACTATTGTACAGCACTACGCATAATATTGCGTATTGAGTGAAATGTCAGCATTCCTCAACTTTTTCCACTAACTTACTTTTGAAGCCGACTACACTCGATCGAAGTCTACTGACGAGTGTATATTGTTAACGCTGCATAAAGATCACGGATGATCGCCCTCAGTAAACTGGTATAAGCTGGAGTGATAGGATGTACCAATGTAAGTAACTTTGAGAATATATTTTATTTTAGTTTTAATAACAATTGTGTTTGCGTCTTATTTCGAACCCCCATGTAAAATCATGACAAATTTGGTGACAGCGGTGGGATCTCTGCAACAAGGAGATCACCCAATAAATTTTGGAATTATCAATAGTTATTGAAAATCGGTGAATCGATTATTGGATTCGAAGTAGGGATGCCAGGGTAGGCCTACAGTCAGTGTTGGATTATGAAGGCCGTATCATGCTCGTGAAGTTTCGCATTTTCGAGTGTTATTTTCTAATAGTGATTTTTAATGGCGAATCAATTTATTCGTTATAGAAATGTTGTGTTAAGAACGCGTGTTGAAAAGTATGTAGTTAGATTATATGCGCGATTGTAAACGGAGAATACGTGTTAGTGTATGGTGTACGAGATATGCTATTTTGTCGCGTTGCGGTTTTAAAGTTCGCGATGTTGCACGTGCAATCTCTGCTCGTCTTCCGGTGAGTAGCTAGATTTGAAGTAGTTTTTAATTTCGCGCTACATGCATGTCGCATGGTAGTTTGTGTCATTGTCACGTGTCACACGTGGTAGATAATGTCAATGTCACTGTCACTGTCACTGTCAAACTGACATGACAGCTGGGTTTTGGCTGATAGAGTTCGGGATGAATGTTTATGGATTCGTTGTTAGCTTTCGCGAGTTTTAATGACAAGTACGGTAGTTTAAAATGAAACAATTTTTTATTTTCTAGTTGTTAATTTGAAATGTCAAATCATAGGTCGAAAGAACTCGTCATCCGATTTCATGATAGACAGATAGAAGATATATGAGGTGCACTGCAAGTGATTCATCTTAGAATTCTGGAATACAGGAAAAATAGAAACGAAAAGTTATTTGAATTATTAAAAATAATTTTGAAGCGACCTATAGGATGCCATATATTGTTAACGCGGATGACAATCTCGAATGTCAGGATAAGAAGGGTTATGTAATTCCTTGAATAGATATCACGGTGAAGTATGACGCTTGCTTCTAATTTTTTCCTTTATTTTAAATTGAATTATTTTCAAGAATTACCTATGAACATGGCGGTTTCCCAATTTGACTTAGCACAGTTGAGCGATCAAATCAGGAGCTTGAACGAGGAGATAGCGAGATTAAAAGATGATAAGACTCGAACTGTGGGATTGACAGCTAAACTAAAGGATATGTCTGTGAGTAATCTAATCGACACGTGGAAAGGGGAAACGTCCAGTGTGGCAGTGTCAGATTTTTTCGGCACTGTCGAAAAAGCAGCCCGATTAGGAAACTGGGATGACCGCGATAAGATCGAAATCATTGGTCTTAAAGCAAAGGGTGCAGCGGCCCAATTCATGAGTAGTACGGTTGCCCTTCAGTCTTCCGAGGTAAGTTATGAAGATTTCAAGGACGCATTTTTGAACGCTTTCGTGATAAGCAACCCGACCAGGTTCACTACTCGAACCTACAGGCGGCAAAGCAAGCGTCTGGTGAGTCAGTTCTGGCTTTTGCTGACCGATGCAAGCAACTTTCACTTCGGACTATCCGAAAAGTTGACAACCCAGAGATCCAAAAGGTTATCGATGAGGAAGGTGAACGAAGGTTGCTGGCAGCTTTTGTCGCAGGACTGTGCGGTAATCCCGGACAACAGGTACGGTATAGAATGCCGGCTAAACTTAAGGAAGCCGTTGATATTGCTGTTACTGTCAGTAACGATGATACCAACAACTTCAAACAAGTAAAGACCGGAGACTCCAAGCCTGTGTACTACACAAGGGGTAAGCCTATTACTTGCTTTGCATGCGGTAAGGTAGGACATACCCAGAAAGACTGCTATAGCAAGAAAGGCAGCAGCAAGCCTTATGGTCAGGTGACAACGGGAAAACCAACATCAGGAAAGGGGTACAGAGTTGACAAGGTCTGCTACAAGCGCCAAAGAAAGGGTCATTTTGCCACGAATTGCTGGAGTAAGAAAGGTAAGCCAAAGGGTGATAACCCAAACGCGTAAAGTTCGTCGAAAGCCCGACCGTCGAACTTATGGCAGTCAAGACAGAGTCAGTGCTAGTGCCCAACGTACGGAACCAAGCGGTAGGAGAATTATTATTAGATGTTATAATCGACGGTGAAATCCACCAGCTCATTGTGGATACCGGAGCTACTATATCAATATTACGTCCATGCATTGGGTCTGGCACACTTGACAATGTCTTACGACTGCCAGGGGCGTAACCGGAAGTAACATAGACATATTAGGTACCAAACTAGTTACGTTTGTATTGAGCGACGTAGAGCACGAATGTATTTTCCATGTTGCCAACATGGACATGCAACACGCTGGAATTTTAGGCCTTGATTTCCTCAAGAGTAGGAAAACAATCATCGATTTAGCACGGGAAGAGCTACGATTTGCTAATGGACAAGTATCATATAATTTTAAGTCTGAGAGCACCCAGGGACGTCCGCCAGGACATAATCCTTATCCGAAGTCTCGACGATCGCCACAAGAGCCTGATACGGGATTGATCACCTCAGTGTCAGCTCAAGAAGTGCAGGAGAGAGTTTTGGGGAGTGCCCAGCAGTTGAATGATGCTGCTCCAGGTGAATGGAGTATTTCTAACGCTAGAGAGATGATACTACCTGGACGTAGTGAGTGCATCGTGTTTGGTAGGTTAAAAAACAAAGGTGGTGGAGCTATTCCGAGAGAACTGGTTGTTGAACCAGTGGAGCTACGAAAACACGGAGTGTTGGTGGCTCGTGTTGTCACTGACAGACAGTCAAACAACGAGGTCATTATTAAAGTTGTGAATACGAGCTTAGAGGAAGTAAAGTTAGAGAGAAATCTGCTACTTGGGACTGCAGAGGGCCTCAAAGCTAATCAACACATTCACAAGGTAAGCAGGGTTACGGCAGGAGTCGGTAAACCCAAAGTTGATGATGAGTTTGAGGAATTAATTCATCAGAAGCTTGAGCATCTTGGAACGAGGGACAAGGACATGATAGTATCAGTTCTTCAGGAGTTCAAGATGTTGTTTCATGACCAAGGGGAGACAATTGGATGTACTAGCAAAATTAAGCATAAGATAGAAACCGGTGATGCCAGACCGATTAGAAAAGCTATGTACAGGCTCCCCCAGACCCAAACAGGAATAGTTAAAGAGCACATAACGGACATGTTGAAGTCAGGTGTCATAAGTAGATCGGATTCACCTTGGTGCGCACCAATCGTGATAGTGCCGAAGAAAAGCCCTGATGGAACCCCGAAATGGAGGTTTTGTACAGATTTTAGAGGTCTTAATGCGGTGACCAAGGGTGATGCATACCCCTTGCCTAACATTACAGATACCTTAGATCATCTAGGAACAGGGAAATATTTTACCACTTTAGATTTGGCGTCCGGATACCATCAGATAGAGATCCGAGAAGAGGATAAGGAAAAAACAGGTTTTAGCGTACCCAACTTAGGGCACTTCCATTACAACAGGATGGCTTTCGGGTTGGTGGGAGCTCCTAGCTCATTTAGCAGACTAATGGACCAGGTCCTGATAGGGTTAAAAGGTATAGACTGCATGGTCTATTTAGACGATATCATTGTATATAGTCCTACAATAGTGAAGCACGTTGAGAGCTTGCGTAAGGTATTTTGTAGATTGAAAGAAGCTAATTTGAAGATTCAACCGAATAAATGTGTTTTTGCTGTTGATGAGGTCAACTACTTAGGATATGTAGTGACAAAAGAGGGAATAAAACCAGACCCTAGATTGCTTAGCGCTATTGAGAACTATTCAGTGCCGAAGTGTATAAAGGATGTACAGGCGTTCATTGGTCTCGCAGGTTACTACAGAAGGTACATAATTAACTTCGCGGATATTGCCAAGCCCTTGACAACTCTCACGCGGAAGGGTGAACGGTTCTCATGGGAGAGGGAACAACAAGAAGCTTTCGATAAGCTTAGAAACTTTCTATGTAGCGAATCAATACTTGTCTATCCTGATTTCAATGAACCTTTTATACTCTCGACGGATGCAAGCGGTACTGCTATAGGCGCGATATTATCTCAACGTAAGTATGGGCAGGAAAGACCCATTTGCTACGCGTCCCGTCAGCTAAACAAGGCGGAGACAAATTACAGTACCACCGAAAGGGAACTTCTAGCAGTGGTTTGGGCTACCAAGTACTTTAGATGCTACTTGTATGGTAGAAAATTCGAAGTGCTGACAGACCACGCTGCTCTAAGATGGCTTCTCAGCCTGAAGGATCCATCTTCAAGGCTAACTCGATGGGCAATCCGATTATCAGAGTTTGATTTCACGGTTACTCATAAGCCAGGTAAGAAGCACACCAATGCCGATGCATTAAGCCGTCAGGTGAATGTTGTTGCTCAAAACGAAATATATGTTCCACTCATGAGCCGGAACGTTATATTACAAGCACAGCAACAAGACGCTTTCTGCATCGAGCTTATCGAAGGGATAGGCACAGACGCTGCCCGTTATCACAGAATGGATGATGATGATCTCCTGTACTTTGTGAAAGAAGGTAAGTGGAGGATAGTAATCCCTCAAAAGATGACTTTCGACATCATAAAGCACCACCACGACACCGTCTTCAGTGGACATCAGGGAATAAAGAGGACACAAGACATAATTAAAGAACGGTATTTTTGGAAAACGATGTTAAAGGACATAGAGAAGTATGTCCTGGAGTGCGATGGTTGCGCTCGTAGAAAACCAGGTCATCGAGTAACGGTACCGATGGGTCAGCATGAACCCACTATGTACCCGTTCGATCAGGTATCAATGGATGTTATGGGACCGTTACCCTTGACCAAGGACGGGAACCGTTATATACTTTCCTTCATAGATTATTTTTCACGGTATTGTGAAGCCATACCGATTCCCGATCAAACCGCGGAAACCATAGCTAGGGAATTCGTGACTAAGATAGTTACACGTTTTGGCACCCCTAAAAGATTAGTCACAGATCAGGGTAGAAATTTTGTATCATCCCTTATGTTAGAAACATGTAAACTTCTGAAGATGAGAAAGATCCAGACAACGCCTCATCACCCGCAATCGAACGGCAGGGTGGAAAGGCTACATCAGACACTAACCAATAGGATAGCTCAATATACCGATAAGAGTCAGAAGGACTGGGACTTGTTCGTACCCTACGCTGTCATGGCGTACAGGAGTACGAGGAACGAAGTCACCGGGTTTTCTCCTCATTTCCTCCTTTTTGGTAGTGAAATGAGACTGCCATTCGACGATGTTATGGAGCCTAGAATAGCAAGGCAGGATTCCGAAAAGAAACAGCAGTTGGCCGATAGGTTGAATGAGGCATATGAGCTAGTTAGAAAAAACAATCAAACGACTACCGACCTACAGAAAAAGTACTTAGACAAGGGAACGAAGGAAGTATTCTACGATGTAGGACAGTTAGTATATTTGCATCGGCTTGTGGTAAAGAAGGGAGTAACAAAGAAACTTATCAAGCCCTGGGTGGGACCATATTCCATACTAGAGCGTATAGGCGATGTGAATTACAAACTTCAACTCGGAGCCGGTAAGGATACAATTGTTCATGCCAATAGAATTAAGCCTTGCCGCAAATTCCTCCGAAGGCTAGGCGTCGAGGAAGATCCGACCGTGGAAGGAGAGACTGTGAGTTAAGTATGGAAGTAGAGAGTGAAGAATCTGCAGTAAAACAATCGGTGACAGGACCTTCGCAGCAAATGCAGCTGCCACCAGAAAATTCACAATCTCTTTCAGCACTGCCACAAATAACAGTGGACGAAGCTCCTCCTTCCAGTCCAGTGAGTACCAGGGGTGAGGATGTTCCGGAGGTGTTGATAGGTGATCAGCACGGTGATACCACGACAGATCTACCGGCTGACGCCACCGGAGACATCTCATCAGATGTAACAGTTGATGAATCACGTGACATATCATCTTGTAATGTATCAGGTGAAGAGTGGGTACCTGAAGGCACTTACTTCCAGAAAATTGCTGAGGAAGTCGCTACCAGTGACAACCAAAACCAGTATAATCTAAGACCCAGAAAATCTTAGCTTTGTTGGTAGTAGGCGTAGAGGTTGTCACAGTGTGGTACCGTTATCAAAATCTATCGGAACACACCAATTTATTTAGACTCTCAAAATTCATTACAGATATCGTGCTTACTGTGTAGTGTAGTGTATTTAAAAAAAAAAAACATGATAGAGGAGTGCAGAGCAGCAGGAAATGCTTCCACAAGTACCCACTCAGAATATAAAATTTCAGGGACAGGAGTACTTGTCGGGAAAGCAAACTGTTTGCTATCGAGCAGTGAATTTACGATTTTTCCTTTCACAAATGGGAAAACTTCCATTTATGTAAATAAATTGATTTGAAAATATTCATACCTAAATTAACAACGTTAATAAGTCCTCTCGAAATAGAGACACTGACTCACCAGACATTGAAGGAAGAACTTCTTGATTCAGTCATAATGAATGATTCGCGTGAGTCAGGCCACAGAGAGACTAGTCTCAAGATTGGGAATTTACTCCTTAAACTCAAGGAAATAAAAGGAAAAAAGGCAATGAATAGCAATGTCTGGTTTTGGGTGTACATAATCATGGCACTCATAGTTTTTTCTAGTGTTCTAGGTATTGTGGTTTGGAAACGAGATCAGGCTCGCGTTTTCTGCTATGCACGAGCCCAAAGCAGAAAGATCACCACGGCGAGGGTGAATAGAATAAACGAAGCCGGCTTGACCAGGAGACTTTCAACCATACCGAATACAAGTGGCAACATCGAACCGGGAACTTCACACGTGACGGAGGCCAAAATGGGACCACCGACCCCAACTGAGGTGTCCCAGGAGTCTCGGAAGCTGTACAAGTAGGATGCCCGGAAGATGAGTGAAAAGTGAATGGTCACAGTAAAAACAGTGAAAGATGTTCGTTTTCAAAGACAATGGTTAAATATCAATATAAGAAGAGATTATATCTTTCCGATAATATGTATTAAATATCCAACTTAAATTCAACGTAATTATATGAAGAGTTTCAATTCAAGTTGATGAGCAGTAACAATTAAAGTAGATTGGGATTTATCTAGGAGTAGTTAACCAGTTCACAGACCCCGAGTATATGATAATGTCAAGTATATGATAATGTTTTGATTTACCAGTAGTAAACTTGCATCTCAAGAATATATTTTCAATTGATAGAATGATAATTGAAAATGACGGGATCGCCTGGATCAGCCATCATAGAAGTAATTTTTATATTACATTATTCTAATTGATAACAAATAGGTTTAGGAGAAAGATAAATAGCATCTACACTGGGGGACAGGTAAGCAAGCAGACACTGTTCTTGACAGGAATCTCCACTTTGGATGTAGGTATCCTAGTGTGTTCACGTGTGTATACCCCAAAAGGGTACCGCAGCAATGAACTTGGTATGTACATCCGTCTGAAAATAGGTACAGGCATGTAGACCATAAGAGTCTTGGCAATCAATGTGTGTTCACGTGTGTATACCTCGAGAGGGTACCGCAAAAATGAACTTGGTACATGGAGACGGTTGTTGTACATTACTCTGAAAGTAGGACCATAAGAGTCTTGACAATCTCAGATAAAAGGTCAAGGTTGACAGGTCGGTTGAGCAAAGCCTCAACAGGTTCTGAGCTACCTTCCTTCATTGTGGCTGTAGGCGCGTATTTTTAAATATACTGTTTCAAAGTATAGATTAATTATGGACTAACGGTATTAGATTAGGGAAAGAGCCGAGCGATCCACAGGATCCCCAAATTATTCAATATCAAGCCATAATGAATGATGAAATAATTTGAGTAATGCAATTGAGAATGTATGGGTTTTTATGGGTTTTTTAGTTTTTTGAAAAAGAATGTATAAGTAGATATAGCATTCTTTTTTTTTAAGAGGGGAGCTGTGATGTAGGGCGCTCATTCTCAATCATTTCCAATCTAGGTTGGCTTTTGGCTAAATTGATTTGAGTGCTTTTATGAAAGGTATACAATAGTTGTTGCATCTTGATGGAACTCCTGATGCATCGGACTATTGTACAGCACTACGCATAATATTGCGTATTGAGTGAAATGTCAGCATTCCTCAACTTTTTCCACTAACTTACTTTTGAAGCCGACTACACTCGATCGAAGTCTACTGACGAGTGTATATTGTTAACGCTGCATAAAGATCACGGATGATCGCCCTCAGTAAACTGGTATAAGCTGGAGTGATAGGATGTACCAATGTAAGTAACTTTGAGAATATATTTTATTTTAGTTTTAATAACAATTGTGTTTGCGTCTTATTTCGAACCCCCATGTAAAATCATGACAATTGTATTATCCCCTCGGAGGATCCGGACACTTTGACGTGTTGTGTGGGCTAGCGTGATCCCGTGATCTCCAGAGCCGTCGCCGGGAGCCATCAATAGTTGAAGTTGATACCTATTCCTTGGGAATAGTGCAACCATATTTGCAGGCGCGGACTGGCAGGGGGTGACGGGGCCTTTTGACAGTTCCGGGCCCCTATCGAACATATGATATAATTATATAGACAATATCTATACAAATATTCATTTGTTTACTGTGCAAAAGAATTGCCGAACAAAATACATTGCTATAACTGTAAGACAATATTAATAATAAATTATTATGGTTCATGCCTTGTCTTTGGCAGCTCTTTGAAAGAGAACCATTGTTCAGTGTTGACCACAACGTGATCACAACCATCGACAAGCTGGGTCAGAGTTCATCGTTAATGTCAAGAAAACTTTTAATTCAATACTTATACCTATGTTTGTAACCACTGTAGTTGAGCTATATATTAATCAATTACTATTTCGATTGATTATTTACTGATTGAACGTATCCATACTCGAATAATGATCCATCGCAAACAGTTATATACAATATAAATATTAATTTGTTTCAAGATATGTGTAAAAAGCTAATAAAAAACCATGACAAATCTAAAAATTTCGATCAGTGAGGACAGGGCCGGCTCGTGGGATTTTGTCGCCCTGGGCGAGTCCCAAGACACTACTTAAAATGTTTTCGAAGATCCTAGACGGGGTAGCCCCAGCCGCCGAAGGCGAAAAATTTTCAGGCTTTTTGAACATTTGAAACCCTTCGGATATATAAAACATTCTTACCCTTCTGTTGATTCAAGGAAAATATTAATTGGGCTGATGAATACTGCGCGAGGTCATCCAATTCACATCCCATGTTCACCCTTCAACCGTCAATAGGCCGTGACGCGCTCATAAACAATTATCATCATTTGATGCGCAAGCGCAAATGCGAATAACATTATGAATGAAGATTATATGGAGAACATAAGAGTTGAATAGGAAGAGAAGAATCATTGTTACTTCCGTATACTTTGGTTTTTTAGTCATTCCTATAATATATATTTAAGAACTCAAATGACGACTAGTCACCTTTTCAACGGAACCCCTTATCACTTCGTTATCGCATAATACTAATAATATCTTATCAAGTATTCCATGTTCATTCATTTAGAAAAAAAAATAGCGCCCCAAATACTTTGCGCCCCGATCCGCGCCCGGGTCGCCCCGCCCACGAGCCGGCACTGAGTGAGGATGCTTCCGGCGGCCGCTGCGTGCGCCTGGCACCTACTTTATGAGCAGCTCCCCGGGCCTTTTGGAGCCAGTCCGCGCCTGACTGCATTTGTCGAGCTGGAGTAATAGATAAGTTAATCATCCCTGCGTATGGAATACTCTCCGTACATTTCTGGTGTAACTCAGTTATAGAAATAGATTCCAAAAGGTCCGTGAACCTGGCCCCCCAACATGTCACACTAATTCCAGGACTTTGAATTTAATTAGTGTGTCGTGACAGGATTTAGTGTGCCAAATCTTAGAATTAGTGTGACATTAGTTTCTGAGATATGATAGAAATAGAAATGAGGGGCCAAGTTCCCTCATTTCTATTTCTATCATATCTCAGAAACTAATGTCACACTGATTCTAAGATTTGGCACACTAAATCCTGTCACGACACACTAATTATATTCAAAGTCTCAGA
Organism: Brachyptera putata; assembly: GCA_907164805.1. Lineage (NCBI taxonomy): Eukaryota > Metazoa > Arthropoda > Insecta > Plecoptera > Taeniopterygidae > Brachyptera > Brachyptera putata. The sequence goes on from OU015475.1 coordinate 10,977,229, forward strand.
ATTAGTGTGACATGTTGGGGGCCAGCGTGAACTTGGCCCCTCATTTCTATTTCTATCATATCTCAGAAACTGATGGCACACTAATTCTGAGATTTGGCACACTAAATCCTGTCACGGCACATCAATTAAATTTCAAGTCTTGGAATTAGTGTGACATGTTGGGGGCCAGGTTCACGGACCTCTCACTAACATATGATCACTGGAAAGTATGCACATTGTCTTGCATAAGTCTGACAAGATATGCATTGAAGAAATTGACAGATTTGTCTATAAAAGTTAATATGATTGTGAACAATGTGAGAATAGAATTGAAATAGGTAATGATTAAAATATTGTCGAATAGATAAGAATGAAAATTATTTTAGATAACGAAATTTTTGAAAATCGGAAATGAAGTTTAGTGATTCAGAACAATAAGAGCTGTAATTCGTGATATGAAGACATATTATGAAGACAAGGATGAAGACAAAAAAAATCAACGAATCCCCCCAAAAATAGGAATAAATAAAAGTAAAATGAAAAGTGTTAAGCCAACTTATTCTTCATTTAGGGTATCATCCATTTTCACAAGAAGCGACAGAGGGAACAAAAGAAGGGACAAATATATCATTCGATTTGGCACATTTCAAGCAATTATTCCTAATCTGATACTAATAAAAAAATGTGATCCATAGGCGCCATGGCGCTTTGAAAGTGAGCGTCGTCACTTTTTGAAGTTGCAGATCACAACATTCAAATTGACACATCAAATTCGCAGAATCAACTCTCATACGTCCATCTCATTCTCGCAAAGAGTTCCACTAGGTCTGATTCTGATTACAATTTCTTCATGGCATACAGACAAACTGCCTGGACATAATATTAGGATAAAACCCAGTCTATACGCTGTATTCCATCATCGGTCAACCTTTGGTCATCACGTGATATGCTTCAAGGTGGAAATACTAGAAACCACGAGGAGAAGCACGTGGTGGAGTGATTCCCTCTGAGTATCTTGTCATCATATTCAACCCTTATCAGCCAATCACAGGGCGGTAAAAAACAGTCTGAAATGAAATACTACCTATTCGACTAGTATTGACTTGGGGACTTGGAGATAAAATCCAACTTTTTGTGCTGTTAAGTGTGCATGTCTGTAACCGCCGCTGTCGCTCATGGTCTCGCTGCCTCCTCTCCAGCAGTGGCTTCATCAAGCCCGTGTTGCTCGAGCGTGGCACCACGCTGAGACATCGCGGTCGTTACAGACGGGTGCTGCTGGAAGAGGAGTTACGCAGCGAGGTACGACTCTCCAGCAGTGGCTTCATCAAGCCCGTGTTGCTCGAGCGTGGCACCACGCTGAGACATCGCGGTCGTTACAGACGGGTGCTGCTGGAAGAGGAGTTACGCAGCGAGGTACGACTCTCCAGCAGTGGCTTCATCAAGCCCGTGTTGCTCGAGCGTGGCACCACGCTGAGACATCGCGGTCGTTACAGACGGGTGCTGCTGGAAGAGGAGTCACGCAACGAGGTACGACTCTCCAGCAGTGGCTTCATCAAGCCCGTGTTGCTCGAGCGTGGCACCACGCTGAGACATCGCGGTCGTTACAGACGGGTGCTGCTGGAAGAGGAGTTACGCAGCGAGGTACGACTCTCCAGCAGTGGCTTCAACAAGCCCGTGTTGCTCGAGCGTGACACCACGCTGAGACATCGCGGTCGTTACAGACGGGTGCTGCTGGAAGAGGAGTTACGCAGCGAGGTACGACTCTCCAGCAGTGGCTTCATCAAGCCCGTGTTGCTCGAGCGTGGCACCACGCTGAGACATCGCGGTCGTTACAGACGGGTGCTGCTGGAAGAGGAGTTACGCAGCGAGGTACGACTCTCCAGCAGTGGCTTCAACAAGCCCGTGTTGCTCGAGCGTGGCACCACGCTGAGACATCGCGGTCGTTACAGACGGGTGCTGCTGGAAGAGGAGTTAACGCAGCGAGGTACGACTCTCCAGCAGTGGCTTCAACAAGCCCGTGTTGCTCGAGCGTGGCACCACGCTGAGACATCGCGGTCGTTACAGACGGGTGCTGCTGGAAGAGGAGTTACGCAGCGAGGTACGACTCTCCAGCAGTGGCTTCATCAAGCCCGTGTTGCTCGAGCGTGGCACCACGCTGAGACATCGCGGTCGTTACAGACGGGTGCTGCTGGAAGAGGAGTTACGCAACGAGGTACGACTCTCCAGCAGTGGCTTCATCAAGCCCGTGTTGCTCGAGCGTGGCACCACGCTGAGACATCGCGGTCGTTACAGACGGGTGCTGCTGGAAGAGGAGTTACGCAACGAGGTACGACTCTCCAGCAGTGGCTTCAACAAGCCCGTGTTGCTCGAGCGTGGCACCACGCTGAGACATCGCGGTCGTTACAGACGGGTGCTGCTGGAAGAGGAGTTACGCAACGAGGTACGACTCTCCAGCAGTGGCTTCATCAAGCCCGTGTTGCTCACGCTGAGACATCGCGGTCGTTACACACGGGTGCTGCTGGAAGAGGAGTTACGCAACGAGGTACGACTCTCCAGCAGTGGCTTCAACAAGCCCGTGTTGCTCGAGCGTGGCACCACGCTGAGACATCGCGGTCGTTACAGACGGGTGCTGCTGGAAGAGGAGTTACGCAGCGAGGTACGACTCTCCAGCAGTGGCTTCATTAAGCCCGTGTTGCTCGAGCGTGACACCACGCTGAGACATCGCGGTCGTTACAGACGGGTGCTGTAAGATGGAGTTTTCTCGGGTAATGGTGTAGCTAGTGAGAAGGAAACCCTCGTCTCCTGATCACGTGGGTCTTCTTCTCTCTTCAATCCAAGTAGAAGCTCACATTCCGACTTCTTCGATAATCATTGAATGGTAATAAAAATGTCTATTAATGTTCCACTAGAACCATGACAATTCGGTGCCGTCCAATTTTCCCAATTTGTAGAATACATCACGGATACGCTGTTATATTTCATTACTAGGGAAACGCAGAATGTGCGTTGTGAGATGAGCATAAAAGAATGGAAATCTGGAATTGAAAAATACTCTGTCAGCTCAATCTACATCTACAAACCTTGGACTACTTCAAACGCTGATAAACCTTACCTGCAACTTGTTGCTATTTATAGAGCAACCTGTCGCATATATACTTTGCATTACATGTTTTGATCCTGATATTCGATGACTTTTATCGCGTTTTCTTCGTTATTTCACATCCGATAGTTTCATAAATCGCTTGAAATATGTATGACAGTTCTTTCCATATTCAGTATAAATTTGAGAGCTTTTGGAAAATTTTTGTTTTCCAAGTATTTCTCCCCCGGCTTATTCTTTTTGGGATATTCCATACTTTCCAATTTTTTCCGGAAAAACCGTTCGACCGATTTTTCTGAAAAACAAACCCAGCCTTTTCTGTTGTGACACCAATATGTAGGAGTTTCGATCAAAGTTTCGATCGATTGATCGTTTTTCCTGACATGTATGCCGCGTACAAAACACATACAAAAAAATATATAGATAAAAAAAAATCAGTATATGGAATGAAAATATTCGCTACGTTCATCTAAAAATATTGACTGGAATTGTAACGTTATATTCAAAGGCCTGCATCGTGGGGTACGAAACCCGTTGAGTTCTCTTTATCGGCATGCGCAACAGATCCTGTGCTTGCCCCCCCCCCCCCTTTCGAACTCTAATATCTCGGAAACTAACAGAGCACTAGTTCTAGTACTCTGCAAAAATGTAGCACAAATTGAGCACTAAATCCTGGCCAAGTTTCATAATTAGTGCTCGAGTTGTGGGGGGGGGGGGGGACAGGTTCACTGACCTGGAGCCCTATTCTGTAACTTACAGCGTGGTGAGATGAGACCGTCTCACTGTGAATCGACATGAGATCTCCAATCGCTATTCGGTAACTTTCTACGCGCGTGAGATGTCCGTCTCATCTCGATTTGACGTGAGACCGTCTCACGGACGAGCGCTCTCGTGAGATCGACTGTGAGATGGGAGTTTAGTCGAGTTGTGTGGACAATGTGGGGTTATAGTGACATATAAGTACGAATACTTGGATAATAAAAGTTTTCAAATCTTATATTAGTTAATTAGTTTGTGTACTATTGTATAAGTAATATATTGTATCAAAATAGTAAGTGCGAGAATAGTATAAACCACTTCGTAGGCCTAGGCAGCTTGTAAACTTTACAGTCGTATCAATACTAACTACCAAAGGTACGTTAGCCCGAAGTTCAACTTAATTACTCACCAAGAAAGGTAACAAAAAAGCATTGTTGTAGGCATATATGACCACACAGTGCTAATTGTTTTGTATATGCCTATTCAGTTGGGTTTCAAATAAAGCCTAGGTAGAGTATAGGCCTGTCACAACCCTGAATCTACACCATATTATTGAAAGATCTGACTTCATGACCATTTATTCATTTATTTACTCGCTCGTTCACATGGACCTTTATATATATATATATATATATATATATATATATATATATATATCCATTCATTCATACATTTCTTTATTCATCATTCATTTATTTGAACAAAAAACATTATTATTATTATTATGCCTTGGCCTAGGCCACGGGAATAATTGAACAACAATATTTGTAGGTTAGGATATATTCACCCACCGCCTCGTATATTCACCGCCGTGTGAAAATGATTCCACGTTTCTGATTGGTCTTTTTTGCTTGATGCATTGAAAATATTCCGAAAACCTGTTCAAGCGCCGAAAGTTCCCGACACGGAACGAAACCCATAATTGCCATCTCACAGAGAGATATCGAATCGCGTCAAAACTGTCTCCTCCCCTTATGTGAGATGAAACCGTCTCACAATCGAGATGAGACGGGCCAACTTCGATACTGCTTGAAGTTACAGAATAGGGGTCCCGATATAAGACCGTTTCATCTCACTGTGAGACGGTCTCATCTCACCGTGAGAGGTCTCATCTCACTGTGAGACGGTCTCATCTCACCGTGAGAGGTCTCATCTCACTGTGAGACGGTCTCATCTCACAGTGAGACGGTCTCATCTCGCTGTTAGACGGTCTCATCTCACTGTGAGCCGGTCTCATCTCACTGTGAGACGGTCTCATCTCACTGTGATTCGGTCTCATCTCACAGTGAGAGGTCTCATCTCACTGTGAGACGGACTCATCTCACCGTGAGACGGTCTCATCTCACTGTGAGACGGTCTCATCTCACTGTGATTCGGTCTCATCTCACAGTGAGAGGTCTCATCTCACTGTGAGACGGACTCATCTCACCGTGAGACGGTCTCATCTCACTGTGAGACGGTCTCATCTCACTGTGAGACGGTCTCATCTCACTGTGAGACGGACTCATCTCACTGTGAGACGGTCTCATCTCACTGTGAGACGGTCTCATCTCACTCTCGTCTCATTTCGTCTCATCTCACACGATATTTGTGAAATTTGGGTGAGATTCCAATAGTTCCACTAGAAATAACTGTTCGGTATTTCTGAATCAGCTTTAACAATTCATTTTATTCTACATTCAATTCTCATCATCTATTTGATGAGTGAAATGTCCGAGTGAGTTGTGCAGTGCACTCGAGATGGGTTTGCTTCAACTGCCACTAGGATAATCAACCAGGACCCCTATTCTGTAACTTCAAGCAGTATCGAAGTTGGCCCGTCTCATCTCGATTGTGAGACGGTTTCATCTCACATAAGGGGAGGAGCCAGTTTTGACGCGATTCGATAACTCTCTGTGAGATGGCAATTATGGGTTTCGTTCCGTGTCGGGAACTTTCGGCGGTTGAACAGGTTTTCGGAATATTTTCAATGCATCAAGCAAAAAAGACCAATCAGAAACGTGGAATCATTTTCACACGGCGGTGAATATACGAGGCGGTGGGTGAATATATCCTAACCTACAAATATTGTTGTTCAATTATTCCCGTGGCCTAGGCCAAGGCATAATGATAATAATAATGTTTTTTGTTCGAATAAATGAATGATGAATAAAGAAATGTATGAATGAATGGATATATATATATATATATATATATATATATATATATATATATATATATATATATTTATATATATATATATATATATATATATATATATATATATATATATATATATATATATATATAAAGGTCCATGTAAACGAGCGAGTAAATAAATGAATAAATGATCATGAAGTCAGATCTTTTAATAATATGGTGTAGATTCAGGGTTGTGACAGGCCTATACTCTACCTAGGCTTTATTTGGAACCCAACTGAATAGGTATATACAAAACAATTAGCACTGTGTGGTCATATATGCCTACAACAATGCTTTTTTGTTACCTTTCTTGGTGAGTAATCAAGTTAAACTTCGGGCTAACGTACCTTTGGTAGTTAGTATTGATACGAATGTAAAGTTTACAAGCTGCCTAGGCCTACGAAGTGGTTTATACTATTCTCGCACTTACTATTTTGATACAATATATTACTTATACAATAGTACACAAACTAATTAACTAATATAAGATTTGAAAACTTTTATTATCCAAGTATTCGTACTTATATGTCACTATAACCCCACATTGTCCACACAACTCGACTAAACTCCCATCTCACAGTCGATCTCACGAGAGCGCTCGTCCGTGAGACGGTCTCACGTCAAATCGAGATGAGACGGACATCTCACGCGCGTAGAAAGTTACCGAATAGCGATTGGAGATCTCATGTCGATTCACAGTGAGACGGTCTCATCTCACCACGCTGTAAGTTACAGAATAGGGCTCCAGAGAAGGCAGTGACTTCTTATTGGTTCACATATTCACGAGCTGCTATTGGCTGGAATCTGCTAGCCTCGTGAAGGGTGCCTCTTATATAATTGGATGAGCGAAGCAGACTCAATTCCACTTGACTCGAAAAAAAAGTTTTTTTTTTGTTCGTGCTCTACAGGTCAAACGAAATTTTAAATTCAATTGAAACTTGGCATGCCCAACTGTCATCATCTGGATTGAATCCAATTGTTTTTTATGCGCAATCGGTCGCACCACTTCTGAGAAAACCAATTTTGCCATTTTTCATATCACCCATAAGAATAAGCCGGAGAACAATTTTCGTTAAAAAAATGAACGTCGAAAAAATTCCAATTTTCACCGAATTTCAATATAATAATGATAACACATTATTCCGAACTTTCACTATAATCCGATCAGTCGTTTTGATATAAAAAATTATATAATTACATTTTTATACATCTTTCAAAGCTATTAGAAGAACCAATTAAATCCAAGCAACAGGTGTCACCAATTGATGAAGAACGATTAAAACAAGGCTTCCTTCATTATCAGAGAAATTATTGAGAGTGAGTAATGAATATAAAAGGAGGGTAATGACATATAGTTTGGGTCTCAAGGTGTATATATCAATACAGCTGTCATTACGTTCCATATAGTAGTCTGATATCACATATAATATTAAACTGCATCAGATATTTTCTTCATTAGAAAAGTCTACGAAATAAACCAACCGAATGGAAAGATGGATTTTAATTGAATGCCGTCAAAACATCATCTTGATGTAACTTTTTGAAAAAATTCAATTCCATTCTCATTAGCTCATCCATCAACGCGGAAACACATGACTTGTTTTCCTAGTAAAAATAATGTCATTTCACATTTCATGATTTGTCAACTCAAGAATACCAGAAGTGAGATGGAATGGTGTAATGAGGAAGTCATCTCATCTCATAAGGGTCCGGATATCAGTGGAGCATGGGGAACAAGAATTATCACGGAGCATTTTTTGTTGACGTTTATTCTTGTTGCGTACAATTGTCAGCATCACATTACATATTGTCCCCGTTCTTCAGCGTCGGGGCGTGTCGCTCGCTGTATGACGTCACTCACTGACGTGGCCCACCGCCATCTGGAAACAATACCACGTGACATTCACAGCACATTAGTTGCAGCAGCAGATAAGATGAGTTTGGAATGAGATGAATTTGGAATGAGATGAATTGAGAAATAGTTGATTTGCAATGAGAAGAATTTAGGATGAGATGAATTTGGGAAGACATTGATTTGGAATGAGATGAGTTTTGAATGATATAAATTTGGAAATAGTTTGATTTGAAATGAGATGAATTTGGGATGAGATGAATATGGAATTAGTTAAATTGTAATCAGATTAGTTTGGAGAGATGCATTTGGAATGAAATGAGTATGGAATTTGATGAATTGGGAAAGAGATTGATTTGGAATGAGATGAGTTTGGAATAAGATAAATTTGGAAATAGATTGATTTGGAATGAGATGAATTTGGGATGAGAGGAATATGGAATTAGTTGAATTGTAATTAGATTAGTTTGGAGAGATGCATTTGGAATGAAATGAGTATGGAATTTGATGAATTGGGAGAGAGATTGATTTGGAATGAGATGAATTTGGGAAGAGAAGGATTTGGAATTGAATGAATTGAAATTAGATGAGCTTGGAAAGAGATTTGATTCGGAATGAGATGTTTTTGAGAAGAGATTGATTTGGAATTAGATGAGTTTGGAGTGATTGATTTGGATTGGTATGAGTTTGGACGTCACTATCTCTCGATATTGATGAATAGGGACTTGTGACATTTCACTTTCTCCAATTGGCGATTCTCTGTATTATTTTTCTGGTTATTTGCAGGTTAAATTTTGATTTTAATAAATGTAATATTTTGTCTCCATGTTAAATTTCAATATTGTTTTCTCATGTTATTTGGACAAAGAATGTAATATCGAGACGTGAAATGCGAATACGAAGTTATGTATGTCATCGAGTCATTGTGTTAGGACTGAGGTTAGTTCCCAGCATAATACGCGTCAGATAAAACGGTTCTAGAAGAATCCTACTCGACACTCCGATCGTTCGGTCGATGCTTGACGACGAAAGTTCTGAGATTTAACCAGTCTGCCAGAGGACACAAGGAATGTCAGACCGATGACAACCAGGGGATCCAAGTGACGTCACAGAAGGAAGACTCGCTCAGTGTCTAATGTTAACCAAGGGGACATGTGATATCTAGCCTACGAGCCCGGATGAGGGACTACGCAGCAAGGAATGTCAGACCGATGACAACCAGGGGATCCAAGTGACGTCACAGAAGGAAGACTCGCTCAGTGTCTAATGTTAACCAAGGGGACATGTGATATCTAGCCTACGAGCCCGGATGAGAAACTACGCAGCAAGGAATGTTGGACCGATGACAACCAGGGGATCCAAGTGACGTCACAGAAGGAAGACTCGCTCAGTGTCTAATGTTAACCAAGGGGGCATGTGATATCTAGCCTACGAGCCCGGATGAGGGACTACGCAGCAAGGAATGTCAGACCGATGACAACCAGGGGATCCAAGTGACGTCACAGAAGGAAGACTCGCTCAGTGTCTAATGTTAACCAAGGGGACATGTGATATCTAGCCTACGAGCCCGGATGAGGAACTACGCAGCAAGGAATGTTGGACCGATGACAACCAGGGGATCCAAGTGACGTCACAGAAGGAAGACTCGCTCAGTGTCTAATGTTAACCAAGGGGACATGTGATATCTAGCCTACGAGCCCGGATGAGGAACTACGCAGCAAGGAATGTCAGACCGATGACAACCAGGGGATCCAAGTGACGTCACAGAAGGAAGACTCGCTCAGTGTCTAATGTTAACCAAGGGGACATGTGATATCTAGCCTACGAGCCCGGATGAGGAACTACGCAGCAAGGAATGTTGGACCGATGACAACCAGGGGATCCAAGTGACGTCACAGAAGGAAGACTCGCTCAGTGTCTAATGTTAACCAAGGGGACATGTGATAACTAGCCTACGAGCCCGGATGAGGAACTACGCAGCAAGGAATGTCAGACCGATGACAACCAGGGGATCCAAGTGACGTCACAGAAGGAAGACTCGCTCGGTGTCTAATGTTAACCAAGGGGACATGTGATATCTGTGATCATGTGATACAATGTTTGGCCAAATCCATCGTTTCATTGTTAATTTTGTGTTTCTATTTTGTTTCTCTTTGTTGTTTTCCACGTATTTTGAGGGAAGCTATAAAAATTGAAAGAAGGCCAGACAACTTAAACAGAAGGGATGATAGCCACAGACTACCTAATACATGGAAAACAGTCATTTTAAACATGGGCAGCAAAACGAACGCCAAGATCAACAAGATTAACTCGAATGTGGATGAGACTAATGACATCATTTTGAACTCAAATCGCAAGGAAATGGCAGTTGTCGGTACTGGACCTATTACTAGGAATCAATCTAGGGGGAAGTAGTTTTTTCATATCAAGTTTTTATTGTTTTTCCATTGAACCATTTCTATTTTAGATTTTTCATAAGTAGGCCTACCTTGCACATAATTTTAAATATCATGCAGGTGTTTGATATAGAAGGTGGTGAATATTTTATAACAATAACTTTCAGTACTTGGTAAAAAAAAATTGTTTTATATTCATTTCCCAGTTCATTAGGAGATGGACTTCACCTTGATAATATGTTTTGTAATAGACATGAAACGTTGGTGTTAAACTAATTCGTTTGAGTTAGTTTATTATATTTACACAAGATACCCAAAGAAATGTATCATTATATATATATATGTTGTAACGGATGTTCTCGCGGACTGAATAATGTATCAAATTATCTTCTCGGGAATGCCGCGTTTGCTGTTTCGTGACGAAATTGCGGTCCTTTCGGGGACCTTGTCTCTCACTCCGACGTTTCGGCAAGACGTCGGAGTGAGAGACAAGGTCCCCGAAAGGACCGCAATTCCGTCACGAAACAGCAAACGCGGCATTCCCGAGAAAATAATTTGATACATATATATATATATATAATATATATATATATATATATATATATATATATATATATATATATATACACATATATATATATATATATATATAAATATATATATATATATATATATATATATATATATATATATATATATATATACTTATATATATATATAATGATACATTTCTTTAGGTATCTTGTGTAAATATAATGAACTAACTCAAACAAATTAGTTTAACACCGAATACCTGAAGAAATGTATCATTATATATGTGTGTATATATATATATATATATATATATATATATATATATATATATATATATATATATATATATATATATGATTATATATATATACAGGGGCGTCGGAACGT
>OU015475.1:10993416-11008248 GCA_907164805.1 Brachyptera putata
TTTAATAGTTTCTTAATTGCTTTCATTAATGTGTGAAAAAGTACATTAAAATGCGTTTTCTTCGTTATTTCACTTCCGATTGTTCCATAAATCGCTTAAAATAGGTATGATAGATCTTTCCACATTCAGTATAAATTTGAGGGTTTTGAAAAAAAAAAAAATCTTAGTATTTCTCCCCTGGCCTATTCTTATGGGGAATTTCCATACTTTCCAATTTTTTCCGGAAAAACCGTCCGACCGGTTTCTTCTGAAAAACAATCCCAACCTATTCTGGTATAACACCAATTTGTAAAAAAAGTTTCGAGTTGATTGAAACTTTTTCCTGACCTGTATGCCGCGTACAAAATTACACAGAGAAAAAAAAACATAAACATAAAAACCAAGCCCAAAATTTTTCGGTATATGGAATGAAAATCTTCGCTACGCTCATCAAATTATTCTTAGGTATATTCATATCCACTCTAGAAACAGCAGATGCATATCAAATAATTATTAAGTTTGACTACTCAAAAAGCAAACATGAAGAAATGAATACATTGATTCCATTACTTTATTGTATTTGTATTATCATGCAGGTAGGCCTAGTGATGCGCATGCTGTTACAGGGCTTTCGCTTTATTCTCACTTCATGTATACAGTTCTCCTTCCCGCTGTATGAAATCCTAATAAATAAATGAATAAAAGTGAGTGTACCAAGTTCTATGTTGATACCAATAGCACTATTAGACAATGCATCACTGTCATTTTGTTCTGCATGAAGATTATCACGCATATCACGCTATAAGTCACGCATTATCACGGAATAAGTCACAAGTCTTCGCACACAGCGTTTCACGAGACAGCCATGACTGACACTATCAACAACACATAGCATGTCATGTCATTGATCTACACTTTGCCGCACGCAAATTGGGAATGTCTTTCAAAGTTCATGATTCAATGTTTTTTTCATGTGGGGTTATCAGATCTGGACCAGTTCTGCCTTGTTTCTGATTGGATGATGATAAGACGTAGTATGAACAAATACAAAAATAATTCAGTGAAAACCAAATATTTGTAATGTTACATTTTTTGGCCCACAGTTTGTATGAATCCTGTACAATACATATCATGCTTTATGATCAGTTATCTCCAGTCCCAGTTTGTTAATTTTGGTTCTGTTTCATTCTGGTTTCTTGTAGATTATATAGTTGTATAGGCCTTCATAGTTATTGTGGGTAGTAAAGGATTTGAAATTTGTCCATGATTGAAACTTGAATTTACATTTCTTACAATTTGATGAATTGAAAAACAATAATATTCTTATCGAAGTGTTGCATTTAACAAGGCTCATCACAATATTCTGATATCAAGTTTACTACCCACTATAGCTATCAACAGAATAGATGCCCAGTAGAAATGTCAGATCAATCTTATCTCAAGTCATGGACTTTCAACTGTCGATCCTTCTAGTCTTCTGTGAAACAGCAATGAAATGGACATACTTTCACAGTGAAACATTGCCAAACACTAATACTGAAACTCGCATTGTACTAATGTTAGTTAGTTAGTGTTGGTTCTGTGAAACTGCAATGAAATGGGCCTATTTCACAGTGAAACATTGCCAAACACTAATACTGAAACTCGCATTGTACTAATGTTAGTTAGTTAGTGATGGTTCTGTGAAACTGCAATGAAATGGGCCTATTTCACAGTGAAACATTGCCAAACACTAATACTGAAACTCGCATTGTACTAATGTTAGTTAGTTAGTGTTGGTTCTGTGAAACTGCAATGAAATGGGCCTATTTCACAGTGAAACATTGCCAAACACTAATACTGAAACTCGCATTGTACTAATGTTAGTTAGTTAGTGTTGGTTCTGTGAAACTGCAATGAAATGGGCCTATTTCACAGTGAAACATTGCCAAACACTAATACTGAAACTCGCATTAGTGTTGGGGTTCAAAGGCGCAAAGACAGCGAGGTCCTTTTTTTCTAGCGTGTTCATATAGAACACATATAAACATATAGAACACACTTATACAATTGGACTCAAATGACGCGTCGTTGGTTTTCGTTATGTTGTATAGAATCGCTGGTTTTCGACGAAAAAATAAGAAAATGTGATTTCAAATTCTCTTGGTGCACTTCAGAACCTTTTTTAGATCCGTAGCTGAAATATTTAATTATTCGAGAAAATAATAACCTTTTCAGGTGCACCGCTATCTGGATGTTCACTTCTCATAGTTGTTGGATGAGCGAAGCGAAGAATCAATTTCACTTGACCCGAAAAAAATATAATTTTTTTTTTTTTAATTTTCGCGCTCTACAGGTCAGACGAAAATTCAAATTCGATTGAAACTTGGCATGCCTATGTGTCATCATCTGGATTGAGTCTCATCAGTTTTTATACGCAATCGGTTGCACAACTTCTGAGAAAACTAATTTTCCAATTTCCGAATTACCCATAAGAATAAGCCAGAGAAGAATTTTCGTGAAAAAAATGTTCTACGAAAAAATTCAAATTTTCACCAAATTTCAATATAATAATGATACACATTATTCCGAACTTTCACTAAAATCCAATTAGTCGTTTTGATATGAAAAATTGGTCATTCTTATTAGCTCATCCATCAACGCGGAAACACATAACGCGTTTTCCTAGTTATCTAACCGTGCAAGACAGTATGACATACAATTGTCTCCGTTATTACGTTTCTCATCTATCAAATAATTATTTCAGAAATATCTATGAAACCCACTGAATAAGAGGTGTCAGTCAGTACTGGAAGAGTTAAGTCTTTACATTCTGCAATAAGTTCTGAAACAGTATTTTGTTGTTATAGCAGCATAGCTACCAGTAAAGCAAAACAAATTACTTCAACGATAACAATTTCAATAGAGAAAATATCATTATTTAATTGAACAATAATAATTAAATCAACAATGGAATTGAATTAAGTAATATCGATGATTTAGTTACTACGCTCACCCACACAAGACCATCATCATCATACTAGAAATAAAAATATGTTTAGAATTAAATTACCTAGACTTGAGATGTGTAGAAAGGGTCCCATCTTTGCTGGTTTACAACTTTTCAACAACCTTCCCGCTCATATTTAAGACACTGCTAAAGTTGACATCAGAAATTTCAGAAACAGACTCAAATCTTATCTACTGGAGAAATGTTTTTATAAAATCAGCGAATATTTAACGGAGGGAGAAGTGATGTTTTAATGATTAGGGTACTTATTATTATTTTTTTCTTCATCATTATTTTTATTAATTTATCTCGTTTCTCTTTCAATCTGACGAATTATGTACATAATTACATATTTATTTAGTACCTTTTTAACAGCATATATAAATGTATTGAAATCTATATGTATGTTATGTATCCATTATTATTTTTTGTAACCTATATTTTGGTTACATACAGGGGCGGATTGGGGAAAAAAAGCGGCCCGGGCAAATGCACAAAAGCGGCCCACATTGCATCGGCCTTTGTGTTGATATTACGCCCCCCCCCCCCTCGACCGAATTTTAAATCACGAAACATCCGACCACGGCTAATTATTGTCTCGAACTAATTCAAAATGAGACTAACATGCTGTGAATCCTCCACCCCTACTCGGAGCAACGATTCTGGGTAATTTTGTTATTAATATTTTTGTCAACGTGGCCTTCGTACTTTGTAAATTTGTAATTTACAAGGCGGCCTACCAACAGACAACATGATAAATACTACGAATAATTCATATAACCTCCTCTATTTGAATTGAACCTACTGGCTACTAAGCGGCCTTTGTGCCTATAGCTGTATTACAAATAATCATGATTTCATCAATGACGGCGAAAAAATCAATAACTCCAATTATTATATATTATGCCTGCTAGTTGTATTAAAGTTTTTGTAATTTTCAGGAATTAAAAATTTATTTACAAGTTTTCAAGAAATTATAAGCGGCCCAAATTACGTCCAGACCGACCGGCCCACCGGGCACTTGCCCGGTTGCCCTGCTGGCCAATCCGCCCCTGGTTACATAATATGACTTACCAATATCATTGTATATGATCAACTTGGAATAAAAATATATTATTATTATTTTATATCATAGAAATGACACGTTTGTTTGTACACGATAGGTTAGAACTAGGAATAGTTGGAAAAAGAATACCTAGTTATTATGTGTAACGCTATTGCGTGTGTCAGGGAGGTCCGATGTGGCCCGCACCTCCCTGTCGTGACGTCAGCTACTGCGCCTGAATACTGATGTATGCAAATCCTCGGGCGCTAGCTGACTGATTATCGCTCGACTGATAACGAGGAGCGAGTGGACTCGAAGCCGCGGAACAACAAGGTCCAGTAACCACGTCAGCTCGCTGCAAACTGGGAGGTACAGTGCTTTTCAAAGATGTAGTTGCGTACCTGATTGAAAACCTCGTCATGGAAAACGCCTCAGTTGCTTGAATAGGACGCTGGAATTGTTTTTGTAAGGTTGGTAGACGAGGTCTCTCCATCTCTCTCTTTTCTCTCTCTCTCTCTATATATATATACCTCTCTCCATTCCTCTCTCTCTCTCTTTCTCTCTCTCCATCTCTCTCTCTCTCTCTCTCTCTCTCTCTCTCCCTCCCTCTCTCTCCTTCCCTCCCTCCCTCTCCCTCCCTCTTTCGCTCTCTCTCTCTCTCTCTCTCTCTTTCTCTCTCTCTCTTCCCTCCCTCCCTCTCCCTCCCTCTTTCGCTCTCCTCTCTCTCTCTCTCTCTCCTCTCTTTCTCTCTCTCTTCCCTCCCTCCTCTCTCCCTCTCTCTCTCTCTCTCTCTCTCTCTCTCTCTCTCTCTCTCTCTCTCTCTCCCTCTCTCTCTCTCTCTCTCTCTCTCTCTCTCTCTCTCTCTTTCGCTCCCTCCCTCTCTCTCCTTCCCTCCCTCTCTCCCTCTCTCCCTCTCTCTCTCTCTCCCTCTCCCTCTCCATCGAGCCTTGACTCACTTTAGTGTTATCGGGTGCTGGAAACGAAACGTGGTGAGTACAAACAGAGCCTATTTGTCATCTTACGAGGAGGAGAAACACTGTATAGAGTGTTGCTAGTATTCATGTGACATAATTCTCTATTACTAGGAAAACGCGTTATGTGTTTCCGCGTTGATGGATGAGCTAATAAGAATGAAATTGAATTTCTTCAAAAAGTTAGATCAAGTTGATGTTTTCACGGCATTCAAGTTGAAATCTATCTTTCCATTCTGTTAGTTTATTTCGTAGACTATTCCAATGAGAGAAATATCTGATGCAGTTTAATATTATAGGTAATATTAGACTACTATATGGAACGTAATGACAGCTGTATTGATATATACACCTTGAGACCCAAACTATATGTCATTACCCTCCTTTTATATCCATTACTCATTCTCAATAATTTCTCTGATAATAAAGAAAGCCTTGTTTTAATCGTTCTTCATTAATTGGTGACACCTGTTGCTTGAATTTAATTGGTTTTCTTAAGAGGCCGCGGGAGTCGATTTGATACCGCATGAAAACGCACCAAAACGTCTGATAGGTGAGGTCTTAAAACTCCTCAACCTGTCATCGAATGTTTCTGTAATTTTCAACGGTAGTAGATAAAGAACATGCCAATGTTTCTGTGAGATTACATTTTCCATAAAAAAAAATAGTAGCACATATATAGCTTCGAAGTTACTGAAGTTTAGCGAGTAATATCAAGAGAATCATACACTTTTCTTTCGAAAAATGTAATCTCACAGATACCTAGAGCGTATCTTCATAATCACGTGTTCATAATTTGAACATTTTCTATCAATTGGTTTACTCGTAGAAAGACTGGACATATCGCATGTTTCGACAGTACAGTATTGAGGGTGGTGTGAAACAAGGGGCAGTGGACTGTCGTCTAGAGGCGCAGTAACGTGCGCTAGTGGTGTGGGCGTGAACAAGTGTTGTCTGGTGACGCATGGTCTGTTATGAATGAAGCGTTGTTGTTTCGCATATCGGACTAGTGGGCTGAGTTTGATAACATAGCGGCCACTCGAACACAGCTCAGAGCGCAGCTAGAGCTATGGCATTTTACTTGTAGCAAGACTGGAGACAATGTGTTGAGTTTTTAATTCTACATTAGGCAAACGCAGAATGTGCGTTGTAAAATGAGCGAAACTCTACACACCTTGATCATATAAAATTAACTCCATCCGATGCCAATAAATCTAGGAAGTCGTGAATCTAGCAGCAATCTAGCAATGCAATATTTTTCCGCTAATATTTCCATCGTTTCGATAAATGAAAAAACATGTATTATATTATTTTCTTCGAAACGGCTGGTCCGAATTGCACGTAAATTTTTATTAGTGTTCATTATTTCTGTTTTCACATCTGAGGATCATATTGGAGTGATTTTATTTTTCAATTCCTCATGTCCAGCCTGTAATATGATTCCAAGTTGCAAAATATACAAAGTAAAGTATACATATCAATTTTCTCCCTATGTTCTTACGAATGTTCTCACTATATTCATGGCTTTTGTTCCGTATGTATGTTCATAATTGATAGTTTTATGCTGTTGCTTATGACGTACCACCAATAAAGTTATTTCAAAAACTAGATTTTCGATGTTGTCAATTTTTTGGTAATTATTCATCAGTTACGTAACCCTGTATATCTTGAACCATCCACGTCCACGCGGCGTACACGTGTTTAGCCAGCTGCTCTACATGTTCACTGCTTGACCGACTGGTAGCATCTGAGCTGTGATTGGTCGTACGGCGGGCGAGGTGAAACATGTCTATGTGACGTCACAGGAGTAAGCCCGCCTCCACGCTCTCGCTAAACTACTACTCTTTTGAATAAATTGACTCGACTGAGTTGGCGATCGACTCCCACGGCCACTTAATAGCTTTGCTAGATGTATAAAAATGTAATTATATAATTGTTTATATCAAAACGACTGATTGGATTCCAGTCTGAGTTTGGAATAATGTGTTATCATTATTATATTGAAATTCGGTGAAAATTGGAATTTTGTCGGAGGACATTTTTTTACGAAAATTCTTCTCTGGCCTTTTCTTATGGGTTATTTGGGAAATGGGAAATTAGTTTTCTCGGAAGTGGTGCAACCGATTACGCATAAAAACCAATGGGATTCAATCCAGATGATGACAGTTGGGCATGCCAAGTTTCAATCGAATTTGAAATCTCGTTCAAGCTGTAGAGCGCGAACACACACACACACACACAAAAAAAAACTTTTTTCAGAGTCAAGTGAAATTGAGTCTTCGCTTCGCTCATCCAATTGAATAGCTGTCCCAACACGCGACCCTCCTTAGAACCGACCGACGGGAGTTGAACTAAATTGTATTCAAATCCACTCGTCTGTGACCAGCTTCCACCTCTTGAGCAACCTGTAGAGACGTTCAAGTAGATGTCGCGATGTAGCTGTAGTATCCAACCAAACGTGGCCTAACCTCTCTGCCCGGGTTGGGCCAACATGTTGAGGTTATCAAGGTCAGGTCAGTACCTACTCGGACCTGATCCGATCTAACGTGACACAACCTTTCTGCCCGGGTTGGGCCAACATGTTGAGGTTATCAAGGTCAGGTCAGTACCTACTCGGACCTGATCCGATCTAACGTGGCCCAACTTTTCTGCCCGGGTTGGGCCAACATGTTGAGGTTATCAAGGTCAGGTCAGTACCTACTCGGACCTGATCCGATCTAACGTGGTCTGAGCTCCCGAGTTGGGATATTGTACGAGATTCTGCGTGGTATTCACGAAACCAAGGAACTCGTTTCCCCAACAGCCCGGGCCTATATGTTTTGTGAATACGTACGTCACAACTAGGCGAGGAGAGTGACCTAGGTGGATGGGACCCGGGAGCGAAGTGAGACGGACGTGGGTTAGAGAGTCTGCTCGGGTGTTGGACATTCGGTTGATAGGGACTTATACCTGTGGAGCCGGTGAGTACCTTTCACTACTCACTAGGAGTATTTACTGGAGCCGCTCCACAAGTATCAGGGAAATAGGTCTTCTGACACTACGTTTACATTACGATAGTAACTACTCCGGTAGAGTAACCGTCTACCTGCGTTCACACTGTCCATTTCAGTCACGTTTACTGGGCAGTAAAATGGCTACCGTGACTGACACTGTCCCTGGATTAGTTGGGTTAGGTTTGGCAATTCTAGCAAAAAGGAGAGAAAATAATGAAATTAATATCATGAGAAATGTCAGTATGAGCAGAAATAGTATGGAGTATGAAGCAATAGCAGAAGTATGAGCCATTCTTGTCGGGTCTGTTTTGCCGCTAAAAGTCTTCCGCCTTCTCTATTCCGTGATTCCTATGCAAATTGCCAGAGATAAGATGGCAGTACAACTACCAATGTCCGTTTACACACTCATATCTACGGTGGTGGGGTTACTAACTCTACCGGCCGCACTATCTACCTACGGTCGTTTACACACACATATCTACGGTGGTGGGGTTACTAACTCTACCGGCCGCACTATCTACCTACGATCGTTCACACACATATCTACGGTGGTGGGGTTACTAACTCTACCGGCCGCACTATCTACCTACGATCGTTTACACACACATATCTACGGTGGTGGGGTACTAACTCTACCGGCCGCACTATCTACCTACGATCGTTTACACACACATATCTACGGTGGTGAGGTTACTAACTCTACCGGCCGCACTATCTACCTACGGTCGTTTACACACACATATCTACGGTGGTGGGGTACTAACTCTACCGGCCGCACTATCTACCTACGATCGTTTACACACACATATCTACGGTGGTAGGGTTACTAACTCTACCGGCCGCACTATATTCACACACAAACATGTCCGTAGGTAGGTCGGTCAAGTAGACTTACTCTAGTAGAAATGTCCGTAATGTGAACGGGGTCTTAGAGGTATTAAAATAGTTCATGGATCAGGGATTCTTTACATTGTCATGCGAGGAGAAAAATCATTGCTGAGGGCGTAACAATATCATGGTTATGGTTCCCAAGGTCAGGTTAGTACCAATCGGACCTGACCCGGAATAACGTGGACCAATTCGAGTGCCTGGGCTGGGCTTTCATGGGCACAGTTGGGTACAGAACTGGTGTTCATTCTCCAGCTCATCCTTCAACGCGAGGGAAACACGTATAGCGTTTGCCTACTTCAAGATGTATTCAAGGTTGATTTGCGTATACATTTTTGTACATGTTGTTTCATAACTCAACATTTTGTTAAAAACAATAATGTCGTCCATCTTTCTACTTTTGAATTGTACTGAGTGCGGTCGTTTATTGTGGCCGTCTCGAGTAAGATAATTATACTGGCCAGTACCTGACCAGTAAGACCAGTGGGTTTCCGAATGCACCCTTTGTGCTACATGGAAGATGTCCATCGTGACTTGAAGCGGTAATACGAGGGCTTAATGACTAATGGCCCCTTTAGACGTTCAAGATTCATTGGCAAGATCTTGCCGAAAAAAGTATTTCCTATTACGCCTTTACACGACGTCAAGATTCTTGCCTCGATCTTGCTACCAGCGGCAAGATCTTTTCTGGAGTTGTACAAGGCTCTACTTTTCGGCAAGCTTGCCAGAAATCAAGTCAATGGCTGACGCTTGCGTTGTCACATGAATCTTGTCACATGAATCACAAAAAATCTTGCCGGAGCGTTTAGACGATCAAGAAAATATGGGCAAGCTATCTTGCCAATACCAGAAATATAATCTTGATCGTCTAAAGGGGCCATAATACAATCAGGTGTTCACTAAGTTGTTGACCGCTACATGCACTGTAACTGTTCCGTTTCAGCCGCCGAGATGCCTCGTGCTGACCAACACAGCCTGAACACGAAGAACCACCTGATTGGCCGAGCGAGACTTCAACGCAGCGCGGCGTCTAGCGTCATCTTCCTGTGGTTCGGCATTGTGAGTAGCACACTAGATCGAGCCCTCACGGCAAACATGACTTTAACAAACAGCCAATGATAGCATGGAGACTACTCAGCGAGATCAGAAGACGAAGTAACTCGGCAAACGCTATTAGTGTTTCCCTCGCGTTGAAGGATGAGCTGGAGAATTCTTCATCTACTGTACCCAAATGTGGAGGCACCTGAGTTGTATAGCCCAGCCCAGGCAGTTGGGTTAGGCCACATAGACCAGGTCACTCAAGGTCATGTCAGGTCCAAGGCAATCCCCCCCTGACCTTGATAACCCAGGCAGTTAGGTTTGGACGCATTAGATCAGGCAGGTCAGATCCGAGTCTGTACTAACCTGACCTTGATAACATTGACCATGATTGCTCAACCCAGGCAGTTGGGTTACGCCACGTTAGATCAGATCAGGTCCGAGTAGGTACTGGCCTGACCTTGACAACCTCAACATGTTGGCCCAACCCGGGCAGAGAGGTTAGACCACGATTAGCACCACTTTACATTCACTTCCCGACAGAAACTGGACCAGTCAATTACCGTGCGAATGTTCATGTCCAGTTCCTGAACGAGGTACGCGGCGGCCTAAAGCATAACCATAATGGAGTGAACGCGCATATTTTCGAAATAGACATTTTCGAGCTTTCGAATCACGAATTCTTCCGTAAAGTAACTGTAAAATTACAGCGTTTTCGCTTCTTGTTTACAATCTTGACCGCAGTAAAACTTCCAATCCCCCAGTTATTCTATACGGGATGTTACAGGACGGGCAGTTAAACCGCGACGTAAAACTCCATGATCTTGCAACCATTCACGCAAACACTCGATCATTAGCGGTGATCCTACTAAAACTCAATACCCCTTGAACACATGAATAACAAACCATCTCAAAGCAGGACCAAACACTAACTGGCGTCATAGAAAGGGCCACATAACCAGGAATATCAATCACCGCCTGTGTGGCATCCAGCAATGAGGTAGTGACAGATCCTAACCACATGGCCCATCCACATGGTTGTTGAGCGTCAAGAACGGGGTTGGGACGGGGAAATAAATACATGGTGACACCGTCAATGAATGCTACAATCGACCGGTAATGGCGCTAGTGTATGTACGTGATATGGCTGTCAAAACGAAAAAATGTTCTTAAATTCGTATTTTCATAATACGATAAAACCATGAAAACGCCATTCAAATGGAAATGTGCCACCATTTCTTAATAATACAGTGACGGTATTATTAGAAAATATCAACATCAGAAATGTGTCCCTTCAAATAGGCGAGTTCCCTATAATACATAATTACTCATTTGTCAACATACATGTGTGTGATGGTGTAGGCTGAAGATGATCCCAATACAAACTCAGTGTTGAAATCATTGATAGGGTCGTTGCATATCTCGGTGATACTTATTACCATAGACTAAAGATATATACTCAAGACGTCCCATGTATATGGCTTTACGCGAATGAAATAAATTGATGGTGGGGTTGGAATTTTCCATTATGACCATCAAGTTACTACAACTCCCGCTACTAGCGCTGCTAGTACTCAAGTTGATGAATTAGCAGACATCCCGATTACCGGCAGTAGAGCGCCGGCTTTTGGAGAGAGCACTTCTATGTTGAAGCACGTCAATTTGGCTCAGCCGTCACAAGTCGGTCTCTCGTCATAAGACCGTCTATGATGTCGAATCGACCAATAATAAAGCTCCCCTCCCCCCTTCTCACAAACTACAGCTGAACTAGCTGAGTTTGACGGTTCCTTTGTCGGAATTCCTTTTGCATAATTTCTGATTGTTTAATTACGGCCCAGCTGTAGAGTTATCACAACATTAATAATAAATCATTCATAAGGTGTAAGTATACCACGTGTGTCTGTTGTATCGTTCTATGAACTTTTTTTTCAATGGAACTTATCTTATTCGTATTCTCGTTTTCTCTTCTTTTTCAAATGTTAATTATTGATGACGTAGTAAAACATGATAACTTCTGTTTTCAGGCCCAATTCATATTGACCACCAGGGGCCGTACCGTATTACGGCGTATATATTTTACGTATATATTTTACTATATATTTTACACATTTATTTTACGTACATCCTATATATAGCGTATATTTTCATAAAATGTACATTCACGTTTTGAGATATGGCACCAACTTAAATTTGAAAAATAAAATCTCTACAAAAATAATCAAATACTAACTGAATGTATAAACACATGAACGATACACACTATTTCACATTTTTTTATGAAAATACATATTTTCAACAATAACGAATTGAATAAAATCAGCAAAGCAATATTCTGACCGAAATGGTATTATTTACAACAAATTTCAATATTATTATTTAAATATTATTATTTGAATATATTAATTATTATTAACGATAAAAGTTTATAAAATTATACTTCTGATTGATAATTGGATGAGCGAAGCGAAGACTCAATTTAACTAGACTTGCAATTTTTTTTTTTTTTTTCGCGCTCTACAGGTCAAAACAAAAATTAAAATTCAATTGAAACTTGGCATGCCCAAGTGTCATCATCTGGATTGAATCTCATTGATTTTTATGCGCAATCGATTGCACCACTTCTGAGAAACTAATTTTCCAAATTACCGATAAGAATAAGCCGGAGAAGAATTTTCGTACAAAAAATGTCCTTCGAAAAAATCCAAATTCACACCGAATTTCAATTAATAATGACACATATGATTCCAAACTTTCACTGAAATCCATTCACTCGTTTGATATAAAAAAATATATAATGATATTTTTATACGTAATTCAAAGCTATTAAGAAAACCAATTAAATCCAAGCAACAAGTGTCACCAATTAATGAAGAACGATTAAAACAAAGCCTTCTTTATTATCAAAGAAATTATTGAGAATGAGCGATGAATATAATTGGATCTCAATCCCCAATAATAGTTTAAATTGGTAGCGTTTTGTCTGGGTTTGTGTACTTTGCTGCTTTTGAATCGCACATGCGGTATGGTATAGAATTTTGGGGTTATTCCACTGATTCAATTAAAATTTTTAGATCACAAAAACGAGCAATAAGAAATATCATAGGTCTGAGACAAGAAAAAAATTCTTCCAATAAACCCCACTGCAAACCTCATTTTATAAAACATAAAATTTTAACTTTTCATAGTATATATATAATGCAGTCAATATTAATTACAAAGATATTTCTTCACAGTCAAACTTTAAATAAAAACATACATGAACATGATACGAGGCAGAAAGAAAATCTCCATTCTAAAAAATATCGATCCAAATTAACACAAATCAACTCTAGTTATATAAATGAAGAATTATATAATAAACTTCCGAATTATATTAAAAATATTGAAAAATTTGAAACTTTTCAATACAGATTAAAATGTCTTTTATTAGAAAAAGCCTATTATAATATAGAGGAATATCTTGCTGATAAAAATTTAAGTTGATACAAACCTAATCAAAATCACAAATCAATCTGCGAAGCGAGCAAAATATCTAATTTCATCATCTAAATTATTAACAAAAAGAGTAATAACATTCAATGTCCATAACATTCCATCGTCATTGTATGAAATTATATATATATATATATATATATATATATATATATATATATATATATATATATATATATATATATATATATATATATATTGTGTTATTGATGTTAATATTAGTTTCTTATATTGTTGTTGGAGTAAATTGTGTATATGTAATATTTTTTTCCATTCAAGTATTAGTCATATAATTTATCATATAATTTTCCAAACACCTTTATAATGAGGTAATGATTTTGTAAAAAAAAATTGGAAATAAAGCAATTATATATTGATGAGTTGTATCAGTTAATGGTTCATAAACAACAAAAAAACATTTTGTTCAAAATAGATAAAATGCGCGGACGGCTGCAAGTTGTGGGCAGATCGGGAGCAGAATGCTAATTTCTGAGTGACTTCTCTGACAAAGTGAGCGACAAAGAAGGATGAGTTCGATCGTCTCTAGTTCCATTCTCATTTTATTGATAGCAAATTACTGTCACAATCTTAAAAATGAAAGCGTCGACGTACTTTTGATATTTGCCGCTTAGTCTACGCTGGCTGGGTCGGGACATGTGTTCGCCAAGTGTCATGAGTACGGGAGACGGTCGCTCGGGACCGTGAATTGGTGCGATTGTGGACTTTTTCGACGAAAAAAGCAACTTCTTATCTCGTCGACATGTGATTTCTGTTAAACACACTTAATTCGTACAATCACCGTCGACTGCAGCACAATCGCTGGAACGATTTTCAGCACTCGTAGCGGGCATTGAAGGTACTACGTGGATAAAGGAGTGGGGATGAGAGTGGGGATGAATCTTTTTTTAACGTTGCGTGAATCGTCTTGGGTATATATCTTTAGTCTATGTTATTACTCACACAATATAGACTCGATATATCTCCAATGGAGCTGTTCATGGGCAACGTTACAATGAAGAATCGAGACAGTGGCATAAACAGAAGAAATTTCATTTAGAATTATCAAGAAAAATATTGTTACCTAATTTGTTTTCTCCTAAACGCGTTATTCGATCAATGTGGAACTCTGTGACTGAGTGTATCCACCTAGTGGCAATATTCAGCAGGAAAATCAATAAAATCGAAGATTGTGATACTTTTTTTCTTTTTAATTACTTGAATTTTATTTCTCAGAAGTTGTTGACCCGATCAGGGCAAAAATCTTGACATAACCGACTTGTATGAGCCAACGTGTTCACGGGAAAAATCAGACTGATCGAACGAACCATTTGACCTGTGGAGTGGATTTTGTCGCATTTTCGTCCAAAATAAGCATTGTGAAATTAAATATTTCCGAAAGTGGTGGAACCGATTTCTACCCGAAACTTACATCTAAGT
>OU015475.1:11008348-11010848 GCA_907164805.1 Brachyptera putata
GATTTTAAAGCCTACGACCCCGGATGAGGGACTACGCGAAAGGGAAATTTTGGACCGAGACAACGGGGGACCCCAGTGACGTACAAAAGGAAACTCGTCGGTTAATTTTAACCCAAGGGTACATGTGAAACTAGCTTCGACCGGATAGGAACTACGAAAAAGGAATGCAGCCGAGACAACCAGGAAAAAAAGGCCCCACGAAGGAAGACTCGCTCAGTGTCAAATGTTAACCAAGGGTACATGGATAACAGTCTACGAGCCGATGGGGAAATACGCGAAAGGGGAATTTTGGATCGAAAAAAACAGGGGATAAAGTGACGTCACAGAAGAAGCTCCTCTTTTGTCAATTTTGGCCTCGGGTTAACCGAAGGGACAGTGAATCGGAAAAGTGATAAATGTCGGCCAAATCCATCGTTTCATTTTTAAATTTTTGTGTTTCTATTTTGTTTCGTTTTGTTGTTTTCCCTATTTGAGGAAGTATAAAATTAAAAAGGGCCAGACAACTTAAAAAGGGATATAGCCAAGTACCAATACTGGAAAACAGCTTTTTAACATGGGCGAAAAAACAACGCCAAGATCACAAGATTAACTCAAAAAAGGGTGGGAACTAATGACATTCTTTTTTTAAATCCATCCAAGGAAAATACTTTTCACGGGACATTTTAAATCAATCTAGGGGGTATTTTTTTATATAATTTTATTGTTTTTTTTTAACCATTTCATTAGTTTTTTTAAGGGGGTATTACAAATTTTTAAATACTGAGGTGTTTATATAAAGGGTGGAATTTTTTTATAATATAATTTTATATTTAAAAAAATTTGTTTTTTTCTTTGTTCTTGGAAATTTACTTGAAATATTTTTTTAAACAGAAACTTGGTTTTTAAAAACGATTCTTTATTATTTTTATATTTAAAAATCCCTAAAATATATATAATATATATATATTTTATATTATTATAATATTATATATATATATATATATAATGTACATTTTTTTGGTACTTGTGTAAATATAATAATAACCGAACAAAATTTTAACCAGAATACCTGAAGAAATTATCATTATATATTATATAATATATTATAAAATATTATATTAATAATATATAAAATTATATAATATAATATTTTAAAATTATATATATTATATATATTATATATATATAATATATATTTTATAATATAATATATATTATATATTTTAATAATTAATAATTTTAAATTTTATATAAATAATTTTTTTATTTGTTAATATAATAAATATCAAAATTATTTTAAAGAATATAAAATTATTTAAAAAATTTTATATTTTATATATAATATATATTTTTATATATATTATATATATATATATTATATTTTTATAAATATATATAATATTATAATAATATTATAAAATAATATATATATTATATATATATTAAATTATATATAATTTTATATTTATATATATAATATATATTTTATTTTATATATATATATAATTATTTATATTATAAATATTATCTATATTAATTTATACTATATATATATATATATATATATATATATATCTATATCATATCTATAATAATATTATATATATATATCTATAATATATATAATATTACGTCAGAACAGCTGATGTCGCTGTAACCTGAACTATTTCTGAAGATAATTCGATCTCAATCCTTTTAATATCCTCATTCCACCTGTATTGAGGGTCTCAATTGACCGTCTGTTCTGTCAATTATCACTAACGGTTGGAAGCTTATATTCGCTTTGACAGTAACAAATCAAACTCCAAGTCGTTGGCTGACAGGTCAAGCCATGTAACCTATCTAGGCAACTCAAATCACGTCTCTGTATGAAGGGCTTGCCTATCTTGCCCGAAACAGTTTTGCGAGCTACTAATGTAGCCTTAACTAGATTTGAGTCTCGTGGTTTGTCAAGAGGGCTTGGACTCACTTGAAGCAGCTGCTCCGCTGGCTCCAAGCTTGCTGCGACCAGACTTCTCGGCGGCTCCGTCAGATGCTCCCTGTAAACACACGTGACTAGAGACACGGCACACACACACACACACATATATATATATATATTAGTGATGCCTTCGGGTAACAAATTAGGAACCGGGTAGTACCCGCCGGAACTACCCGGGTATTACCCGGGTAATTTAAAAAACTATATCAAACTGAAAACTAAAAACTATATGACTATATATGCTTCTCAGTTCTCGGTAAAGAATAGTATTTGGCATGGCAACTAGAGAGCGGTTGACAGGAGAGGGATTCAGTACACTGCACGTGTGACCACAGATAACGGTGGGGTGCGACTAGATTTGACGAGCGCATTATGACAAGTTGAGGGAGGTCTGGGAAGGTAGGTGAAAAAACTTATGTAGAATGCGAAGTTGATTTTCTCTCGGTAGCTTGAGTGATTTATAAAAGTTATTTTCTATATTATAGGTACTGGTTAGCACAATTACCCGGAACCTAGATGGGTACCCGGGTACCCGGGTAA
>OU015475.1:11015848-11089919 GCA_907164805.1 Brachyptera putata
TAAATGCTTCTTTTTTCATGTTGCTTGACCTCACCAACAGCTAGGTTATAGAGGGTACAAATAAGCAGATGATAAAGAAACGGTGAGGTGATGATAGATGAGACGACATTTTAAAAACCCCAATCTTACGCAGGATTTGAACCTGCGGCCCTGGAACCAGAAGCAGATACGCTACCTCTAGACCTTGAATGTATATATATATATATATATATATATATATATATATATATATATATATATATATATATATATATATATATATATATATATATATATATATATATATATATATATATATATATATATATATATATATACATACATATTGCTTCTAGTGGGTACAGCGTCTATAGACAAACTATAAATAATAGAATAAAATGGTAAGTTGTATACTGGAATAAAATACTGGAATACTGTACACTGGAATAGTGGAATAAAACATTGTATTGATCTCTTCTATTTACAGAAACATAAAAAAAAGTTTAATAGCAATATTTGTATGTAGGCTATAGTTCATATAGTCAACATGCATATTATTTTCAAAACATGTACAAATGGCCTAAAGTCCATTCATATAAGCGCGTTAATGATACAACGATTCAACTTGAACCACACGATACACATAATTACAAAAACTTCCGCAATTTTATTATTCAGATCCTATTTTGGCTTGATTGATTTCAAATTATACAAGATATATTTTATTCATTATTATTGGATGAGCGAAGCGAAGACTCAATTTCACTTGACCCGAAAAAAATGTACATGTTATTTATTCTTATTTTTTTTTTCGCGCTCTACAGGTCAGCCGAAAATTCAAATTCGATTGAAACTTGGCATGCCCATGTGTCATCATCTGGATTGAATCCCATTAGTTTTTATACGCAATCGGTTGCACCACTTCTGAGAAAACTAGTTTTCCATTTTCCAATTAACCCATAAGAATAAGCCAGAGAAGAATTTTCATAAAAAATGTCCTTCAAAAAATTTCAAATTTTCACCAAATTTCAATATAATAATGATACATAATATATATATAATGATGATACTTTCTTTATAGTTGATTAGTTCGTAATAACTCTTGATGTTACGTACACAAAAAACAACCAATCACTGGGCAATTATTGGCAACACGTTCACGGCCTGCTCGACGAAAGAATTACGAATTCTCTTAACAAGAACGAGAGTTACATAGCGAAACGAGCTCGAAGGGAAACTGGTCTGTTGTAGTGATGCCGCAATATAGCGAAAAAATCGATACGTCGATTCGATTCGATATTTTTTATCCTGATTCGATTCATCGATTAATCGGAAGTGAGAAAATCGATATTTGAATTTGAAAAATCGATTTTTCAAATTTAAAATACCGGTAGAGATATTCAAGTTTTCAATGAATATTGTGTGTAAAATACTTGTTGCAGCAGGATCTATTTCTATTGCCAAGTCACTTTCAATGAATGCAAATATTTCATGTAAGACTTTTCGTAATTTTGGTATTGTACTGTATTGTATCTGATTTTAATGAAGTTGGATCACCAACTCTTGTGAACAGTTGACAACAAAGTGGTTTCTGTTCAATTGGGAAATATCCAGAATATGAATTGTTTTCTGGCGCCTAGTGTTCATCGCGAAAGTCCGTTAATAAATGGAAGTGGAAGAGCAGAGACAGGTGGCGAGAGTCGAGAGCTGTACATAACCATACGCTACAAAATTATACTTCGAAAACAAAATATAATTGACAAATTTAAAATTAATATAAAACATCGAAAATCGGACGTGAAAACATCGATTCAGCAATATATCGGAACCAATTGTATCGATTCAAAAATCGATGTATCGAAAGGAAATGAATCGATTTATCAAATTATCGATATAGTCTACGGCATCTCTAGTCTGTTGCCATTGAAGTGTTGATCTCAATGCTGTTGCTGTTCTCGGTCGTTTTTGATTGTATGAAGTTATGTAATTATAATGTAATATAATTATTAATAAACCTACGATCTGGAAATATTTACTTACAAAACTACAGAAGAGAAACCAATCTAGGCCCTAGCACATTGTAGTGATAACATTTGCATTTAACATTTGTGGAATAAAATTGACAAAATTACTGTGAAATGATGTAGGCATAGTATTAATATCAATTTGACGCTGTATGATCGTGGTATGATATGTTTAGTTGCCCTGGCCTATGTTTATTCATAATTTTTCTATCATCTAGCTAAATATTAATGTGAGAAGAAGCTTTGAAGAAGAAGAAGAAGCTTTGTAAATTGAAATAGCAAAATACATGCAACCTAACCTCACCGAACCATTGCGTTAACCTTTAAACTCAATGCCTGAACGATTGGCAGCGGGCACACATAGAGGGTGGTGGAAGATGGGGAGGCCTTGATTGAGTAGCTGGTCCACTGCCTCCGTGCGGAAGAGCCGTCTTCGGAAGAGCGGCGGCTCGCAGGTGTTCGGTGACGTCCTCCACGGACACATTCAAAAGAAGCCTAGCCTTTGAATTGTATGTCAACTTCAATTAGAGCTCAATTATCTTGTAAATTTAATGACACTGACAGTTTCCTTGATGTTTGCTCATATAGCACTGCTTGCTTGTCGATTGTTGCTGATTGAATTGAAATAGGTATGAAAAAGGTAATGTAATTATTATTAAATTCATTTGAAACCAGGAAATAAAATGAACAAAACCGTTGCTTATAGAACCAAAAGTGGGCGGTACGCCAAAAAGAAATCCGGTTTTTATTGAATTATAAAATATTTACGCTGGGCCTATGTGGACAAAAGTTATCATCGTCCAATGTTAGACCGTAACCAATTACAATTTCAAAGCGCATAAATTTATAATATACGTAGAAAACCAGCGATTCTTTTACGCATAAAAAAGTCAGCGGATTTTGAAAACCTATTCCATTACACACTGGGTGTGATCATAGCAGTTTTTTCTTCAATTTGTTGATTAGAAAATATACAGGCTATGTGGACAAATTTTATGAGTATGTAGTCGAAGATTGTAGAAATTTGCATAACCCAAGCGCAATAATTTTACATAGAAATTTATTTCTATAGAAATTCAGCGATTCTACGCGACGAATAGGTGTTTTTGGTCCCTCTTATTTCAGCCAAACATATAAACTTGTGTGTTTCCATTTCCACAGTATGGTGAACACGCTGAAAAACTGAGTGAACATTTACTTTTTCAAGAATTAATAAACTATGTGAAATTTGATGATAAGCTTGATGTTCAGTTATTTGATCTCTATTTTATTTCTATTCGTTGAGCCATAGTTCAGAAATCAAATAATCTCACGCTCCAAACATTCGTTATAAACTAAGGAAACTGTAATGCATTTATGTAGGCCTATTCTAATCTCAAAGTAGTATACAATCTTTTGAATTGATGTTATTTTGCTTAATTGAACATTTTTCTGAAAAACTAATCCTTTAGGCCTTAATTTTAGATTTCATTACCCAACAATGTTCAACAGGCATCGACAAACAACTGAGTACACTATTCAACCTTCAACGACAGACCATACTAATTGATTTTATTTCAGTTCAGGCCTTGTCCTAATCCTAAGGAATATTTCGAATTTTCAAATGACAGCCATGAAACTTCAATTCATAAGAATTTTAAGAAACTATAGGTATTGCAATTTTCTCGTGAATATTATTATTATTACGGCCTACTGTTGGATTATAAACTGAGCTGGTGGTGACTTAAATGGAGTAGACCTCCACTGAACGCGGTGGTAACTTGAAATTTTACGTCATGCCAGAGATGGCCGGTCAATTGTGATTGCAAAAATATATTGTTTCAAAATTAGGCCTGGTAAGTTCAAGTTTTTCAACATCCCCACCTTCTCTGTTATCACTTGTATCAGTTTTTCTGACACCACTGAACTTGTTTTGTTTGTTGAGAGAATCTACTTCGTATTTTTGTGACGGAGGCAGAGATAAAGATGGTCGATGACGGGGATTGAACCTAGGGCCGCTATCTGCCACTCACTGATCGACCTAGTCTTCACCATATGACCAACAGAGAAGGTTAATGTTTTACCTTCCTCCAATCATTACAAACATGGTGTTAACTAATTTAAGATGCAAAATTTCAATGCAATTGCTCCTGAATTTCATTAACTAAGGTCATCAACTCAATCAAATTTAAATGAAGAACTTCATGGCCCATACAAGAAATTTAAAACTACGTATAATAGGAACTTCACACTAATATAAACTCTGTCGTGCGACTGTGTGGAATGAATCATTGAACAACCCATTTCAACTCTTCCGTCAATTTTGCCTACGAAGATTTCGTCAAATACTGCAACTAAAAATTAGGCTAGGTCTACTTAAACTACACCATTGTTTTGTGGACAACTAAATGCACACTTCTTTTATAGTGTATTTATCCATTATTGCTGGGGCAGCCACAGTACAACTAAAGATAAATTACTTTCAGTGTGAATTGTTTGCACCACTAGGCCTAACGACTGTCAGCATTAAGCGAAATATCAAAATGCGCATTACAATGAATCACGGTTGATCATAGGTCTACTGTCGTAAAGAAAGAAAGAGGTGTGATTTCATAATTAATAAGACTTTGAGTAGCCTAGGCTTCTAGTTTTGAATAGGCCTGTTGCTTTTATCGAATTAGGTTAGGTTAGGTAAAATTAGTTTAA
Source organism: Brachyptera putata (assembly GCA_907164805.1). Taxonomy (NCBI): domain Eukaryota; kingdom Metazoa; phylum Arthropoda; class Insecta; order Plecoptera; family Taeniopterygidae; genus Brachyptera; species Brachyptera putata. Next base: position 11,020,537 of record OU015475.1, read on the forward strand.
ACCATAAGCATACCGGTGCACAATTTTTCGAAGTATGGAATAGGCCTAGCTGAAATTAATGATCGAATTGAGCCTAGATATCCATCAAGATCCAAATCTAGACTCACAGAAAATATGTTTTCATCAAATGAAATGACAGTGTAAACATTAACCTCCAACTAAGATTATTTTTCACAATGAGAGCTGATTCTGAACGGCAGCGGCCAAACCACGAACTTGAGTTTGACAACTGACACAGCTGTGAAAGAGGAAGCAGTTTGATCGTAAAATGAATGGGTTATAATATTACTTTGAGGTTATTCTCTTGTGATAGTATTCATTGTAAGCCTGCCCTATGTAGGCCTACATTTCAATTCATTGGCTAAACATTGCTGTGAATTGATAGAAGAAATTAATGGTTTGTATGCCTGGGGTAATTATACCTGTAGGCAACCTAACCTTAACGAGTTAATATTACAAATGACAATGATACAGAACAACATTACATAGGCCCTACCAATTTCAGTGTAATTACATGGCAAAATACCATACGCCTGATATTATTGCCTATTATGGTTTCATAATAAGAGGAAGCAGAAAGAAGGAGAAGCAGACGATGGGAGGAAGACGGAATGGCTCACCGGCTTCGAGATCGCAAGCAGCCCTAGAAACGACAGTGGAGCTACCTCCACCCCCAAACCCGACTGCGTTGGATTGGGAGATTAGACTGATTTGATGGTTTCAGACTTCAATTATAGAGGCCCAAAATGAATATTACCTTTGCCTATGGCCTACCTCAGCCTAGTATTTCACTCCATCTTCATTCTTGAAGACTTTGACGTAAGGTAACAAAATACGGTTAATGTGTTAATGATCTATGTTGATAATGAATTTTGTTCACTGTGCAACTCAAGAGGGCAGTGTCATTATTTCAAGTAGGCTCTATTCTGTTTGTCCAAAGAAAAAGATTCAATTTTGAAAAGATATGTCAGCTGATACACATCCGTTGTTTATGCTCGTTACCATCGTTACGAGAGAACCAAAAGTGGGCGGAGCCCAATTTTTTTCGGTTTTTATTGAATTATAAAATATTTAGGCTATGTGGACAAAAGATATTATCGCAACGCGGTAGATTATAACCAATTACAATTTTGAAGCGGTCAAATTTCCAATTTACTTGGAAAACCAGCGATTCTATAGAGCCCCCAACTAAAACTCCACGCCAACAATGGAGGTGGGTGTGGCCTAACCTGTTTTTCTGAAGTATTCTTTGATTATTTAATTAGAAAATATACAGGCTATGTGGACAAATTTCATTACTACCTAGTCGAAGATTGTAAAAATTTGCATAATCCAAGCGCAATAATTTTCAATTTACGTAGAAATTTAGCGATACTAGGCGACAAATACGTGTTTCCGGTCCCTTTCTGGCCAAACATATAAGTGTGTTTCCACAGTGTGGTGAACACGCTAAAAATGGGTAAAAACTGCTTCGAGTGGTACCAATTTAGTACATTTTATGTTTTTTCTTCAAAATGGCTGACCCGATCAGGCTGAAATTTTTTAGAAATGTGTACCAAAATGTAATTCAACTTCACGCGAAATTTCATTTTTTTGGAAAATAATTTTTTTTTTTTTTTTTTTTCCGCCATGTTATTCTAATGGGAATTTTTGAAATTTCTTAAATTCATAAAAAAAAAGTTACTACCCGATAATGCCACAAAACTATACAGATCTAAGTTAGATGAGGATCCATATTATTTTTTTTTTAAAGTTGATAGATGTAGCCGTTTGACCTGTGGAGAACCGACAAAAATACATGAAAATAAATTGAATCCTCGCTGAAGCTCGTCTAATTTTTATATGTAGAATAATAATGGATCAGGCTGTAATACGTATTGCCAAGTTATTCTCACAAGTGTGAACTTACCGACAGCCACGAGAGCGCAGACCAGCAGAACCAAGCAGACTTTAGCAGAGACCATTGTTGTCGTTTGTGTATAACCATTGGACACGGCCCTTATATACCACACAGTGCATGTCCAGTCACATAACTCATGCCAAACCATGTCATGGCTGTTATTCATGTATGTGACATTATGCGACATGAAGATCCAGTCAAGCGATAGCTCGACGGGAGCCAAGTCCCGCACACAAAAAAGACCTTGAAATGGCTTAGCTGTGTTAGAATAGTGTATAATGAGTACAAATTGAAATCGGACGTATTTCACAAACTTAGAGAGTAATGAAGCAGTTGGAGTGAGAAACACATTGAATGGTTTGTTACATTCTGCAAGTACAAAGTGTAATGCATTATTGCTTAATAGTAACTTCAAGCAATATACCAAAATGTTGAAAAAAAAGCCCAAGTAACCACAGTATTGGAACATTTTTATTCGAAAAGCATTTCGGCTAAAACTAGGCAAACGCAGGATGTGCGTTGTACGATGAGCGAGATGTCTATATAAAGTTTAATTGAAAACTCTACAAACCTTGATCATTTGAAATGAACTTCATCCGATGTCAATGAATCTAGAAAGCCGTGACCTCGACAATGCAACATTTTTCAACTAATATTTCTATCTTTCCGATGAATAAGATACATTTATCATATTATTTTATCCAAAACGGCTGGTCCGAATATCAAACAAAATTTTTATCCATGTATATTATTCTTGTGTTCACATTTGTGGAAAATTTTAATCGTATTGGAGAGATTTTTTTTCAATTTTTTTCCGCCCAGCCAAATCTCATGGGGTTTTTAGAAACTTCTAAATAATGTTTCTCAAAAATGGTCCAACCGATTAGACCTCAAAACCATACAGTTCTAAGTTGGATGAGTTTGCATATAAAAAAAAAGTTTCATGTCAATCGGTCAAACCCTGCGACCTGTGCAGTGTTTAAAAAAAAAAAAAAAAAAAAAAAACGCACAGACAAAGTTCCGTAAGAGTTCAGTGAAAATCTTCGCTACGCTCATCTAAAAAATTGATAAGTCATACAAATATTACTGTAGATACTAAATACTCGATTGAACCAATTGGCCACATTGAAACCTCGATTGGCCAGGAACACACAATACCAGAAGGGGTTCTATTTTCAGTCTGTCACTTCTTATAGCTCGGTACCTGTCAATATAAGAACGGTCATTGTTTTGTACATTTTGTAGACAACTTGGAAAATTGTTACTCAGACTCTTGAAACTTGACAGAAGTCAGACTAGGGATTATGCTAGGCATTTATATTTCATAATCAGATATTTTAATTTTAATTTCATTTTCCATTAATCAATTTTTGTACTGTTCTAATTTGTATTACTAGGAAAACGCCTTATATGCGTTGTGAGATGAGCTTAGAAGTATGGAAATGTAGAATTAAGAACATTTTGTCGACTCAATGTACATATACAGGCCATGGATCACTTCAAAGGTTTAAAAACTGCGGCTGTCTGTTGGTATATGGACCTTGGTTTCCAAACAATTATACCAGAGCCTTCTTCATATCCATCACAGATTTTAAACGTTTTAATTTATTGGTGACACTTGTTGCTCACATTTAATAGTTTCTAAATTGCTTTCTTAATTGCTTTCATTAATGTGTGAAAAAGTACATTAAAATGCGTTTTCTTCGTTATTTCACTTCCGATTGTTCCATAAATCTCTTAAAATAGGTATGATAGATCTTTCCACATTCAGTATAAATTTGAGGGTTTTGAAAAAAAAAATCTTAGTATTTCTCCCCTGGTCTATTCTTATGGGGAATTTCCATACTTTCCAATTTTTTTCCGGAAAAACCGTCCGACCGGTTTCTTCTGAAAAACAATCCCAACCTATTCTGGTATAACATCAATTTGTAAAAAAAGTTTCGAGTCGATTGAAACTTTTTCCTGACCTGTATGCCGCGTACAAAATTACACAGAGAAAAAAAAAAAAATAAAAAAAAATAAAAACCAAGCCCAAAATTTTTCGGTATATGGAATGAAAATCTTCGCTACGCTCATCTGATTATCCTTAGGTATATTCATACTCACTCTAGAAACAGCAGATGCATATCAAATAATTATTAAGTTTGACTACTCAAAAAGCAAACATGAAGAAATGAATACATTGATTCCATTACTTTATTGTATTTGTATTATCATGCAGGTAGGCCTAGTGATGCACATGCTGTTACAGGGTTTTCGCTTTATTCTCACTTCATGTATACAGTTCTCCTTCCCGCTGTATGAAATCCTAATAAATAAATGAATAAAAGTGAGTGTACCAAGTTCTATGTTGATACCAATAGCACTATTAGACAATGCATCACTGTCATTTTGTTATGCATGAAGATTATCACGCATATCACGCTATAAGTCACGCATTATCACGGAATAAGTCACAAGTCTTCGCACACAGCGTTTCACGAGACAGCCATGACTGACACTATCAACAACACATAGCATGTCATGTCATTGATCTACACTTTGCCGCACGCAAATTGGGAATGTCTTTCAAAGTTCATGATTCAATGTTTTTTTCATGTGGGGTTATCAGATCTGGACCAGTTCTGCCTTGTTTCTGATTGGATGATGATAAGACGTAGTATGAACAAATACAAAAATAATTCAGTGAAAACCAAATATTTGTAATGTTACATTTTTTGACCCACAGTTTGTATGAATCCTGTACAATACATATCATGCTTTATGATCAGTTATCTCCAGTCCCAGTTTGTTAATTTTGGTTCTGTTTCATTCTGGTTTCTTGTAGATTATATAGTTGTATAGGCCTTCATAGTTATTGTGGGTAGTAAAGGATTTGAAATTTCTCCATGATTGAAACTTGAATTTACATTTCTTTCAATTTGATGAATTGAAAAACAATAATATTCTTATCGAAGTGTTGCATTTAACAAGGCTCATCACAATATTCTGATATCAAGTTTACTACCCTCTATAGCTATCAACAGAATAGATGCCCAGTAGAAATGTCAGATCAATCTTATCTCAAGTCATGGACTTTCAACTGTCGATCCTTCTAGTCTTCTGTGAAACAGCAATGAAATGGACATACTTTCACAGTGAAACATTGCCAAACACTAATACTGAAACTCGCATTGTACTAATGTTAGTTAGTTAGTGATGGTTCTGTGAAACTGCAATGAAATGGGCCTATTTCACAGTGAAACATTGCCAAACACTAATACTGAAACTCGCATTGTACTAATGTTAGTTAGTTAGTGTTGGTTCTGTGAAACTGCAATGAAATGGACATACTTTCACAGTGAAACATTGCCAAACACTAATACTGAAACTCGCATTGTACTAATGTTAGTTAGTTAGTGATGGTTCTGTGAAACTGCAATGAAATGGGCCTATTTCACAGTGAAACATTGCCAAACACTAATACTGAAACTCGCATTGTACTAATGTTAGTTAGTTAGTGTTGGTTCTGTGAAACAGCAATGAAATGGACATACTTTCACAGTGAAACATTGCCAAACACTAATACTGAAACTCGCATTGTACTAATGTTAGTTAGTTAGTGATGGTTCTGTGAAATTTGCAATGAAATGGGCCTATTTCACAGTGAAACATTGCCAAACACTAATACTGAAACTCGCATTGTACTAATGTTAGTTAGTTAGTGTTGGTTCTGTGAAACAGCAATGAAATGGACATACTTTCACAGTGAAACATTGCCAAACACTAATACTGAAACTCGCATTGTACTGATGTTAGTTAGTTAGTGATGGTTCTGTGAAACTGCAATGAAATGGGCCTATTTCACAGTGAAACATTGCCAAACACTAATACTGAAACTCGCATTGTACTAATGTTAGTTAGTTAGTGATGGTTCTGTGAAACTGCAATGAAATGGGCCTATTTCACAGTGAAACATTGCCAAACACTAATACTGAAACTCGCATTGTACTAATGTTAGTTAGTTAGTGTTGGTTCTGTGAAACTGCAATGAAATGGGCCTATTTCACAGTGAAACATTGCCAAACACTAATACTGAAACTCGCATTGTACTAATGTTAGTTAGTTAGTGTTGGTTCTGTGAAACTGCAATGAAATGGGCCTATTTCACAGTGAAACATTGCCAAACACTAATACTGAAACTCGCATTAGTGTTGGGGTTCAAAGGCGCAAAGACAGCGAGGTCCTTTTTTTCTAGCGTGTTCATATAGAACACATATAAACATATAGAACACACTTATACAATTGGACTAAAATGACGCGTCGTTGGTTTTCGTTATGTTGTATAGAATCGCTGGTTTTCGACGAAAAAATAAGAAAATGTGATTTCAAATTCTCTTGGTGCAATACAGAACCTTTATTAGATCCGTAGCTGAAATATTCAATTATTCGAGAAAATAATAACTTTTTCAGGTGCACCGCTATCTGGATGTTCATTTCTCATAGTTGTTGGATGAGCGAAGCGAAGAATCAATTTCACTTGACCCGAAAAAAATGTACATTTTTTTTTTTTTCGCGCTCTACAGGTCAGACGAAAATTCAAATTCGATTGAAACTTGGCATGCCCATGACTGTGTCATCATCTGGATTGAGTCTCATCAGTTTTTATACGCAATCGGTTGCACAACTTCTGAGAAAACTAATTTTCCAATTTCCGAATTACCCATAAGAATAAGCCAGAGAAGAATTTTCGTGAAAAAAATGTTCTACGAAAAAATTCAAATTTTCACCAAATTTCAATATAATAATGATACACATTATTCCGAACTTTCACTAAAATCCAATTAGTCGTTTTGATATGAAAAATTGGTCATTCTTATTAGCTCATCGATCAACGCGGAAACACATAACGCGTTTTCCTAGTTATCTACCCGTGCAAGACAGTATGACATACAATTGTCTCCGTTATTACGTTTCTCATCTATCAAATAATTATTTCAGAAATATCTATGAAACCCACTGAATAAGAGGTGTCAGTCAGTACATAGTACATACTGGAAGAGTTAAGTCTTTACATTCTGCAATAAGTTCTGAAACAGTATTTTGTTGTTATAGCAGCATAGCTACCAGTGAAGCAAAACAAATTACTTCAACGATAACAATTTCAATAGAGAAAATATCATTATTTAATTGAACAATAATAATTAAATCAACAATGGAATTGAATTAAGTGATATCGATGATTTAGTTACTACGCTCACCCACACAAGACCATCATCATCATACTAGAAATAAAAATATGTTTAGAATTGAATTACCTAGACTTGAGATGTATTAAAAGGGTCCCATCTTTGCTGGTTTACAACTTTTCAACAACCTCCCCGCTCATATTTAAGACACTGCTAAAGTTGACATCAGAAATTTCAGAAACAGACTCAAATCTTATCTACTGGAGAAATGTTTTCATAAAATCAGTGAATATTTAACGGAGGGAGAAGTGATGTTTTAATGATTAGGGTACTTATTATTTTTTTCTTCATCATTATTTTTATTAATTTATCTCGTTTCTCTTTCAATCTGACGAATTATGTACATAATTACATATTTATTTAGTACCTTTTTAACAGCATATATAAATGTATTGAAATCTATATGTATGTTATGTATCCATTATTATTTTTTGTAACCTATATTTTGGTTACATAATATGACTTACCAATATCATTGTATATGATCAACTTGGAATAAAAATATATTATTATTATTTTATATCATAGAAATGACACGTTTGTTTGTACACGATAGGTTAGAACTAGGAATAGTTGGAAAAAGAATATCTAGCTATTATGTGTAACGCTATTGCGTGTGTCAGGGAGGTCCGATGTGGCCCGCACCTCCCTGACGTGACGAAGCGAGCGCGCCAGCTACTGCGCCTGAACATGCTGTGTGTCAGGAGTTGGTCCGATGTGGCCCGCACCTCCCTGTCGTGACGTCAGCTACTGCGCCTGAATACTGATGTATGCAAATCCTCGGGCGCTAGCTGACTGATTATCGCTCGACTGATAACGAGGAGCGAGTGGACTCGAAGCCGCGGAACAACAAGGTCCAGTAACCACGTCAGCTCGCTGCAAACTGGGAGGTACAGTGCTTTTCAAAGATGTAGTTGCGTACCTGATTGAAAACCTCGTCATGGAAAACGCCTCAGTTGCTTGAATAGGACGCTGGAATTGTTTTTGTAAGGTTGGTAGACGAGGTCTCTCCATCTCTCTCTTTTCTCTCTCTCTCTCTCTATATATATACCTCTCTCCACTCCTCTCTCTCTCCCTCTCTCTCTCTCTCTCTCTCTCTCTCTCTCTCTCTCTCTCCCTCCCTCTCTCTCTCGCTCCCTCCCTCTCTCTCCTTCCCTCCCTCCCTCTCCCTCCCTCTTTCGCTCTCTCTCTCTCTCTCTCTTTCTCTCTCTCCTTCCCTCCCTCCCTCTCCCTCCCTCTTTCGCTCTCTCTCTCTCTCTCTCTCTCTCTCTCTCTCTCTCTCTCTCTCTCTTTCTCCCTCTCTCTCTCTCTCTCTCTCTCTCTCTCTCTCTCTCTCTCTTTCGCTCCCTCCCTCTCTCTCCTTCCCTCCCTCTCTCCCTCACTCCCTCTCTCTCTCCCTCTCTCCCTCTCCCTCTCCATCGAGCCTTGACTCACTTTAGTGTTATCGGGTGCTGGAAACGAAACGTGGTGAGTACAAACAGAGCCTATTTGTCATCTTACGAGGAGGAGAAACACTGTATAGAGTGTTGCTAGTATTCATGTGACATAATTCTCTATTACTAGGAAAACGCGTTATGTGTTTCCGCGTTGATGGATGAGCTAATAAGAATGAAATTGAATTTCTTCAAAAAGTTAGATCAAGTTGATGTTTTCACGGCATTCAAGTTGAAATCTATCTTTCCATTCTGTTAGTTTATTTCGTAGACTATTCCAATGAGAGAAATATCTGATGCAGTCTAATATTATAGGTAATATTAGACTACTATATGGAACGTAATGACAGCTGTATTGATATATACACCTTGAGAACCAAACTATATGTCATTACCCTCCTTTTATATTCATTACTCATTCTCAATAATTTCTCTGATAATAAAGAAAGCCTTGTTTTAATCGTTCTTCATTAATTGGTGACACCTGTTGCTTGAATTTAATTGGTTTTCTTAAGAGGCCGCGGGAGTCGATTTGATACCGCATGAAAACGCACCAAAACGTCTGATAGGTGAGGTCTTAAAACTCCTCAACCTGTCATCGAATGTTTCTGTAATTTTCAACGGTAGTAGATAAAGAACATGCCAATGTTTCTGTGAGATTACATTTTCCATAAAAAAAAATAGTAGCACATATATAGCTTCGAAGTTACTGAAGTTTAGCGAGTAATATCAAGAGAATCATACACTTTTCTTTCGAAAAATGTAATCTCACAGATACCTAGAACGTATCTTCATAATCACGTGTTCATAATTTGAACATTTTCTATCAATTGGTTTACTCGTAGAAAGACTGGACATATCGCATGTTTCGACAGTACAGTGGTGTGAAACAAGGGGCAGTGGACTGTCGTCTAGAGGCGCAGTAACGTGCGCTAGTGGTGTGGGCGTGAACAAGTGTTGTCTGGTGACGCATGGTCTGTTATGAATGAAGCGTTGTTGTTTCGCATATCGGACTAGTGGGCTGAGTTTGATAACATAGCGGCCACTCGAACACAGCTCAGAGCGCAGCTAGAGCTATGGCATTTTACTTGTAGCAAGACTGGAGACATTGTGTTGAGTTTTTAATTCTACATTAGGCAAACGCAGAATGTGCGTTGTAAAATGAGCGAAACTCTACACACCTTGATCATATGAAATTAACTCCATCCGATGCCAATAAATCTAGGAAGTCGTGAATCTAGCAGCAATCTACCAATGCAATATTTTTCCGCTAATATTTCAATCGTTTCGATAAATGAAAAAAACATGTATTATATTATTTTCTTCGAAACGGCTGGTCCGAATTGCACGTAAATTTTTATTAGTGTTCATTATTTCTGTTTTCACATCTGAGGATCATATTGGAGTGATTTTATTTTTCAATTCCTCATGTTCAGCCTGTAATATGATTCCAAGTTGCAAAATATACAAAGTAAAGTATACATATCAATTTTCTCCCTATGTTCTTACGAATGTTCTTACTATTTTCATGGCTTTTGTTTTCCGTATGTATGTTCATAATTGATAGTTTTATGCTGTTGCTTATGACGTACCACCAATAAAGTTATTTCAAAAACTAGATTTTCGATGTTGTCAATTTTTTGGTAATTATTCATCAGTTACGTAACCCTGTATATCTTGAACCATCCACGTCCACGCGGCGTACACGTGTTTAGCCAGCTGCTCTACATGTTCACTGCTTGACCGACTGGTAGCATCTGAGCTGTGATTGGTCGTACGGCGGGCGAGGTGAAACACGTCTCTGTGACGTCACAGGAGTAAGCCCGCCTCCCTGCTCTCGCTAAACTACTACTCTTTTGAATAAATTGACTCGACTGAGTTGGCGATCGACTCCCACGGCCACTTAATAGCTTTGCTAGATGTATAAAAATGTAATTGGATGAGTGTAGCGAAGATTTTCATTCCATATACCGAAAAATTTTGGGCTTGGTTTTTATGTTTTTTTTTTTTTTTTTTTTTTTTTTTTTGTTTGTTTTTTTGTGTGTAATTTTGTACGCGGCATACAGGTCAGGAAAAAGTTTCAATCAACTCGAAACTTTTTTTACAAATTGGTGTTATACCAGAATAGGTTGGGATTGTTTTTCAGAAAAATCGGTCAAACAGATTTTCCGGAAAAAAATCGGAAAGTATGGAAATTCCCCATAAGAATAGGCCAGGGGAGAAATACTTGGAATTTTATTTTTTTCAAAAGCTCTCAAATTTATACTGAGTGTGGAAAGATCTATCATACCTATTTTGAGCGATTTATGGAACAATCGGATGTGAAATAACGAAGAAAACGCATTTTTAAGGTACTTTTTTACACATCAATAAAAGCAATTAAGAAAGCAATTAAGGAACTATTAAATATGAGCAACAAGTGTCACCAATGAATTAAAACGTTTAAAATCTGTGATGTATATGAAGAAGGCACTGGTTTGATTGTTTGGAAACCAAGGTCCATATACCAACAGACGGCCGCGGTTTTTAAACCTTTGAAGTGATCCATGGCCTGTATATGTACATTGAGCTGACAAAATGTTCTTAATTCTACATTTTCATACTTCTAAGCTCATCTCACAACGCATATAAGGCGTTTTCCTAGTTATATAATTGTTTATATCAAAACGACTGATTGGATTCCAGTGAAAGTTCGGAATAATGTGTTATCATTATTATATTGAAATTCGGTGAAAATTTGCATTTTGTCGGAGGACATTTTTAGATGAGCGTAGCGAAGATTTTCATTCCATATACCGAAAAATTTTGGGCTTGGTTTTTATGTTATGTTTTTTTTTTTTTTTTTTTTTTTTTTTTTTTTTTTTTTTGTTTTTTTTGTGTGTAATTTTGTACGCGGCATACAGGTCAGGAAAAAGTTTCAATCAACTCGAAACTTTTTTTACAAATTGGTGTTATACCAGAATAGGTTGGGATTGTTTTTCAGAAAAATAGGTCAAACGGATTTTCCGGAAAAAAATCGAAAAGTATGGAAATTCCCCATAAGAATAGGCCAGGGGAGAAATACTTGGAATTTCATTTTTTTCAAAAGCTCTCAAATTTATACTGAGTGTGGAAAGATCTATCATACCTATTTTAAGCGATTTATGGAACAATCGGATGTGAAATAACGAAGAAAACGCATTTTTAAGGTACTTTTTCACACATCAATAAAAGCAATTAAGAAAGCAATTAAGGAACTATTAAATATGAGCAACAAGTGTCACCAATAAATTAAAACGTTTAAAATCTATGATGTATATGAAGAAGGCACTGGTATAATTGTTTGGAAACCAAGGTCCATATACCAACAGACAGCCGCGGTTTTTAAACCTTTGAAGTGATCCATGGCCTGTATATGTACATTGAGCTGACAAAATGTTCTCAATTCTACATTTCCATACTTCTAAGCTCATCTCACAACGCATATAAGGCGTTTTCCTAGTTTTACGAAAATTCTTCTCCGGCTTTTTCTTATGGGTTATTTGGAAAATGGGAAATTAGTTTTCTCGGAAGTGGTGCAACCGATTACGCATAAAAACCAATGGGATTCAATCCAGATGATGATAGTTGGGCATGCCAAGTTTCAATCGAATTTGAAATCTCGTTCAAGCTGTAGAGCGTGAACACACACACACACACACAAACGAGCTCTCGTCGAGGTCGGACGCATTTTCGTTCGCTCCCGCATACCGTGCTTGTCGGGTTTAACCTAGGTACACCTAGCAGCATTGTAGTATTGCTCGATCGTAGTTTTTGTTTCTCATTCACACACCGTTCTTCTTCTTTTGTTGTCAACATTCGACTGCATTATTTGTTTATTATTATTGTTTTTCGACTCTAACTCGAATTGATTATTTTTAGGCCTTTTCAGGCCTATCTTTTGTTTCTCTTACCTGAAGCCTATACGATGTAGGGTTGTATGGTTTGAGATCCTTTTCTGGCTTTTGGTCTGTTTTAAGCAGACTTTGAGCCTTGTCTTTTTTCACCGACTGTTTTTCCATTTATTTTCGACATTTTATTCAGTTTTCGATACTTTACTTACCCGGCCTGGGAGGGCCAGGGGCGGGAAACTTGTAGTGCCTTAGCCTTCACGGTTAGTGACTACTAATTTCTTTATTTTCTTCCTTTCAATCTTCTCTTCAAAATGAATAGCCAATCGAAATCTAGCGTGCCGTCAAACGCCGCTAAAGTACCGCTCAACAGATCCACGTCTACGCTATCGTCCTCTGCTGGCAAAGGGCGTGTTTTACCCAAACGCAACATTGATGGAGGTTCAACCTCTATTGTCAAACCGCCTTCTGGGCCTGTTCAAACCAGGGTATCGGCTGAGCCAATACTGCCTGGAAGCTTTACCGTCTTCCCCGTGAAACCGGGGATGGATAGGCGTGAGACTGCCAGTAAGTCGTTATCTTTGACAGACTTAACTACTGCTGGTTCAGTTCCCCTCATACCAGCTTCTTCCGGTTCTGACTCCGCCAATACTACGGATGATGCGCCAACCAAGACTCCCGCGAATCGAGTTAGATACAGCGCCATGGTATCTCAACAGACCATCGCGGATATGTTGGGTAGAGCATCTGCACATCCAAGTACTGCAACAACCCGACGGCAACAGCCCTCCGCACCACAGCCTCTGTTTCCTGGCAAGGATCAAGCGTTTCTTGTACAAGCGATCGATGGAGTAACCATCGTACAATACATCCGCGCTGTAGCAAGTTTGGTCGGAGGAAAGAACGTTCTGTTTGGCTCTCGGATGTCCCAAGGCCGGGTTGCTTTCTACCTATCTTCTGCGAAAGCTGTCGATGATTTTATCATCCAGCATGGTGGAATATCTATTGGAGACCAGTTCCTCTCTGCTCGCCGTTTGATAACGAAATCAGACAGACTGGTTCTATCGAACGTCTGCCCGAGCATTCCCCACGACGTGGTCGAGACTGCTCTAGCCACGGTGGTCAAGCTTGTATCTCCAATGAATTTCATCACGCTGGGTATCAAAGAGACTGACCTCAATCATATCTACAGCTTTCGCAGACAGATCTTTGTCGTGCGCGAAGAGGGCCGCGTCCTTCCAGACTCGATCATGATCGAGTCTGAGGGCGAACGTTACCGGATCTTCCTCTCCTTTGACGACCTTCAGTGTTTCAAGTGTAGACAGTCCGGGCACATTGCCCGGAACTGTCCCAGAAACAGAGAGGAAGTGACGGTAGCGCAAGTGAACGAAGAACAGATCCCGGCCCTGGGCGCAGGAGACAAACGAAAGAGTCCGGTCTCGTCTTCCAGTGAGAGCGCGTCTGCCATCACTGATACCCAGTCGTCTCCTGCAACAGAGCTGGTCGGTGTCGATACCAACACGGTAGCCTTCACCGGAGGTATCGACATGGAGGCTGAGGTGACCGACTGTCAGGCTGTCAGTGGTGCTGAGGGATTTATTCCTAGTCCACCTGCTGTTAAGCCAACCTCTGCTCCAGCTTTGAAGAAGAGACGAGTCGGCACGATACCAGCTTCACCATTCTCCGATCAGGTTCTCCCCTTAGCAGCAATTGAGCTACTCAATAGCGGAGCTAGGACGAATGTACTCTCCAATATTGCATTTACGCAATTCCTCGCAGACGTGAAGGGGAATGACCGTCCGCTGAAGGTGCTGCACCGTTTCACGGAAGATGTCAACGGCGTGATCGATATGCTGGAGTCGGTGAAACCCGCCCTACTGGAAGACCGTGCAATTCGTGAACGCATAAGGCGGCTAGTTAATAACTTGCAGAAAGCCAATGCCTTCTACGAAGCGACAGGTGACGCAGACAACGTCTCGCTAACTCGCTCTCTATCCAGTGAGAGTCTGTCTGGGGAGACCCGTTAACGAGTAGTAAAATAGCGGGTATGGGGGAGATTTCCTTCGTTAGCCTGAACACGAAGAGTGTACGAAGTGAGTACAAGTGGGTACTCCTGTCTTCCTTCCTGGAGAGGCACTGTCCCGACATCGTCCTTCTGCAGGAAACTAACACCGAGAAATCTCCTCTTCCTTTCCTCAAGTCCCAGTACACATTTTACTTTAATCCACCGATTCAAGTATGTACTGGCACAATGATTGGTCTGAGGAAGTCGTCGACGATAGTGTTTCGTTCTCACACGATCCTCGTCCACGGTTACCTGCAGGAGGTCGTATTCGATACTCCACCCACAAATCGTTCGCTGAGAGTCGTTTGTGTGTATGTGCCGCATCAGTTTGACGCGGCACGAGACGTTCTCAACGCTCTGGAAGCTCGCCTGGAGGCTGCACGCGGGGCCGGCGGTGATGATGCCCAGTTTCTGGTCGGTGGGGATTTTAACGTCACGCTGGATCCCCGGCTCGATCGAACTGGTGGCGGCACCGAGCGGTACCCGCGAGTCGCAAGTCACCTCAGGCGAGTTGTTCAAGCGAACGATTTTACCGATCTATGGAGGGACTTTCATCCCACTGAACCAGGATTCACGTTCGTAAGCAATGCTCCCCATTTCTCTGGTTCACGTCTGGACAGGTTCTATGCTTCGCCAAACATTGCATCGTGTGCGGCTGGCATACGCGTAATTCCTGCATTCTCTGACCACCTCGCATTGCTTACGACGTTGATGACAGGAGTACCCAAGACCTCTCCCCCATATTGGCGATTTGATAACTCGTTGCTTGACGACCCTGCTTTCGCCACATGCATGCTTGACGTCTTCGCGAAGTTCGAGGCAACCCAAGGCGAGTACGATTCGCTGAACGACTGGTGGGACTCGCTCAAGGCCGAGATACAGACGTCAACGAAACGATTCGTCCGGTTCCGCAGACAATACTCAGACGAGGCTTTTCGCCGTCTTGAGGGTCGCGTGGAACGAATCGTTGCAGACCCTGTAATCAGTAGACTCGCATTGTCCGATCTCGCCAGTGCGAATGCCGATGTACGTGATGCGTACATGCGAAGGAGTGAGGTAATCTTGGCGAATGCCCGCCATGACCACCTTCTAGCACAGGATCGCACAGCTGGTTCTCTCATGGCGCGGGAAGTGGCCGCAGCTTATAAGCCACTATCACAGCTTCGATACGAAGGACAAATAGTCTCCGACGGACCGTCACTCTGCACGGTCACTAGGAGACATTTTCTTGAAGTGTTTTCGGCCACCCCCGCGACCATCGACCCCGACTCACCCCTGTACGAATCGCTACCACAGCTTTCACAATGTGATCGCGTGCGCATGGATTCACCGCTTTCCCAGCAAGAGTTTTCAGCAGCCTTGTCCTCCTTGAACAGAGGGAAATCGCCAGGGATCGACGGAATCACACCAGAATTTTTCGCATTTTTCTGGGATAATCTGTCTCCCTTCTACTACCAAGTTTTCCAGGCAGCTCTTGACAACGGAGTACTGCCCAGGTCGGCACAGAAGTCAGTACTTACCTTGATACCAAAGAAGGGTGATCGACTGGAGATCAGCAACTGGCGACCCATTTCACTGCTCACCACGGACTGCAGGATTCTCGCAAGAGCTCTTGCCAATCGTCTGCGCAGTGTGCTGACTTCTGTCGTTCACCCTGATCAAGGGTTTTGTATTCCTGGCCGCACAATCTTCGATAATTTACACCTCCACCGCGACATCCTTGATCACGTCAACAAAGATCGACTGCCTCTCGCTCTTCTATCACTAGACCAGCAGGGTGCTTTCGACCGAGTCGATCATGGTTACCTATTTCATACCATGGGCGTGTTCGGATTCGGAGCCGTGTTCAGAGACTACCTGAAGACAATGTACCACAATGCCACTTGTTTTGTCCGAGTTGGCTCCCACCTAACAGCCCCATTCGGTTTCGGACGAGGCATCAGGCAGGGATGCCCACTCTCGGGACAACTTTTTTCGCTGACCATTGAGCCCTTTCTCAGACTGTGTCGATCTCGACTGACAGGCTTCAACTTGCCGTGTATCGAAGAGCGCAAGCTGATCGTCTCGGCTTACGCTGACGACGTCTCAGTCTTCGTGAGTGATGACGACGACTTCGATCGTCTCCACGCAGCTTACACTGTTTACTCGGCACAGTCTGGGGCGAAGCTCAACGCTCACAAATCTACAGGCTTGTGGGCAGGAAGCTGGATTGGTCGTGATGACGAACCTCTTGGGTTCGCGTGGTCATCAGAAGGCGGAAAGTTTCTCGGTGTCATGCTCGGGAATGTTCCAGCTGTCACTGGTCGCGGTTTCACGAAACTCCTGGAATCTGTTGCCGAAGCGATGGCGCGCTGGAGACATCGTGCGTCGGCCATGTCACTACGTGGCCGCGTACTGATTGCCAACCAATTCATAGCCCCGCGACTTTGGTACACCTTCCAGGTGATACCTCCACCTCCGGCACTGCTGGCGAGACTACAGGGACTGTTTGCTAACTTTGTTTGGGCCGGCAGGAGACACTGGACGCGTTTGCGCGACCTTTGTGCCCCTATCCATCTTGGCGGCCTGGGTCTAGTCCACCTCGTTTCCAAAGTTAGCCTTTTCCGCGTGTTGTTTGCGCACCGTTTCATCTCCAGCCTAGAGGACCATCCTGGCCATGTCATGACCCAGCACTTCTTACGGAAATTCCGAGGATTGGGTCTTGGCTGGCAGGTGTTTTTCTGTCCCCGATTCAGTGCTGCGGCTACCCGCCAAACAACCGATTTCCTCGCCACAGTGCTGCGAGCGTGGCAAACACTGAATCCGCGACCAGAATCGTACGCGAGATCCGCGTGCGGTCTCCGAGAAATACCGCTCATCCTGACTAACCTGATACCATCGGCAACATCCCCGTTTGTCCCATCCTGGTTGGCGCTGCAATGCAGGACCATTGGTGACCTCCTGGATGGGAGTGAGTGGCGGCAGCTAGAATACATCGAAGGTTTCGACACTCTCTCTGCCCGACTCAGGCAAACGTTGTCAATCAACTACCAGCACATACAAGCGTACTGCCACTTGCGTTTTCGTGGCGTGCGACGGGCGTACGGTCCTGAACAATGGCCGCCTCCTCTGGTGTACCACCGGGCTCGTGAGAACAAATCGGTTCCTCTCGAGCCCAAGATGGACAGGCGGACGATCCTAGTAGACATTATGGCGCCGGTGCTCGGCATAGACGGTTCACTCAAAGGCCACTGGTCTGATGCTCCAGTTAACTGGACAGCTATTTTCCGACAGCCCACCCTCGGCCTGGATGCCGACGTTGCGTGGCGCTTTGCTAAGAACCGTCTAGCCGACCCGATATTTCTTCGCCATGCAGGATTGTCCGCCTCGAGCCTGTGTCCATGGTGTCACGCAGAGGGGACGGCATGGCACATGACTGTCGCTTGTCGCCGTGCCGCGTCCATGTGGCAGCTTGTTGACGCTCTCCTGAAGAGGCTTCTCAGCCAGCAACATAGACTGGTGCTCCGGGTGGTGTATGTCGGGTTTAGGCCCGACAACACGTTCACAGCCCTCCAGACCGATTTGGCCAACTTCCTACTGGTGTTGGCCAAGAGTACAGTCTATCGTCTGCTGGTCGCCTACTTCAAGGACGACCGCGTCCCCTCTCCCTACGATGTGGTGCTCAAAGCACGCATCAAGTCACGCATATTGAAGGAGTATGCGTGGCATCTGGGGCGAGGGGCTCTTGACTCCTTCAAGGAGAGGTGGTGTGTCGGGCAGGCTCTTTGTTCCTTGCAGAACAATGAGCTTGTCTTTCCCCCCTCCCTTCTCACCGGCTAAGACTTTACATGTAATTTCCTTCCTTCCTCAAAGTTTTATGTTCAAGTAGGCCTGATTTGTTGTTGACGGTCGTTTTGATGCTGTCCTGGGACCGCCCATGTTACTTGATTGTTCTAAGTGTTCCTTCCATTTCGTTTCTTGCGATCATAATCTTGCTTTGTTTGTTCTTGGTCTTCGTATTCCCTTCAGTAAACCCTTTTGTTTGTTCGCTTTATGATGATTGGAGTAAATCCTTAAAGTAACTAGATAAGTATTATCGTATCGTTTCTGTAAAAAAAAAAAAAAAAAAAAAAACACACACACACACAAAAAACTTTTTTTAAAGTCAAGTGAAATTGAGTCTTCGCTTCGCTCATCCAATTGAATAGCTGTCCCAACACGCGACCCTCCTTAGAACCGACCGACGGGAGTTGAGCTGAATTGTATTCAAATCCACTCGTCTGTGACCAGCTTCCACCTCTTGAGCAACCTGTAGAGACGTTCAAGTAGATGTCGCGATGTAGCTGTAGTATCCAACCAAACGTGGCCTAACCTCTCTGCCCGGGTTGGGCCAACATGTTGAGGTTATCAAGGTCAGGTCAGTACCTACTCGGACCTGATCCGATCTAACGTGGTCTGAGTTAACTACCCGAGTTGAGATATTGTACGAGATTCTGCGTGGTATTCACGAAACCAAGGAACTCGTTTCCCCAACAGCCCGGGCCTATATGTTTTGTGAATACGTACGTCACAACTAGGCGAGGAGAGGGACCTAGGTGGATGGGACCCGGGAGCGAAGTGAGACGGACGTGGGTTAGAGAGTCTGCTCGGGTGTTGGACATTCGGTTGATAGGGACTAATACCTGTGGAGCCGGTGAGTACCTTTCACTACTCACTAGGAGTATTTACTGGAGCCGCTCCACAACTATCAGGGAAATAGGTCTTCTGACACTACGTTTACATTACGGTAGTAACTAGTAACTACTCCGGTAGAGTAACCGTCTACCTGCGTTCACACAGGCCATTTCAGTCACGTTTACTGGGCAGTAAAATGGCTACCGTGACTGACACTGTCCCTGGATTAGTTGGGTTAGGTTGGGCAATTCTAGCAAAAAGGAGAGAAAATAATGAAATTAATATCATGAGAAATGCCAATATGAGCAGAAATAGTATGACGTATGAAGCAATAGCAGAAGTATGAGCCATTCTTGTCGGGTCTGTTTTGCCGCTAAAAGTCTTCCGCCTTCTCTATTTCGTGATTCCTATGCAAATTGACAGAGCTTAGATGGCAGTACAACTACCAATGTCCGTTTACACACACATATCTACGGTGGTATGGTTACTAACTCTACCGGCCGCACTATCTACCTACGATCGTTTACACACACATATCTACGGTGGTGGGGTTACTAACTCTACCGGCCGCACTATCTACCTACGATCGTTCACACACATATCTACGGTGGTGGGGTGACTGACTTTACCGGCCGCACTATCTACCTACGATCGTTTACACACACATATCTACGGTGGTGGGGTCACTAACTCTACCGGCCGCACTATCTACCTACGATCGTTTACACACACATATCTACGGTGGTGGGGTTACTGACTTTACCGGCCGCACTATCTACCTACGATCGTTTACACACACATATCTACGGTGGTGGGGTTACTGACTTTACCGGCCGCACTATCTACCTACGATCGTTTACACACACATATCTACGGTGGTGGGGTTACTAACTCTACCGGCCGCACTATCTACCTACGATCGTTTACACACACATATCTACGGTGGTGGGGTTACTGACTTTACCGGCCGCACTATCTACCTACGATCGTTTACACACACATATCTACGGTGGTTGGGTTACTAACTCTACCGGCCGCACTATCTACCTACGATCGTTTACACACACATATCTACGGTGGTTGGGTTACTAACTCTACCGGCCGCACTATCTACCTACGATCGTTTACACACACATATCTACGGTGGTGGGGTTACTAACTTTACCGGCCGCACTATCTACCTACGATCGTTTACACACACATATCTACGGTGGTGGGGTTACTGACTTTACCGGCCGCACTATCTACCTACGATCGTTTACACACACATATCTACGGTGGTAGGGTTACTAACTCTACCGGCCGCACTATCTACCTACGATCGTTTACACACACATATCTACGGTGGTAGGGTTACTAACTCTACCGGCCGCACTATCTACCTACGATCGTTTACACACACATATCTACGGTGGTGGGGTTACTAACTCTACCGGCCGCACTATCTACCTACGATCGTTTACACACACATATCTACGGTGGTGGGGTTACTAACTCTACCGGCCGCACTATCTACCTACGATCGTTTACACACACATATCTACGGTGGTGGGGTTACTAACACTACCGGCCGCACTATCTACCTACGATCGTTTACACACACATATCTACGGTGGTGGGGTCACTAACTCTACCGGCCGCACTATCTTCACACACAAACATGTCCGTAGGTAGGTCGGTCAAGTAGACTTACTCCAGTAGAAATGTCCGTAATCAAACGAGGTCTTAGAGGTATTAAAATAGTTCATGGATCAGGGATTCTTTACATTGCCATGCGAGGAGAAAAATCATTGCTGAGGGCGTAACAATATCATGGTTATGGTTCCCAAGGTCAGGTTAGTACCAATCGGACCTGACCCGGAATAACGTGGACCAATTCGAGTGCCTGGGCTGGGCTGTCATGGGCACAGTTGGGTACAGAACTGGTGTTCATTCTCCAGCTCATCCTTCAACGCGAGGGAAACACGTATAGCGTTTGCCTACTTCAAGATGTATTCAAGGTTGATTTGCGGATACATTTTTGTACATGTTGTTTCATAACTCAACATTTTGTTAAAAACAATAATGTCGTCCATCTTTCTACTTTTGAATTGTACTGAGTGCGGTCGTTTATTGTGGCCTTCTCGAGTAAGATAATTATACTGACCAGTAAGACCAGTGGGTTTCCGAATGCACCCTTTGTGCTACATGGAAGATGTCCATCGTGACTTGAAGCGGTAATACGAGGGCTTAATGACTAATGGCCCCTTTAGACGTTCAAGATTCATTGGCAAGATCTTGCCGAAAAAAGTATTTCCTATTACGCCTTTACACGACGTCAAGATTCTTGCCTCGATCTTGCTACCAGCGGCAAGATCTTTTCTGGAGTTGTACAAGGCTCTACTTTTCGGCAAGCTTGCCAGAAATCAAGTCAATGGCTGACGCTTGCGTTGTCACATGAATCTTGTCACATGAATCACAAAAAATCTTGCCGGAGCGTTTAGACGATCAAGAAAATATGGGCAAGCTATCTTGCCAATACCAGAAATATAATCTTGATCGTCTAAAGGGGCCATGATACAATCAGGTGTTCACTAAGTTGTTGACCGCTACATGCACTGTAACTGTTCCGTTTCAGCCGCCGAGATGCCTCGTGCTGACCAACACAGCCTGAACACGAAGAACCACCTGATTGGCCGAGCGAGACTTCAACGCAGCGCGGCGTCTAGCGTCATCTTCCTGTGGTTCGGCATTGTGAGTAGCACACTAGATCGAGCCCTCACGGCAAACATGACTTTAACAAACAGCCAATGATAGCATGGAGACTACTCAGCGAGATCAGAAGACGAAGTTACTCGGCAAACGCTATTAGTGTTTCCCTCGCGTTGAAGGATGAGCTGGAGAATTCTTCATCTACTGTACCCAAATGTGGAGGCACCTGAGTTGTATAGCCCAGCCCAGGCAGTTGGGTTAGGCCACATAGACCAGGTCACTCAAGGTCATGTCAGGTCCAAGGCAATCCCCCCCTGACCTTGATAACCCAGGCAGTTAGGTTTGGACGCATTAGATCAGGCAGGTCAGATCCGAGTCTGTACTAACCTGACCTTGATAACATTGACCATGATTGCTCAACCCAGGCAGTTGGGTTACGCCACGTTAGATCAGATCAGGTCCGAGTAGGTACTGACCTGACCTTGACAACCTCAACATGTTGGCCCAACCCGGGCAGAGAGGTTAGGCCACGATTCGCACCACTTTACAGTCACTTCCCGACAGAAACTGGACCAGTCAATTACCGTGCGAATGTTTATGTCCAGTTCCTGAACGAGGTACGCGGCGGCCTAAAGCATAACCATAATGGAGTGAACGCGCATATTTTCGAAATAGACATTTTCGAGCTTTCGAATCACGAATTCTTCCGTAAAGTAACTGTGAAATTACAGCGTTTTCACTTCTTGTTTACAATCTTGACCGCAGTAAAACTTCCAATCCCCCAGTTATTCTATACGGGATGTTACAGGACGGGCAGTTAAACCGCGACGTAAAACTCCATGATCTTGCAACCATTCACGCAAACACTCGATCATTAGCGGTGATCCTTCTAAAACTCAATACCCCTTGAACACATGAATAACAAACCATCTCAAAGCTGGACCAAACACTAACTGGCGTCATAGAAAGGGCCACAAAATCAGGAATATCAATCACCGCCTGGGTGGCATCCAGCAACGAGGTAGTGACAGATCCTAACCACATGGCCCATCCACATGGTTGTTGAGCGTCAAGAACGGGGTTGGGACGGGGAAATAAATACATGGTGACACCGTCAATGAATGCTACAATCGACCGGTAATGGCGCTAGTGTATGTACGTGATATGGCTGTCAAAACGAAAAAATGTTCTTAAATTCGTATTTTCATAATACGATAAAACCATGAAAACGCCATTCAAATGGAAATGTGCCACCATTTCCTGATAATATAGTGACGGTATTATTAGAGAATATCATTATCAGAAATGAGTCCCTTCAAATAGGCGAGTTCCCTATCATACATAAATACCCATTTGTCAACATACATGTGTGTGATGGTGTAGGCTGAAGATGATCCCAATACAAACTCAGTGTTGAAATCATTGATAGGGTCGTTGCATATCTCGGTGATACTTATTACTCACACAATATAGACTCGATATATCTCCAATGGAGCTGTCCATGGGCAACGTTACAATGAAGAATCGAGACAGTGGCATAAACAGAAGAAATTTCATTTAGAATTATCAAGAAAAAATATTTGTTACCTAATTTGTTTTCTCCTAAACGCGTTATTCGATCAATGTGAAACTCTGTGACTGAGTGTATCCACCTAGTGGCAATATTCAGCAGGAAAATCAATAAAATCGAAGATTGTGATACTTTTTTTCTTTTTAATTACTTGAATTTTTATTTCTCAGAAGTTGTTGACCCGATCAGGGCAAAAATCTTGACATAACCGACTTGTATGAGCCAACGTGTTCACGGGAGAAATCAGACTGATCGAACGAACCATTTGACCTGTGGAGTGGATTTTGTCGCATTTTCGTCCGAAATAAGCATTGTGAAATTAAATATTTCCGAAAGTGGTGGAACCGATTTCTACCCGAAACTATACAGTTCTAAGTGGGTCAAGTATGTGCGTCCACAAAAAAATCATATTGATCAAACCAACATTGCAACCTGTGCAGTGTATACAAAAATGGAACAAAATAAGAAAGATACATCCCCGACCCAATGGAAGTCATTGCTTCGCTCATCCAATAGGCTATGAATTTGCGTCTGCTAATCACGTAAGCCCGTCACACCGGACCCAATAAACACAAATCAGAGATATACACATATACACACTAATACTACTTTAATTTGGTAGTTTTTCAGTATTGTTAGACGAGCTTCAGCGAGGATTCAATTTGACATACTGAAAAAAATTGGTGTCCGTTTTTTTTTTTTTTTATTTTTTTTTTCATGTTTTTTTGTCGGTTCTCCACAGGTCAAACGGCTACAGCTATCAACTTCGAACTTTTTTTCAATATGGTTCCTCATCTAACTTAGATCTGTATAGTTTTGTGGCATTATCGGGGCGTAACTTTTTTTTATGAATTTTAGAAATTTCGAAAATACCCATTAGAATAACATGACGGGAAAAAAAATCTCCCAAAAAAATGAAATTCGGCGTGAAGTTGAATTACATTTTGATACACATTTCTAAAAAATTTCAGCTCGATCGGGTGAGCCATTTTGAAGAAAAAAAATAAAATGTGCTAAATTGGTACCACTCGAAGCAGTTCCTTCAACATTACTACCCATACTATTAATTACTATCCGAACGTCTAACAACGCATATGGCGTTTTCCTAGTATTGAAGTGAATGAAGATCCTACAGAAGGTTCTTGTCCTCCAGGAAGCCTTGACCGGCCTGCAAATCAACTTCCCTAGCGGCGCTCCTGATTGGCTGTTCACGATCCTGTCTGCCAGCGTGTGCGCGTCACTCTGCCTCAGCACGCTAGCGCTCGCCATCAGCAACCTCCACCTGCCCCACCAGCTGTACCCGACGGGCGCCGACCGCCAGTACCTGGAGCTGGCCTGGGTCTTCTCCACCGTGCTCGGCTTCCTCCTGTTCTTCGCGCAGGGCGCCGCGCTGTGCTGGATCAAGTTCCTCGACGCCAGCCCCGACGCCTGCTGGGCGGGCACGGCCGTGTTCGGCCTCTCCGCCGCGCTCTTCCTCTACCTCTGTGTCCACTTCCACAGGCAGCTGCTCACGCACAGCTACCACCTCAGGATGACGGATCTCAGCGAGATGACAGAGCTCGCTGAGGACAAACTCCAGTAATAGCACCAGTGTTGAGCTCACAGATTTGGTAGCGGGGGTGCTTTTGTGTCTCATATATATATATATATATATATATATATATATATATATATATATATATATATATATGTATATATATATATATATATATATATGTATATATATATATATATATATATATATATATATATATGTATATATATATATATATATATATATATATGTATATATATATATATATATATATATATATATATATATATATATATATATATATATATATATATATATATATATATATATATATATATATATATATATACAAAGATATGCAGTTCTTCAATGTTGGAGTTAATAATAATAATAATAATAATAATTTTTTTTTGACCATTGATTAATACATTAATATGAGTCATTGTCAGAATACATAAATAATAATATCATTTTCACTTCGTCATAATATCATGGGCTCTAACAATAAATCGTAATACAGATCCAAAAACATGTTACATTAAAAACATACATGTAATTATGGTGGGTGCTATTTTCATGAATACCCAAAATCCACCAAGTCGAATATATATATACATATATATGAAAAGTAACAAAGTTATAGATGAAATGAAATGCTATTCATACACATTGCCCGCATGTTATCATGAATTGATGTAATCACCAACTTGATAATAACTCTAACCAAAATAAAAAACGAATATTACTCAAAATACACGTTACATTAAAAACATACATGTGATTATGTGGTGGGTGTTATTTTTCATAAATACCTAACATCTACCAAGTCAATTATATAATATAAAAGAAGTATTATGGATAAAATAAAATGCTATAGGCCTATACATATCGCACGCCTGTTATCATGAATTGATGTAATTACTAACCTTATAATAACATTTGTCTATTAGAAGATTTCTGAGACGTGTTTTAAAAAGATCTTTTCCACTCACTTTCAAGTCAGTTGGTAATTTATTGTAGAATAATGAACCTGCATAGATAGGACATCTGTCTGATAACATCAACCTATTTCTCTTTATATGTAGATTAGAATTTCCTCGTGTTAAATGATTATGAAAGTTCTTATTCTCAATAACAGGATGATCATTTTCAACAACATATAGAATTGACATGTAAATATACAAGGACGGTAAAGTTAAAATATGGAATTTCCTAAATAAATATGAGCACGAGTCTTTCACAAATACATCTGAACAAGGATCATAACTTACTTTAGCCAAGGTTCGGATTGCTCGTTTCTGTAATATAAATAGTCTCTTTGATGAAGGTGAATTACCCCATAAGATTATACCGTATAAAAGTCTTGAGTGTATAAAAGAAAAATATACTAGTTTAGCCGAATTGAAATTACAAACTTCCATGATCTTTTTAATTGAAAAACAGCCCGATGCTACTTTGAGACAAACATTATGAATATGACTCTCCCAGTTCAATTTATTGTCAATAACTATACCCAGGAATTTAGTTTCATGTAGCTCCATTATGGATGTTCCTTGTAGACTTATTAATGAACTAAAATCAACTGTTTGACAATTGGGAGTGAAATGAATAAAAACGGTTTTCTTTTTGTTCAAGAATAAATCATTTTCTAGACACCAATCAGAAAAATGTTCTACTGCAGTCCTCGTTTTTTCTATAACATTCAATTTATTACCAGAAACAAAATGCGTGGTATCGTCGGCGAATTGAGTGAATGATCCTTGTTTTACATATTCAGTCAAATTATTTGTGAATAATACGAATAAAATCGGCGCTATAGTCGATCCCTGAGGCACACCAACATTTACTGTGACTTCGCTAGATTTATAATTACAATTTTTCCCTGTTATGTGCACAGATTGTTTTCTATCTTTTATAAACGATGCAATCCAAGAATTTGCCACTCCAGAGATGCCCATGCTATTGAGTTTACTTAATAATATGTTATGGTTTATCGTATCGAAAGCTTTAGAAAAATCATAAAAAATACCATAAGCTTGATCTTTATTCTCTAACGATTGTAGTATATTGTTTGAGAAGCTACTAATTGCTGTTATCGTAGATTTCCTCTTCATGAAACCGTGTTGGGATTCATTAATAATATTATATTTGTCGCTGAAATTAATAATTCTATTGCACATGGCTAGTTCAAATATTTTCGAAAAAACAGATAGTATAGCCAATGGTCTATAATTACAAAGTTGACTCCTATCACCATTCTTGAAACATGGTTTGATAATCGTGTTTTTTAGAAAATTCGGGAAGATTCCCTGAGTAAATGATTCATTCATCATGAATACAAAGGGTTTAGATATAAATGTAACAATTGGTTTCAAAATAGATGCTGGAACTTCATCAAAGCCAGCTGAGAACTTTTTACACACTTTGTCAGTGATCTTGTAAAATTCTCGAGTTGTTAATGGTGATGAGAATATATTTTTATTGCTTCTTTGATTTTCAGAAATGATAACTTTTGCGTTTGATCGAGATTCTATTAGATCATTTACAGCACTACTAAAATATGTATTGAGAAGTGTGGCAACCTCTTCTTGTGAAGTCGTAGTTTGGCCATCAAGTGTTATCTGAATGTCCTCATAATTGAGGTCTCGTTTTCCCGATTTATTTATGTTCGAATTAATTATATTCCAAGCAGTCTTTGACTTATCAGTTGCCTTGGAAATTAAACTGTCATTACATTTCTTCTTATCAGTTCTGATTTTATTCATATATTTACGTTTCAGATCATCGTATTGTTTTTTATCATGTAGACTATTACTGTTTTTTGATGAAGATAATAAACTTTTCAGATTCACCGACATTAATTTCAATTAATCATTAAACCAAGGTTTTTTATTTATATTCATACACTTCATAACCTTGTATGGAAAAGCTTTATTGAATTCTATCATGAAAATACTAATAAATCGTTCGAATATATCGTTCAAATTTTTCAATATGTATATACTATCCCAATTCACTGTACTCATAGCTATAGTAAGATCTTCTCTCTGTCTTTTACTAAAATATCGTTTCTTCCTAACCTCAAACGTTTTATTTGCATTATTTGTATTATCTATGTAATAAGGTATTGATGCAATTTGTGCGAGATGATCTGATAAGCCAACTTCAATATTACCATTAAAAACTATATTTTCATCGTTTGTAATGATGTTATCAATGCAGGTCGAGCTTGAACTTTTATTGGTGGATATTCTAGAATTAGATACGTTTAAAATATTGAACTGAAATAAGTGAATTCTTTCATCTAATAGATATCTTAACCTGTCATCATTTATGTTATAATTAGAATCCCCTGCTATTATAACTTTCACATCATGTCTATTTACATACGATAAAATAGATTCGAATTTTAATAAGAATTCATCAGGAGTATTAGCCAGTGGAGCTCTGTACAGTGTTCCAATGATAATAGAAATTGGGCATATTAATTCAATTGCACAAATCTCTAGTTCTCTTTCTATAGCCATCCGATTTAAATCTTCTCTTATTTTATATTTTAAATTACTGTTTTTTCTAATGAAAATACAGACACCTCCTCCTCTCTGTTTCTCTCGTAAATAATAAGTAGCCAAATCGAAATTCAACATTACAGTTGTATCAATCTGTGACTTTCTGAGCCAATGTTCTGAGAAACAGAGTATATCAAATACATTCTCATCGAAGAACATGTCTAGACTATCAATTTTATTGTATAAACTTCTTATATTTAAATGTAATAAGTTTAATATGTTTTCATTACTCTTGGTATCAACTAGAGACTCTTGGTTTTTAGACACACTTGTAAAAAAGTTGGTTTCATTACAGGTAATACAGACGTCAAACGTGTGCTATTGGGGATGAGGTTTTCAGCGTTATTATTACATGTGTTACCCTTTAGAAGCCAAAGGTCGAGAAACGTACCTTTAACCTTGTTTTTGGACACTGTTACAGGTTTAACATAGTCATTAGCTTTCAGTAGCCATCGATCCAAAAAAGTGTTTTGGTTCATGGACCTTTGAACCTTTGTTATCTCTATCCCTTTTGGCATGATAATATTTACAATTTTATTACTCACAACAGTTTTACCCTGACTATTCATATGTGAACCTGATCTCGTGTAATGCTCAGTGTAATGCTGAGTTAGTTCATCATGAAACGATTATGCTACTGATTCCTCATAATATGATCAGAGATAATTACAATATAACGGGTACCGGTATAGCGTACACTCGACTGATCCATATGTAACTGACTCCACTCCAGCCACTTCTGACATTTGAGGTGTCACTAACCAGGATTCACGGGCAGAATAGCAAATGACAATGAAAATAAATAACATGAAATGGTTTCTCCCCCTCGCAGGTAGGCCTGGATTCAACACTGATTAGCACTTTTGGCTGATGTCTGTAATGAAACAAGAATACTTTTCTGCTATTTTAAGAAATGGTTAGGGCTAAATAGGATATCTATTCAGAATAATGTAAGGTCATTGACTTGAAATTTCTTTGCATACTATTAATGAAGCTTGTCTATTATTAACTTGTGTATTATTAATATGTTTTCGTCCCATCATTATATTATGTATTCATCTATATGTATTGAGGATGATGATAATAAAAAAAAAATGGAATATATGAATAATATCAAAATGTTCTATTAGACTATTATACATGAAGTATAATTTTGTCTCAATCATCTAGTTTGTCAGTCATTCATTTCTCGACGTTATTGAGGTTATGTCATATCTACTTTTCAGCCAGGGCCATTGATCTCTGCTTAAGACTTACTCAGGTGTGCACTTGGACGATATTCATGTTAGCTCAAGCAATAAACATGAATCAAGAAATGGTCTTGGCGATATTCCATCATATTATGGGATTAATCGTTTATATTACTGTCATAAACAAGGGTAGTAAACTCGCAATCACGGCCAAATAGAATGCGCGCTTAGTTCGAATTCCTTCACGGAAATTCCCAAAGTGGTTGGTAGCTTCGCAGATATGACACTTCAAACAGACTAATATACTTGAATCTCTTTGAAAAGTGACGTCATGGTCTGGAAACAACGGCACCATCGGCGATTTAGTGAACTAAAATAATTGGACATCGGTTAACACGGGTTGATTGTCTTATAGTTATAGTAATGTATTTGGTTTGGCAATTCTTGTGCGCGATGAACAAATAAATATTTGTATAGATATTGTCTACATAATTATATAATATGTTCGATAGGGGCCCGGAACGGTCATTAATCCCAGCCAGCATCCCCTGCCAGTCCTCGCCTGTCTCGATATAACGACGGAGTGACCGACCGTCCTCTGCGTTCGTTGATTGCTCTGCGTTTTCCCCGATTCCAGTGATATATATATTTCTCCTCGGTATGAGTGATTTACTTGCTATTGTGTTTGAGAGTACACTTGTTTCAAAGAGATGTTGACCCCTTGTATTGACTTTCGTGTGTCCGAGTTACGATTATATTCATTTAAACGTGCGTGATATGATCATGAATAGTTTATCAGTTCACAAAGAAAACTCCTCAATATAAAAAATTCATGAGACATTCGTTTTCGTACAAGGCGAGTAGACTACAATAGAGTGGGTATATATCAGCCTAGATTCTATTCGACTTGAAATCGATATTATCGATTAGATATTATTTCCAGGAACATTTATTCCTGAGATCCATCAAGGAAGAGCTGTCAGGGCGAGCCTACTAAGCGGGGCTCACACTAATGAAATGACCTGCTCAATAGAAATTCAATTTCAATTTGAACAAATAATTATTCTCTCTCATAACTAAATACTAATCACACAGACGAGAATAGAGAATATCGATGAATAGAGCGAAGCCCGAATAAGAGTAATTGGCTCTTGTGTGCGGGCTACCTCGAAACAACAAGCGTTTGACGGTGTTTTTCCACACTACACAAATAACACAAATAAACAAAAACACAAATGAACAAAATAATAATTACTCCCATAATGTACAGTATTTAATGTTAATAATATCTTGATCAATTTGAATTCAGAATATGAATAAAGTATAAGCCCAAAGAAAGAAACCAAAGCAATATTGAAATATACAAAAACAACTATCATATCGGAATCTACAATTGAATACATATTGAAATGAATATCAACACGACTTTTAAATAAATGGAAAACCATGATACTGATACTTGTTCACATATATATATATATATATAAATATATATATATATATATATACACATATATATATATATATATATATATATATATATATATATATATGCACACAATGACAATGACCCGATGAAACTAGCAGAGATGAAATAAATTAAAAGTAGAGATAGTTCTTGCAAACGTCGCGGCCTTGTTCAGTAATCCATTCTTTGAATGGTTGAATGAAGCTCCAGAATGGTTGATTGTAATTTCGTTTCATCAGCTGAAGCTATCGCGGTTCCGAAGCATGCAATGAAGCTACGAAGCGAATACCGTAACTTGGCTTCGCATCGCGTGCTCTGTCACTCCGTTGAGAGCCACTATGTTATGCACGGTTGCATGACCCGCTTGCTATACAAGCATGTCGTGCATATCAGTGTTAACAGACATGCAGTGGGGCCAGGGCGGTCCGGGGCGGCGCCCTGGTACTTTTTTGGGGGCGGGGCGTAGCCCTGCTTCTGATTTTGGAATGGAGGCAGGGCGGAGTAGGGTGCTGATCTTTAGCAATCTGTTATTTTATATCTAATCATGGGTTAAAGTAAATATTAAAATAAAAATCGAGTAATAATGGTACAAAATAACTTGGGCAGTCCCAGTCTGCCAGCCACGTGCTAGAATTATAAGTACCAAACTTACTGAATGTAATTGTTTAAAAAAACAATTTTCAAATTTTTCCTTGCCGGGCGTTGTGGGGGGTCAACCCACCAACAATTAGGAATCGCATTGACTGCTATTTGAATTAAAAATCATCGATCTTTGTGCGAAATTTTGGGGTGCACCTCGTTATTTTTAGCACAGCATCACTGCCGGGGCAGACGTTGTGATGCCACCGCCCTGGCACTTCATTTTATCACTGCCCCACTGAGTGTAAACCTATACAGGCATGTCGACAGCACGGGAATATCAAGTAGATATTACACACGATACACTTATTATTAGATCAATAATATCTCATCTCTAGCTTGCATGGGCTATCAAGTCATGATACGAGTGCACACAATTGTTGTCGTTGTTTATGCACATCATGTTTATACTCAGTGTGGAATCATTTATCATTCAGTGAAGACATTCTCTACCTACATTCGTTTTGATTAGTTTTGAGTCAAAATGAATTTTCTTGATAATTATGCGGACTGAATAATTATTTCGATTCCTCAGAATCAGCAGAGTTCTCATTCATTTGATCAACAAGTTTCTCTGGCTACATTTCTCTGAAACGTGGACAATATGTCGGACTTGAAATATGTGTAAACGGAGAGGCGACACGCTAGTTGATGATTGGTTGACCTGGAAATCGTCACGGTGTTGCTGGAGCACGTCATTTGAGTTATTGATAGAAACCTGACTTTATTCTGATACAAGCGCCTTGGCCGAGTCTAACGCGATAACAAAGAGAAAGCATCGCGTGGCACATTTCGTATCGATTGCATAATGACGGTCTACATTTCTCGTTCAAAGAACTACTTCCTGTCGTCCAGAACATAATATTATCGTTTTATTGGGCGTCACATATCATGTTATGTGGATTTTTTTTTTTATTAATTTTATTTTATTCCATAATAATGAGTTACAAAATCCAACTCAACATTCATTAGTACATAAATTAAATACACAAAACATAATAAAAGAAGACAAGGTAAAGGATAATAATAGTAAACACGTTTGGTGTAAAATATTGTTACATCTAACAGCAGAATATCACATTAATATTATAGATAACAATATATATGATAATGTAAAAATTCAAATGTTGTGCAATATTATGGAAGCCCGCATAAGGAAATATTTTCTTGTGTGCGGGCTGACGTAGAAATGATACAAAGATAGAAAATTGGCAGTCTTATTGGTTTGAAAGATATAACTAATGAAAAACAGTGAAGCATACGAGAGCAGCATAAGTAAAATATGTAAATATAGTAGAAGCAGTGCTGTAAGGGAAACGTGTATTTTTTAATCGTGTTATTTAAGATAAATTAGGTAGATCAAGACAGAACTTCCCACCTGAACATCTCAGCCACTCGTCAATTTTATATTTGAAGGTAGTTAAATGTTTATATTTTCTTATATTTAAGGGGAGTTGATTATATATATGGGGACCAATATAGTCCAAATGCTGTTGACCCAATCGTTTTTTTCTCATAGGAATGGCTAAATTAAATATGTTATGGTTCCTTGTATTTATTGTAAGCTCGGGATATTCATTTTTGTATAGATTGAAATTATTATGCAAATAAGTAAGGATAGTTTTGATATAAATTTGTCTAGTGTCAAGAACTTTAGTGATATTGAATGTGTCATCGGATGAGAAATATTTTGATTTAAAAATTATAATTTTCAGGACAAGTTTTTGGATAGCAATTAGTTGATTGAGATATGTTTTGTTTGCTCCTCCCCATCCAATGATTCCATACTGCAAAATAGATTCGGCAAGAGATTTATAAACTATCACAAGTCTAGATGTGTCAAGAATACCTTTAAGTCTTCAAAATATATAAAAGATGTGTCGAATTTTTGTAATTGTTGAATGAATGTGATCGTTCCATTTTATATTTCAGGTCCATTTTGCTGGCACCCCCAAATTGGAAAAAGCGAATTATTTTTTTGTCAATCGTTTGTGCTTCGTTTGTGCACGTTTGTGCTCGAAACCGCATCGTTTGTGCTCAACTCGTTCGTGCAGCGAAATGGACCTTTAAATTTCTATCGATAATGATACCAAGGTATTTAGTGCTTTTACAGGATTTAATTTCATAACAATTGCAGCGTGGGTCTAAATAACAGGCATATGTGTGCAGTTTTAACACAAATTCAGGACCGGGTATCGTTTTATTGTTGACAGTATGAGCTATATAAGTTGTTTTTGTTGTATTCAATGTCAAGAGGTTGCTGTTAAGCCATGCATACACAGTTTTTAGAGATTCATTTGCAGTATGGAATGTTATGGGCCAATTTGTTCCCTTACAAATCAAAACCGTATCATCAGCGTATGTTAATATTTTGCAATTAATATTAAGATCACATGAGTCATTGATATAGATAATAAATAAGATTGGACCCAGGACAGTGCCCTGGGGGACTCCGTGTTTAATAAGTTTTTCAATACTAGTGGAGTTATTAATTTTAAGAATTCGTTGTCTATTTGATAAGCAGTTATTGAATAAGTTCAGAGCAATACCTCTTATACCAATTTTTTCATGTTTCTCTATGAGTATGGTGTGGTCGACAGTATCAAATGCTGTAGCGAGGTCGAGATAAATGGCTATACTTTCAAGGCCAGCGTCCAGTGTTTCATACAATTCACTCGTAAGTTCAAGTATAGCATCACTGGTGCTGCATTTAGTTCGGAATCCAAATTGGTTCGAAGATAAAATATTGTTTTTTTCCAGATAATTTAGTAATCGATGTTTGATGCATTTTTCTAATAATTTTGAGAAATGAGTTAAAAGGGAGATTGGTCTATAATTTTCAGGGTTTTGTCTGTCACTGGATTTAAAAATAGGTATGATTAAAGCATGTTTTATAATTTGAGGAAATATTCCTGTTTCCAAACCTATATTGAAAATATAATTGAGAGGGAGAACAATAAAAGTTTTCGCGGCTTTAATTGAACAAGTATTAATATTATCTATTCCATTCGAGGAATTATCTTTTAATTCATTAATGTAAGAAATAATTCCGGTATTAGAGACGGGCGTTAGAAATATACTGTTCGTACATGATTGAAACACTCCTCCTTTCCTAAGTTCACGATTATAATTAAATTTATTTGTACGCACTGGATGCTCCTGTAAGATTGTTTCCGCTAAATGTTTTCCTACATTGGAGAAATAAGTGATAAATGTATCCGCTATTTCCTGTGGTTCTTCGTTTCTTTTACACAGTTTACCATCAAAGACTAGGCTTTCAACAGTTTTCGATTTATTATTTTTCCTGTCAGTTATTTCATTGATTAAATCCCATGTCCTTTTGGGAGAATTCTTGTTTAAATTAATTTTACGAGTATAATATATAAGTTTAGCTCTACGGATTAGTCGGTTTAAGTAATTTCTGTATAGTTTGTATCTATTTTTAAGCAATTTTAGCTCTTCTGTTACGTTGATATTGTCACGAAGATAAGTGGTTTCTAAATTATTATAGGTTAACTTGTAATACCTACTTATAATCAGTGAAGTGGGAAATGTAGCTCATACTTGTGGGAGCTTGGATTAGGCATCGCTTGGCATGCGAAAGGGAAGGTGGTCATCCTAGATTGACTATTGTCGGGGATACTATCTGATGGAATTAGACACAGTCGTTGGAATAACTAACATTGATTTATTGGTGAACGAAGATGGTACAAATGCTGAGCAAGCATTTGCGTAACAAGAAGTTACTGATGTTGACACGTACACCGTATCGGTCGTTCAACCGTAGTAATGTCTGCTAACCAAATAACCCTTCCAAAATAATAATTAGTAAAAATAATTATTTAACATTATAGTCATCGAGCTGTTGATCTGCTCCATACAAGACGTGCGCCTGAGTTATTGATTGCAAATCTCGAAGGCGGTCCTCATCTTCACACACACACAAGTTGCACACTTATTACATTAGATGTAGATCGTCGGATGTTCTGGGCGGAAGTGAGAGTGAGTATAGTTAAGATGGCTCTCAGGCGTGATTACTCTAGTACACGTATTGGTCACTCTGATAAGGTGTCGCGCAGCTGTATTATGCTGAGTGACAGTTATCACTTGAGGTCGTTGTCGTTGAGTTAATAAGTGGGGTGACAGCTAGGTTAGGCATGGCCGTGACAATATTCCGTGTTTGTAGTTTAATTATTTTTCTATGTAGCGCATCTCTCTTGCGTATAGAGACGATCAGCCCTAATGTAATCCACGGTTTGATTTTATGTAATTTGGAATTGGATTTCGAAATGGCTACTTGAGATGAAAGTTCAACAATGTTTTGAAAGACACAGGTAAATTCATTGAAAGCATCATCAGCATTATTATGATTAAACACTGAAGTCCAATGTTCCTTATCTAATAGCATTTTAAATTTATCAGCATCCAATATTTTTCTCGTGACAGGGTCGTATTTGCGAGGCATACTCGTTTCACGGTCAGCAGTATCTACATATGCTTTATGCCATCCGAGAAATGTAGAGTAATGATCTGTAATTGCTGTTTTGAAAATGCCTGGTGAGAAATTATACAATTTATTCGATCTGAGAAAAATGTGATCAATACAGGTTCTGGAGTCATTATATTCTCGAGTTGGAGAGTTAACGTAAGAAACAAATCCTTTTGAATAAAGCATGTTTAGATAATTGATGGTTCACGTTACGTTTTACTGTGAGGAGATTATTTAATTCATTTATAAAAAGGTTCACACTTTTCGAGGGAGTTCTATAAATGGCAGAAATAAAAGATAAATCATTATTTAAAGTAAAAGTAATGCGGGCAGCGTTGGCATACATCATATTCTCTGTTTCAACCAAGACATTTTTAATTCTATCATTTAGTCTAAAAATAAGGAGACCGTCAGCTAGTGTATGTAAGGAATTGAAATAATATGTTGTACAGCCACGGATATGAAACGGCTCATTAGTGGATAAGTGAGTTTCTGTTAGTATTATAATGTCAAAGCTAAAACACAGATTTTGAAGAAAGACACAGAATTCATCAAAATGTTTTCTTACACTTATAATAATTCGATGGATAATTTTAAAGTAAGTATTATGTTGGTAGCATGCATTTATTTGTGCAAAATCTTAACAAATTTTAGTGTGAACGATACTTTGCTGAATTTCATTTTCTATTATATCCCAGTCGTTCATACTATTTTATTTCAAATGTATGAATCAGCTTCCGGTATAAATCAAGCAATAGGTAGATCAGACGGTTTTTTAATCTGAAACACTGGCGAATGATCGTCTTTTCTGATGTATATTTTACCACTCTTTGTCCAACAGTATTTGAATCCAAGTTTGGTCTTAGTATTCCTGGCTAGCCAATATAAGTTCTTGTTTGTAGACGTGAGGTGTTCGTTTATATAGACTCTTCCAGTAGAGTTTAAAAACCCCAACTCGGTTGCAAGCAGTGTTTTCTTTTCACATTTACAATGCAGTATACGTTCTTTTGTTAGACGCGAGTAAAATTTGACAACAATGGGTGGTGGGGTGCTGGGGTTTCTCTCACTTTGTTTTAGCCGATGGCAAACTTCAATGTCATTAGGGTGGACGTCAGCCCTAAGATAATTTGTAATGTTATTCACAATGTAGTAAGTATCTTCGTCACTTCTTACAGGAATACCGTGAAATTCTAAGTTGTAATTTTTAGAATGTTGTTCTAGGTCATTGAACTTTGAGTTTAGAATCACGTTTTCAGATTTCACTTCAGAGTTTTCTTTTTTCAGCAGGTTAATATCTTGAATTAGTAGTTCAATGTGGCTCGACTGTTCTTTATTAACTTTAAGAAGTTTTTCTTGAGTTTGATTTTGATTCGCCAAAGTTATAGAAATCTTTTGTTGGATGAGCGAAGCGAAGACTCAATTACACTTGACCCGAAAAAAATGTACATGTTTTTTTTTTTTTTTTTTTTTTTTTTTTTTTTTTTTTTTTTTTTTTTTTTTTTTTTGTTCGCGCTCTACAGGTCGGACAAAAATTCAAATTCGATTGAAACTTGGCATGCCCATGTGTCATCATCTGGATTGAATCTCATTAGTTTTTATACGCAATCGGTTGCACAACTTCTGAGAAAACTAATTTTCCATTTTCCGAATTACCCATAAGAATAAGCCAGAGAAGAATTTTCGTGAGAAAAATATCCTTCGAAAAAATTCAAATTTTCACCAAATTTCAATATAATAATGATACACATTATTCCAAACTTTCACTGAAATCCAATCATTCGTTTTGAAATAAAAAATTATATAACGACAAAAAAAGCAAAAAAAGAATTCTCGTACAAAAGATGTCTTTCGAAAAAATTCAAATTTTCACCAAATCTCAATATAATGATGATTCAGATTATTTCAAAATTTCACTGAAATCCAATCAGTCGTTTAGATATAAAAAATTATTTAATGACATTTTTACACATCGTTTTAAAGCTATTAAGAAAACCAATTAAATCCAAGCAACACGTGTCACCAATTAATGGAGAACGATTAAAACAAGGCCTTCATTATTATCGAAGAACTTTTTGAGAATGAGTAATGAATAGAAAAGGAGGGTCTCAAGGTGTGTATATGTATACAGCTGTCATCACGTCTCATATAGTAGTCTAATATTACAATATAATATTAAATTGCATTGCATCTAATATTTCCTTCATGAGAATAGTCTACGAAATAAACCAACCAAATGGAAAGATTGATTTTAACTTGAATGCCGTCAAAACATCAACTTGATATAACTTTTTGAAAGAATTCAATGTCATTCTTATTAGCTCATCCATCAACGCGGAAACACATAACGCGTTTTCCTAGTAGGGTAAACAGTATTTGCCTAATCGCTGTTGACATACCTTGTTGGATGAGCGAAGCGAAGACTCAATTTCACTTGACCCGAAAAAAATGTACATTTTTTTTTTTTTTTTTTTTTTTTTTTTTTTTTTGTTCGCGCTCTACAGGTCAGACAAAAATTCAAAATCGATTGAAACTTGGCATGCCCATGTGTCATCATATGGATTGAATCTCATTAGTTTTTATACGCAATCGATTGCACACATTCTGAGAAAACTAATTTTCCATTTTCCAAGTTACCCATAAGAATAAGCCAGAGAAAAATTTTCGTGAAAAAAATGTCATTCGAAAAAATTCAAATTTTCACCAGATTTCAATATAATAATGATACACATTATTCCGAACTTTCACTGAAATCCAATCAGTCGTTTTGATATAAAAAATTATATAATGACAAAAAAAAGCAAGAGAAGAATTTAGGTACAGAAAATGTCTTTCGAAAAAACTCATATTTTCTCCAAATCTCAATATAATGATGATACAGATTATTGCAAACTTTTACTGAAATCCAATCAGTCGTTTAGATATAAAAACTTATTTAATGACATTTTTACACATGTTTTAAAGCTATTAAGAAAACCAATTAAATCCAAGCAACAAGTGTCACCAATTAGTGGAGAACGATTAAAACAAGGCCTTCTTTATTATCGAAGAAATTTTGGAGTATGAGTAATGATTATAAGAGGATGGTCTCAAGGTGTGTATATGTATACAGCTGTCATCACGTCTCATATAGTAGTCTAATATTACAATATATAATATCAAATTGCATCTAATATTTCCTTCATGAGAATAGTCAACGAAATAAACCAACCAAATGGAAAGATTGATTTTTTAACTTGAATGCCGTCAAAACATTAACTTGATATAACTTTTTGAAAGAATTCAATGTCATTCTCATTAGCTCATCCATCAACGCGGAAACACATAACGCGTTTTCCTAGTAGTAAAGAATCTTCCTTATCCGGTTGGTTTCCATCAATTTTGTTCAAAATAGTCTCAACGGATGTACGAAAGTCGAATTGACTAGACGAATCAGTGGGTGTATCTGAAGGGCTGTCAGTGTTATTTGATTTATTTACTTCACCCTATTCTTGTTAGGCGCCATTCCACGATATAAACGATGTAAAACGATTTTGATAAAAATGTATTCGGTTACACGCTATACACACACGAATAATAATATGTACTGTACACTGTAAACATTATCAGAGGAGCTCTCGGAATGCGACTGTTCTCTACGACGGACTGACAGTATCTCCAAATGACTTGATAATAATATACTTAATCTAGGAATGACGTTGAGGTACTTATAGAGAATGATCAAGACGTATATTTCAATTCAGCATCAGGACCTCTAATTGCCGTGCATGTTTTCTAATTGCCATGCACATTTCATTGTATTAAGTCAAAAGCTATTGAGACCAGTTATCAATACCGAACGTTCGCATTATATGCCCAATATCTATCCACACACATCATGCATTTCCCCTCTCTTATAGAGAGTTAACTTGGCCAACACTTAGTTAGTTATTCAGTTAGTTTTTTATATTCACACATAACAGATTGTTATCAAAACAGGTGGTAATGGTTACTATCATGGAATTTCAATCAAACATGGTCAATAAAATTGAACTTTGTTATTTTTTTCTTAGCTCTCTTCTTCAATCACCGATGTTCGTAATATTCTCGATATCTTCTTCCAATTAATTCCATTCCTGCGTCGTTCTTTGTATGAATCCATATTCACCTACTTCTCTATCCACTTTTTGCACTTCCATTCTCACTGCTCCTCTTGTACTTCTATGTAATGAATTTCCAATTCTATTGCTCAATTCATTCCATCTTGTATATTCATTCTTGACTCTTAGGGACCCTTAGCAACCAGGTAAACGAACAGTCGTGGAAATTGTGTTGCTGGATATTAATTGTGAAAATTGATACAAAGAAGCATCTACAACGATATTCAACCATACCTTGCCATTGAGATTTATGTGAGAATCATTTTGAATGATAAATCAGTGAAATCTGTTCATTGACGCCAAAGTTCTGAAGAATAGTAAGTTTTTGGATTTACTGAGAATATAATTTTTGGTTAGTGTTTGTTTGTTTTTTCTACACGGTCATCCTGATACAACTTGGCCTAATTTTGAAAGTCACGGCCATCTGGATAGATATTGACCAAGGTGTATGATTATTATTGACCACTGTAATCAAGGTGTTAAAAGTAACTTTTCGAGATGACGACCGAATTCAAGAAAGTAACGAGGGGAAGACCAAGATTGGGACTGAAAACCAATAGTGGGAATGAGATAGTGCTAAGTACGGTACCATTGCCGAAAGAATTGAATGTAATTTGTGGTATGAAGTGTGGATTAGGAGTAAAGGTCAAGGACAGAGCAATACAATGCTGTTCAGAAAAATGTTCGCAATGGTGGCATATAGCGTGTGTAAATATAAGTACTGCACAGTACAAGTGTATTCAAAGTGTACCAGGCTTAAAGTGGAGCTGTGGAAAGTGCAGGGAAGGAGAAGATAAGAAGAAAAGGGAAGCATGTATTGAGGGAAAGAAAAGCGTTAACAAGGGAAAAAACGAGAATATCCCTAAAAGTATTATGAATGAGGAGAAAACGAATGGGAAACAATTGAAGAAAGGGAAATATGCCGAACAAAGTAAAGTTGAATGTTTGAGAAGTATGAATAACGAAGAAGAGCAGACACGGAATATTATAAACGCAGAGGAAACGCAATTGAAGTTTATTCCAGAAGAAGAAATGAAAGACAGAAATGAAGTCAGCAAATTTGGTGAAGTCGAGATGGAATCTGTTAGATCTAAAGAGGAAAGTAAACAAATAACCAAAAAGAATATTGTACTGCTGGGAAGCTCGATTGTTCGTGGAACAAGCGTCGGCACGGGATCCAGTGTAGAGGTGGATGTGAGACCAGGAATTGGAGTATTCAGAATGAGGAGAGTGGTGGATGAAATGAAGAAAAGGGAAGTCGATGGTAAAGGAGTTATTCTGATCGTAGGAGGAAATGATTTGAAAGAGATGAGACAAAGAGAGGATGGACAAGATATAATGAACAAAGGAATGAAGGAATTGATTGAAGCTGCGAAAAAGAAGTTCGGAGAAAGTCGAGTTGCAGTTAGTGGGATTATATACAGAAAAGATGAAAATAGAGAGCTTATTGATAGAGTCAACGCTGCTACTGAGCGATTGTGCATCAGAGAACGAGTGGTGTACATTGAGTCTAACTGTTGGGTACATGAAGAACATTTGAAGGCTGACGGGGTACATTTAAATAGATTGGGAGCAGAGAAACTGGGTAAACTGATGGGAAGAGTCGCCGAGAAGATGAGAAGAAGAGCTAGCTTGTGACTAAATACGATTGAAAGTAGCAGAATAGAGGTAGGCCTAGGAAATGATATGGAAAGGAGAGACAAATCGAAACAGAAGGATATTGAGATGGGAGTAAAAAATACATTAAAAATAACATTAGTTAATTGCAGAAGTATATGCAATAAACTCGACGAATTAAGTACAGTTGTAGACACTATAAATCCCGATATTTTCGTACTTGTGGTAACCTGGCTGGACGATGGCTACACCGATAAAGAGATAGAGGTTGGGGTTACAGCTTATTCAGAAGAGACAGAAATAGACATGGGGGTGGTATATTGCTGGGATTAAAAAATGAGTTGAATGTGAGAATCTTGTGGATAGAAGAAGCAGTAGAGTTAATGGGATTAGAAATTAAGTTCGGAACAGAAATGTTTATAATAATTGCGGGATATAGGCCACCAAATTCTAATAATGATATTCTTGTCAAGATTAGGGAAAGAGTGGTTGAAAGTGCTAATAAAAGGAATGTAATAGTTGCTGGAGACTTGAATTTACCAGGAATAAATTGGGAAGAAGGGACTGTAGGAAGTAGCACGAATAGAAGGCAAGAACTTGTTTATGAAATAATGAGTGAAGGATTTATGCAAACGGTTACGGAGGGTACTAGATTAACTAGGACAGGTAGTAATAACCTTTTGGACGTTATCCTAGTCAGACCACCGGAAAAGTGGTTAAGAACTATCGTGGACGTTGGTATCAGTGACCATAGTATTCCAACAGTAGAATTAATTGCAAATAGAGTAAAAGATGAAATAAAGGTACAGAAGAAAGTCTGGTTCTATAAAAAGGCGGATACCAACAAAATTAGGTTACATTTAAATTATTGGAGGAATTACTGGATTGAGGAGAAGGGGGATATAGACAAAAAATGGGACACTTTCAAAAACATATGTTTAAACGCTATTGAGAAGTTTGTTCCCAATAAATTAATATCTGAAAGTGCAGATCCAATCTATTATAATAAATCAATTAGAAAATTGAAAAGGAAAGCAAGAAAGTTTCATAATATGAACAGAGGTAAAGTGGGAGATATAGAAATGAGAAGGAAATTCAGATCAGATCTGAATAAAGAAAAGAAAAGTGCAAAGGATAAGTTTCTACGGGGTATGTTTGATGAGCAGGACCAGAATAAAAGTTGGAATAATATGTACAAGTACATAAATAATACTAAAAGAGGAAGAA
Organism: Brachyptera putata; assembly: GCA_907164805.1. Lineage (NCBI taxonomy): Eukaryota > Metazoa > Arthropoda > Insecta > Plecoptera > Taeniopterygidae > Brachyptera > Brachyptera putata. The sequence goes on from OU015475.1 coordinate 11,063,815, forward strand.
ACGATATGCCAACTCTTATTAACAGAAATGGAGTGGGGTTCATATCGAATAAAGAAAAGGCATACGCATTAAATAATTATTATGGTGAAGTTTTTCAAAAACAGACTTTGAATGGGGAGAACGAAGTAGAGAATGATCAAATTAATCAATTGGGAGCAGAGGAAAATAAAATAAAATTCACTGAAACAGCAATCCAGAGAATAATTGATAAACTGAATAGAAATAAAGCTCCCGGTCACGATGGGATTAATAACAAATTTATCAAGTTGGCGGGAAAAGAGTTAATACCGTATTTAATGTTAATTTTTCAAAATTCAATAGATTCAGGAACTGTGCCCGAGGACTGGAAAAAAGCAATGATCACTCCAATACATAAAGGGGGAGAAAAATCAAATTTGGGTAATTACAGACCAGTTAGCCTCACCTCCTCAATATGCAAAATTATGGAAAGGTTAATTGATACAGAAATCAAATTAATTGTTGATAATAATGGTGGAATATTTGATGGACAACATGGTTTTCGTAAGGGTTACTCATGTGTAACCCAACTGCAAGGATTCACGCAGGAACTGTCTGATACTTTGGACAAGGGGGGTAAAATATCTGCCGTCTTTTTGGATTTTGAAAAAGCTTTTGACAAAGTACCTCATAAACTTCTGATTTCAAAGTTGAAACAAATAACAAAACATGAGAGGATAACAAGATGGGTGGAGTCCTTCTTGAAAGGTAGATCACAAAAAGTAAAAGTAGGTGATGAAATTTCTGATATGGTAAAAGTTACTTCTGGGGTACCACAAGGAAGTGTAATTGGACCCCTTCTATTCAATATATTTATAAACGATCTTCAAATCGGAATTCAATCAAGAATTCGTCTATTTGCTGATGACTGTGTGGTATATAGCACCATTAGGAGTGAGAGGGAGGAAAATCAGTTACAAGGAGATTTGGACAGAATTAATAAATGGGTTAAAATAAATTTAATGGGACTAAATGTTGGAAAATGTGAAGTGGTGCACTTCTCTAGCAGCAGTAACAAGAAAAAAGTGAATAAGATTTATAAAATGGGAGATTCTACACTTGAGGAAGTAGAAGCATATAAATATCTTGGACTTTACATAAATAAAAACTTAGGGTGGGGGGAACATGTTAGAAATATCTCAAAAAAGGGAATACGATCATTAAATTTTATTATGAGGCAGTTGAAGGGGACAGGGATGAAAATAAAAGAGAAGGCATACATGAGTCTGATTCGGCCAATGCTTGAGTATGCTAGTTCAGTCTGGGATCCGCATGAAGTTGGACTAATAAAGGCTGTGGAGAACGTCCAAAGGGTTGCTGCAAGAAGGGTATTGGGGAGAGAGAAGCGCTGGAAGATTATCAGGAACGATAAGGATGTGGTTGAAAAAGTTATAGAAAGACCCAGTAAAATGATTGAGGAAATGGGATGGGAAAATTTGGCGAAACGAAGACAAATAGAAAGAATGTGCAATTTTGTCAGAGTCAAGAATGAATATACAGGATGGGATGAATTAAGCAATAGAATTGGAAAGGGATTACAAAGAAGTACGAGGGGAGGGGTAAGAATGGAAGTGGAAAAAGTGGATAGAGAAGTAGGTAAATATGGGTTTATACAAAGAACGACGCGGGAATGGAATGAATTAGAAGAAGATATCAAGAACATAACGAAGATTGGTGATTTAAGAAGAGAGCTAAGAAAAAAATGAAGTATAATTAAATCGAGTATGTTTGACTGTAATTGCATTAGGTATAGTAACCATTACCACCTGTTTTATGAACAATCTGTAATGAATAAATAAATATGTAAATATGTAAGAAAATTGCAAATTCTTGATCAAGGTGTGTAGAGTTTTAGATTTCACTTTCTAGATATCTCGCATATCACACAACGCACATTCTGCGTTCGCCTAGTTTAAAATGAATCTGGACAGTGACTATAGTGATTCTGATGAGTTTGATACTGATCTGAGATTGTCAGATATTATAACAAATAATACTTCAATTCTTGTTTGTACATTTGTTGCAAATAGTAGGCCTAGATGAAGATGAAAATGAGCAATGACTGCATAATTGAACACAACGTTATTGAATGGCTGACTTTTTATTTACTGAGATTTCCTCGTCCAGTTACTTGTTTGGCATTTCCAGGACTTTGAAATAATTGAAATGCGATGATAATGATGCTAGTAATAATAATTCTTGTTGCTTTTCAGTTCATTCAATTCAAATTCAAAAATAATAAGGGTTCATTTAGCCTGGTGGAACCTGTCAACAAAATCAAATTAATAGGTAAATGAAAATTAGGAATTTAAAGAAATAAGATAAGATGAGAATAATACACAACAATAGAGAATAATATCGTATCTTTTCACAATATCCAACAATTTGCGGCAATCGGCACAGACATAAAATTCGAGCTGCGGTCGCTTGGCTGCTATTTTATATATGCCTGTTAACTGCTTGAAGCTAGCGCACTGCCAATGGGGCCACGAAATTCACCAGAAAATGTTGCCAACTGTGGCAAATAACATGCGACAAATTCTAAAGTAGCCTCTAGTTAGCGGTAACTTATATTCGCATCACAAGACAGCTTCTAAGTGTGAGTAGTCGCTAATTTTAACTTGTAGATAGTTAGCGATTAGTTTTAGAGGGAGGTCATAAGACCGGGCCTTATACCCGCCTCTAACTAACCTGTCTCTAAACTACCTTCAGTGACCAGTTAGCAAGTCACAAGACGCCTGCTAAAGTTAGTAGGCTACTAAACAAAATTAAGTGGGTAGTTTATTTTATGTATTATTTATTATTGTTTCTTTACAGTGTAATACATTATATTACACTGTATACAGGTAGTGAGAATAGAGCAGGAGCCCCGTAACAACATGTGCTTCACTACCTGCATAATAATATAAATTATACGAATTATAATTATGATATTATATCAAGATGATTAAAATTGGATCAGAAGAAAAAAAATACTTATAACTAATGAATTGAGAATAAAAATAACTAAATATGAAATACAAATGCCTAAAATAATGCCTAATCTGAAATATATGAAGTATAAAGTATGAAAAGTTTGAAATGTAAAACTGTTCTGAGTTGTCTACGGAATGTATCAAAAGAATCATCTGTTCTTATATTGACAGGTATATTGAATACCTTATATTGAATTCTTATATTGAATATTTAGAGGGAGGTCATAAGACCGGGCCTCAATTACTTTTATTGATGTGTGAAAAGTACTTTGAAAATGTGTTTTCTTCGTTATTACACATTCGATTGTTCTATAAATCGCTGAACATATTGTGTACGATGATTGTTACTACATTCAGTAGAAATTTGAGAGCTTTTGGAAATTTTTGGTTTTTCAAGTATTTCGCCTCCTGCATATTCTTACGGGGATTTTCCATACTTTGCACATTTTTTCCGGCAAAACCGTTCAACCGATATTTCTGAAAAACAATCCCAACCTATTCTGGTATAACACCAATTCGAGAAAAAAGTGTCGAGTTGATTGATTCTTTTTCCTGACTTTTATTTAAAATCTTCGCTACGCAATCCAATCATATTTTCAGTACACATATTATTGGATATCTGGATCGATACAAATACAAACACCGATTATTCAGTTCGAATTTCCAAGAAACAAGAATATTAAAATCTTTCCACAAACCTCCCCTCTGATATCACTTGTCGCCGCCTTCGCTACTCCTATAATTTCAACAGTTAACATTGCACGCAACTCGTATTGCTAGTAAGCCAGCCCGGGCAGTGTTCCCCACTGTCTTACATCGACATTACCGGCTTCAAACCACTTCATATACAGCTATATCATGAATTCATTATGTGTCTTGTCTTGTGTGGCGCCAGCTTGCATGATGCAATCCATGTAGGCCAGACTGTTGGCCCCGTGTTCGACGCTTCAGAGAGTAACAGCGACGCTTCCAGACGACACGTCACGACGTTGAGCGCTGATCAACAGACGCCTGGTTACAGTTGCCAAGATGCTGGGGTACAGCAGACATGATCTGGCTACCAGAATGCTTTACGCTACGGGTGAGTGTGCATTTCAGCCGTTCCATATCAGATGATTATATCTCATTCTTCATTTCGTCCAATAGTTTGAGCTTGGAGATTGTGAATCTAGAAACAACGAAGCGAATACTCATAGGGGTGTGCGTGTCCGGGTTGGGTTAGATTCGAGTCTGATTCTGCATGAAATTATCGAGTCTCGATTTCTTTTCATGCATGTGAATAATTATCAGGACGATTTCAAGCTCTATCAGTACAAGACTCGAGCTTTGAATAATTATCATGTGCTAGTGAGTAGTTGGTAATCAATGAAGGAAAAGAGTAGACACAAAGGAATCCTTTCTATTTACTGGGAATAAGTAAGAAATAATAAAGGGCATACTCATTCTTGATTTATTGGATGAGCGAAGCGAAGACTCCTATGGGGTCGGAGGTGTATCTTTCTTTTTTTTTGTATATTTTGCACAGGTTGCAATGTTTGATTGATTAATATGATTCTTCTTGTGGACGCACATACTTAACAACCTTAGAACTGTATACTCTGGGAAGAAATCGGTTTCACCACTTTCGAAAAAATTGAATTTTCGGAAGTTTTTGAACAGAAATGCGACAAAATGCTTTCCACAGGTCGGATGGTTCGTGCGATCAGTCCGATTTATTCCATGAACACGCTGGCTCATACAAGTTGGTTACGATAAGTTTTTTCCCTGATCGGTTCAACCGCTTCTGAGAAAAAAAATATTTCCGAATAATTTCGAAAAACAAAATCCGACCTTTTCGGAATTCCTACTGAATGTTGCCACTGGGTTGATACACTCAGTCGCGGAGTTCCACACTGATTGATTAAGGCGTTCAGGAAAAAATCAGAATATATACTTTCTCTTGAAGTTCTAAATAAAATTCCTTTTGGTTATGCTATACTGTCTCGATTTTTCATCGCAACGCATAAGCAGAAGAAATTTTATTCAGAACTTCAAGAAAGAGAATATATTCTGATTTTTTTTAAACTCCTCGATCAATCAATGTGAAACTCCGTGACTGAGTGATCAATCTAGTGGCAACATTCAGTAAGAATTTCGAGAAGATCGGAGATTTTTATTTTCCTTCTTTTTTGGAAAGAACTAGGAAATATTTTTTTTTCTCAGAAGCGGTTGAACCAATCAGGGCATAGAACTTATCATAACCAACTTCTTTGAGCCAGCGTGTTCACGGAAGAAATCAGACTGATCGCACGAACCATCCGACCTGTGGAAAGCGTTTTGTCGCATTTTTGTTCAAAAACTTCCAAAACTTCAATTTTTGCGAACGTGGTGAAACCGATTTCTTCCCGAAACTATACAGTTCTAAGATGGTCAAGTATGTGCGTCCACAAGGAGAATCATATCGATCAATCGAACATTGCGACCTGTGCAGAATATACGAAAAAAACACACAAAGAAAGATACATCTCCGACCCCATAGGACTCTTCGCTTCGCTCATCCAATAATCTACATTGTGTGGATAATAAGTATCACCAAGAACAACCCAATCAATGATTTCAACATTGAGTTTTTATTTGGATCATTTTTAGCCTACCCCACCACACAAATGTATGTTGTAAAATGTTATACAGTAGATGAGTTTTGAAATATATGAACTTCTACCTCTCAAGCAGATGTTGTAAGCAGAAGTAGATGTTGTGATGCAGGTGTAGTATCCAACCAAACGTGGCCCAACTGCCCGGGTTGGGCCAACATGTTGAGGTTATAAAGGTCAGGTTAGTACCGACTCGGACATGATCTGATCTAACGTGGCCTAACCCAACTGCTTGGGATGGTTTATAATGGTTAGGGTTATCAAGGTCAGGTGAGTACCGACTCGGACCTAATCTAACTGCCCGGGTTGAGCTATCATGCTTAGGGTTATTACGGTCAGGTTAGTACTGACTAGGCCTGATCTGATCTAACGTGACCCAACTCAACTGCCTGGGATGAACTATCATTGTTAGGGTTATCAAGGTCAGGTGTGGATTGACTTGGACCTGACATGACCTTGGGTGACCTGGTCTATGTGGCCTAACCTGACTACCTGGGTTGAGCAGTCATGGTCAGGTTATTCAAGTCAGGTGACTTCACAGTAGGGTACAGTCGAAGCAGTACAAGTGTTAATTTTCAAGCTCATCCTTCAACGCGAGGGAAACACGTATAGCGTTTGCCTGGTATTCATTAATTCACTTGATGTTGAATACACATAGAGTTGTTATTACTAGAATGTTAAGACGGGGCCTGCTTGGAACATGCAGGTATTTTCGATGCCATTTCGAAACCGTGGTAAATTCCCAAAACTTCAGTTGCCTTATTATAGAATCTGTTGAACACATCATTCGTGTTATGTAGATTACAAGTAAAGGATCGAGAATTCAAATTTCGGAATCGATGGCAGATTCGAAGACTAAATGGACTCGTACTGATGATTGATTGATCGATTTTTGCTAGAGGCTGATCGGATAAATTTCTCAATATTGAAAATAGCTTTTATTATTAGATACCATACACGACCAATTTGATTCTATTTTGAATCATCCAGATTCAATAAATCGATATAATCAATAACTCTGGAAGTTCTTAGAGTTCGACTTGGGGCCATTGAAATTTGAACTTCTCATTGTCAAATAAGTCAGTGTAGGCCTATCAAGTTTCAAGTTGGCATCAAGATTTACACTGATGCTAGAGACCTAGACCCAACTATCCGAAATCGATTCTAAAATAACTTGAACTACGGGCCAAGTCCGATTCTAAGGGAGTAACTCGCACGCCCATATTCGTCATGTTCAAGTGAGTATGTTACCATCTCTCTTCTGATTACAACCAAGCGGGAGATGGACAATGACACCGATGTGCATGATAAGTGTCGAGTCGATTGATCACATGCTGCAACGAGGCAAACATGAACAAGCGAATGTGGAGCATATTTCCAAATTGTTCAAAGTATTCGACCTAGAATGAAATGGAATTCTTCGCAGTGTTCATCCAATCATAAATGTATCTGATTCACAGGTATTTGGGCAAAGCCGAATGAGGAGAAAAAATGGTTTTCTTTGTTTCGACTCTATTGTCTGCGTATCGTTATGCTGATTCAAATGGTGCTCATCTTCATTCTCTTCCCCTTTTGTTTTATTTTTGGGGTTTTTTTTGGGCGAAAACCCCCAAGGCTGCCCCTTCCTGAGGGATTAAAAGGTTGCTATCCATTCTCTTCCCCGACGAACCCCTGCATTAAACAACCCCTTTTTTCTGAAAGCCTACCCTTTTTTAAATTTCTTTTTTTTTTAAAAATTAATTTTACTGAAAACAAACCCTTTTTCTTTACATTTCCCTGGGGAAAAGGGGGGAAAAAATAAAAATTTACGTTAACCAAAACCAAGGGAAATTTAACCAACAAAATTTTCCCTAGAAGACAATTTGGCCCCGATCAGCCTTTTTCCCTTTAAAGGGGGGTTTTCTTTGTCCCGGGGTTTTTTGGCATATAATAACCCTTCCAAAAAATTTTGGAAAAATAAGGGAAAATAAATTTTTACGTGGGGGCCCCCCCCCCCAAAATTTTTTGAATAAATTTTTTATAAAACAAATTCAAATTTGGACAAATTGGATTTACGAGCAAACCCGAGATAGGGGGGGGTTGGGTGTAAAACTTTCTTTGGGGGTTTTTTGGTTTTTGGCTTAAAAAATTCGCAAAAAGGTTGAAAAATTTTTTAAAGCCCAAAAAAAAATTTTTTTGTTTTGGGAAGGCCATATGTAACCAAAAATTAAAACTTTTAATTAGTTTTGGGAAAAAACGGGTTTTCCCCCTTTCGGGGGAAAAAATTTTTTTTTTTTGGTTTTTTTTTTTCCTGGAAAAATTTTCCCCAGGGCGAAAGTTTGTGGATCAATTTGATTTTTTTTGGGGGAAACCGGCCCATAAATTTTTTATTTTTTTCCTTTAAAAAGTTTAATTTTCTACCACTTCGAAAAAAAAATTTTTTCAGTTTTAAAAAAAAAATGGGAAAAATTTAAAATTTCGTCTTTTTTTTCCTACTTTTGCCAAAAGTCCATTTTTAAACCTTCGTTTTTTTCCGGGGTTTTAAAATTTTGGAAAAAAAGGGAATTGTAAAAAAAAAAATTCTTGAATTTTAAATAAATTCCTTTTGGCTATGCCACTGTCTCGATTTTTCATTGTAACGTTGCTCATGGACAGCTTCATTAGAGATATAATCTATATTGTGTGAGTAATGGGTATAACCGAGATATGGAACAAACCAATCAATGATTTCAACATTGAATATAACCGAGATATGGAACAACCCAATCAATGATTTCAACACTGAGTTTTTATTGTGATCATTTTTAGCCTACACCATCACACAAAACAAATGTATGTTGGAGAATGTCCTACAGTCGATGAGTTTGGAAATATGAATACCTCTTAAGCTACCTATAGAGACGTTGAAGTAGATGTTGTGATGTAGGTGTAGTATCCAACCCAACGTGGCCTAGACTAACTGCCTGGGCTGGGCCAACATGTTGAGGTTGTCAAGGTCAGGTCAGTACCTACTCGGACCTGATCTGATCTAACGTGGCGTAACCTAACTACTTGGGATGGTTCATAATGGTTAGGTTTATCGAGGTCAGGTAGGGATTGACTTGGATTCGACATGACCTTGAGTGACCTGGTCCATGTGGCTATTATACTTCCTATACAACACCTAAAGAATTAACCATACATCTTCCTTCTTCATCTCGTTGAATTGGATCGAGACACAGACAAAAACCAACAGTACATTGTTATCTTTACGCCCCCTATTAAGGCCCTGAATCTAGTCCCAGTGACTCCAGAGTCACTATGTAACAGTGGCCTAACCCAACTGCCTGGGCTGAGCCAACATGTTGAGGTTATCAAGGTCAGGTTAGTACCTACTCGGACCTGATCCGATCTAACGTGGCCTAACCTTTCTGCCCGGGTTGGGCCAACATGTTGAGGTTATCAAGGTCAGGTTAGTACCTACTCGGACCTGATCCGATCTAACGTGGCGTAACCTTTCTGCCCGGGTTGGGCCAACATTTTGAGGTTATCAAGGTCAGGTTAGTACCTACTCGGACCTGATCCGATCTAACGTGGCGTAACCTTTCTGCCCGGGTTGGGCCAATATGTTGAGGTTGTCAAGGTCAGGTCAGTACCTACTCGGACCTGATCCGATCTAACGTGGCGTAACCTTTCTGCCCGGGCTGGGCCAACATGTTGAGGTAGTCAAGGTCAGGTACGGACAGACTTGAACCTGACATGACCTTGAGTGACCTGGTCTATGTGGCCTAACCCAACTGCCTGGGCTGGGCTATACAACTCAGGTGCCTCCACAGTTGGGTACATTAGATGCAGTACAGGTGTTAATTTTCAAGCTCATCCTTCAATGCGAGGGAAACACGTATAGCGTTTGCCTAGTATGAAATATACTCCAGTTGATACCAGTGAATCCGGGGAGCCGTGAATTTAACAATGCAACATTTCTCAACTGATATTTTTATCTTTTCGATGAATGAAAAACATTCATTTTATAATTTTGTTCGAAATGACTGGTCCGAATTGCATACACATTTTTAATCAGGTGTATCACTACCATTTTAAGATTTGAGTGAAATTTGAATTAATATATTGGTGAGATTTTATTTTCGGTTTTTTTTCCGCTCAGCCTAATCTTATAGAGTTTTCAGAAACTTTGAGATTATGTTTCTGGAAAATAGTCCAACTGATTGGACCCAAAAACTATAGGTTTTAAGTTGGATAAGTTTGCGTATTGAAAAGTTCCATTTCGATCGGTAAAACCCTGCGACCTGTGCAGTGCCCCACAAACAAACAAACGAAACAGACGGACAAAGCTCCGTGAGAGTAGGATGGAAATTTTCGCTAACGCTCATCTGATAATACTAGGCAAACGAAGTGGCATCTTGCCGAAACGTCGAAATGAGAGACAAGGTCCCCGATGGGACCGCAATTTCATCAAGAAAGAGCAAACGCGGCGTTCCCGAGAAAATAATCTTAAACATATTCATATATATATATATATATATATATATATATATATATATATATATATATATATATATATATATATATATATATATATATATATATATATATATATATATATATATATATATATATATATATATATATATATATATATATATACTCAGATGTTATGTTTCGCAGGTTCTGGTTTCCGTGGGACGTGACGGTTTCTCCGATCTTCGAGTTAACGTTGTTAGTCTTGGGTCTAGGTATTTTTTTTCTCCTTCTTGAGTCTCCTTTTGGTCGACATGTTCATCTTGACAATCTTCCTCCACACTTACATACACCTGTTACTTCTGAACAAGAACCTGGTCAACATCAGAGAACTATCAGAGAAGGAATTGTCCAATGCAGCTGATAATCGTGACCGTGATAAGCTGAACAACAGTACTACTACTGGTTCCAATGGAGGACTTATGATACACGTCCAAGAGAGACGCGCTGATACCTCGAGGGTCGATATGGTGGAGTGTACGGGAACACCTGTCGTAGAACGTTCTGACGCTCAGCGTGAATCCTGGCGTCATCCTGAGAAGGCACGCGTGAACGCTGTGATGGAGAGACGTCTGAAAGAGTCCACTGATCATTACAAGAACATCATCAGGTATTACTTGGAGCTAATGTTCTCAGATACTGTGTACTAATCCATGCATTCCAAGTCACCACACACAACCACTTGTTCTCTCCTCAACCTGATCGAGCTCCCATTGGACCAATTCTCAGCTTCAAACCGATCCTACGTATTGCGTGTGATGAGAAGCACATGGAGTTCCTTATCGTGTGAGCTGAGTGTAAACAACTGATTGAGAGAGTGAGAGGGAGACAGTCCTATTGTATCTCTCTGACCATGTGTCTATTACGACCTAACACCTAGCGATGTGAAATTAATCTCGCCATTCTTCTGGTTTCATACAGTTTCATTTCACCTTATCTTATTTACGAGCTGAACATGAGTTCCTCACTGGCATTATCAGGGAGCGTCCAAACTCGACCGATTCCAGACTTGTGCGATTCTTAACTCGACCGAATCCTAACTCGACCGCATCTCAACACGTCTGTTGTACCATTTTACCTGCTTCAGTCAAGTTTGGAATCGGTCGCGTTTGGACGCAGCCGCACGACCATTTCATCATGTTATCGCAAGTGGAGGTGGACGGTATTGCATTACTGGTACAACAGGAAATTTGCTATAGAGAAATGGAAGGGAAACCAACATTGTTAGCGTCGCACTACCAACATCTTATTCGAAAAAAAATTCCGTAACTATTACTTCATTGAGATTTGAGAATAACATTCAATATAATGCAATTTCTCAAACATCAGCTCATGTTGGCCACCTAATGGCTGATCTTGACCGATCATCTCATTGAAAACACTCCGCTTTTCACTTGTTCTGAACGACCTGTGTAGCCTGCTGTGCTCAAAATGCAGGCGAGAATAGTTCTTTTGTCACTGTTGAAGCTATGATTGTCACGTTCACCCATTCAGCAGTTAAGCTGGTCGATCAGATAGCAACAGATGGTGAGATAGACTCTACACAATTGTTCGTGAGTATATGTGAATGATCTGTTTTCTCTTCTCAGTTTTGCGCGCGACTTCGAATCCGTCCTCCGTCCAATCACAACGACTCAAGTTGTGTTGAACTTCATTCCTGCAGGATGTTTGGCTCTTTTCCTGACGTTGGTAAATATCACGTGATCCCTCTTTTTTATCATTATTATTATTGGGCTCAACGTCACACTGTTATGATATAGAACAATCGAATGTGAAATAACGAAGGAAACGCATTTTTAATGTACTCTTTTACACATCGATAGAGCAATTAAGAAAGCAATTAAGGAACTATTAAATGTGAGCAACATGTGTCACCAATTAATTAAAACGATTGAAATCTGTGATGGATATCAAGAAGGCACTAGGTTTGTTCGTCTGTCTTACACTTTTTACACTTTCGTACACTGGTCGGTAAAGTAGACGACTTGGCCGTTCTTCTGTCCTCGTGCAGTTACACTCACCCTGCTAAGCCCCGCCCATGGCCGATCTTCTGTCAGGATGAGTACCGAAAGTTCTGCACTTTCCACACTCGCTCTCGTAGGTGGTGTAGAAGGTGTAAAGCGGTGCAAAGAGAAGAACAAGCGCAAATTATGACTGACAGCATGGAGTCTGTTGAGGCATATTATTTACAGCCTCATGTTTTCGATGATTGCCATATTTTTAATTATGTCAATAGTTTAACATTTTCATCATTCTTTAACATGCCAAATCGGTCGTGCCAATTTTGTTTTTAGACTGAGCAAGACACATGTTCTGTATTAGACATATTGGCTTAGTTTCCTCGTGATGTAGGAATACTCAACGCATTGCATTATTTTACCACTAGTAAACACTTTTTTTGGAGTTGTGTTTGGTGTATTTCCTCGTGATGTAGGAATGCTCAACACATTATATTATTATGCCAATAGTTTAACATCTCCATTATTCTTTAACATGCCAAATCGGTTGTGTCAATTTTGTTTTCAGACTGAGCAAGACACATTTTACGTTTTCAAGCATGTTACTGATTGCGCGCGAACTGACGTACGGTCGTTCTTCTGTCATAACAAATTCATTTGAACTTTCTGCACTATGACGTCACTTGACCTTGCACTCAACTAGCTTTGCCCCTTGAAAGTGTACACCAGTTCTGGAGGGTGCAAGACAGACGAACAAACCTACTGGTACCATTGTTTGGAAACTAAGGTCCATATACCAACAGACGGCCGCAGTTTTTAAACCTTTGAAGTGATCCATGGCCTATATATGTACATTGAGCTGACCAAATGTTCTTAATTCTACATTTCCATACTTCTCAACGCATATAAGGCGTTTACCTAGTTTAGATAAACTCCTACAAATTTCAAATACAATTCACAGAGACAATTTGAATATTACTGAGATCATTGCGAGGATATTATTATACATGATAATACTATGAAAACGGGTAACGATTTCAGAAACGACTAAAGTGAAGAGCAATTCTCATGATAATTTTTTTTGAAATCATAATGACTGTTTTGAAGTGACTTAGTGAGGTTAGATGTGGAACCGGAATTATAAAATACGTAAATCAAATCGCGCGGTATTTAAAAATAATCTTGCCGTGTTTTGGGGACTAAAAATTACATTTTCGTTCAAAATCAGCCACAAAATCATAGTAAATGTATAAACAAAGTCAAGAGGTGATCAATTACTACCAGTCAGGACTGGTCTCAAAGTTACGACAATTTTTTCGGTAGTAAGTCTGATCCCGGATCAAGTATTTCTTTGAGAATTCGGATTAAAGCAAAATATGGTATTATCTCTAGAAATTGTCGTACATTTGATCCGGATCAAAGATACGACCTTTAGTGAATTCGGCCCCTGGTTTATAAATTTGGAAATGTATCATTACTTAATACCCATGCGTAATTGCATAACAAGCAATGATTTTAATGAAAGTATACACTAGGAAAACGCCTTATATGCGTTGTGAGATGAGCTTAGAAGTATGGAAATGTGGAATTAAGAACATTTTGTCAGCTCAATGTACATATACAGGCCATGGATCACTTCAAAGGTTTAAGAACCGCGGCCGTCTGTTGGTATATGGACCTTGGTTTCCAAACAATTAAACCAGTGCCTTCTTCATATCCATCACAGATTTTAAACGTTTTAATTTATTGGTGACACTTGTTGCTCACATTTAATAGTTTCTTAGGGCCGGTTGTACAATGTGCCGACAAATCCTCCCGACAGTTGTCTGCTGGATAACTTTACCGGCCAGATAACTTTTGTGCGCGTATTACAAGTGACAGATTTCCTCCCGACACTTATCCGTCAGACAACTTTACAAAACCTGAACATTTAGAGGTTGGTATTGAACTTTGTCTGCTTTTTGCGATAATCGCTCATCGAACGCGCGATTTATCGTAGCATCGACCTTCGTCTTCGACTCTTCTTGTGCATCAACATTGAATTTGTAGGTTAAAAATTCAGTGGCATTACTAACAGTTTGACGACGAATTTCACTTTGGAGGAAACCCACACGTTCCTGTTACTCGATACTGTCATGAAACATAACAGTGTGGTCGAGAATAAGTCCACTGTAGCAATTGCGTGGAGAGAAAAGGTAAGATTACATTGTTTATATTGATTTAAAATATCGTAAACACGGTTTTTTGAGGTTAAGTTGGGTGTGTCACAGGAGGAACATCTTTAGGTCTAGGCCTAGTCCTATCCACTACGATGTAGCATACTAATATTTTCGGCCTAGTCGGTTATGAGGGCATTCGATCCACATGCATGACAAAAGGCATTGTTACAGGCTCTCTGGCCTAGCTGCTCTTGTGTCATTCACTAGGTGGAGGGAATAGGCCTAGCCCACTATTTTTCCCCTTGAATTTAACTAAATTACTAAAATCCAGAAAACTTGACATGTAGGCCTACGCTTCATTAAGGCATAGACCCTAGCCCTACACCAAGTTATTCTTCTAGGCACTTTGTGTGGTACTGATGAATGTCTTGATTTTACTTTCAGGATAAAGCCTGGCTGAATACTGAAAAGAATTCAATGCTGTACACTGAACCGTCATTCAGGAGACCGTGGTTCGATTCCTGCCATGGTTGACCATCCTGACAGGGGTTTTTCGTGGTTTCTCTCTGTCCTTCAAGTCAATATTGGGATGGTTCCTCGGGGCAACAGGTCATGACCGACTTCTTCCCACTATCCAAGTTGACACCTAATAAAATAACCTTCCATTTCATCGTCCCATCATCTCGTTTAGGCTCCCGTCGTATGGAATTGCCTATATAGAGACTACTTGAGCTATGACGGCGGCAGTGACCTGGACATCCGTGATAAGGTGAGACGACTGTTATTAATATTGCCTAGCAACATGGAGAATCTAAACCGACTAGTGTTTGAGGTTGTATGCGCTCAGACTCGCACCGTGGGCCGCATGTTGCAGTGTTTTAGCGGCCGGTGTTATCGTCATTCTTATTCACACCTACATACGTATGCATTTGACATGAATTTGTTTTTCTGAACATTGTGTTGCCCATACTTTGGCTATCTAAAATAGTTTAAAAAAATTATAATTTTTGAATTTTTCAACCTAATATTTGTTGGACGCGTTACTGCCAACTACTCGGGCTTTAACCTCCAGTGACACGGTGTTGGCACCGAGGCTCTTTAGATAGAAAGTTCAATGGTTGGGCAACGGCTCACTGCTTTGCAAATAGAAAGCGACACACTGGGGGAAGAAACTACCCGTGAATAAAATTAGGTACGGTGAGATATGTAAGATTTTTTAATCGGAGGATTCGGATAAGATTTTTTAATCGGAGGATTAAAAAATCTTACATATCCCCCCCTTCCCCAGCCTGACCCTTATTTGGCTCTCTTCATTGTTGCAACAATAGCACTGCTGAAATGTACATTTTAATCACACGTGCTCTGCATTTGGTTTTCAGTCGATGGACGAACAAACAGTCGGAACGGCCTCAACACCGTCTAGTTCCGGTTAGTTTTTACATCCAATCAATTATTTTTTTATAGTCCAATATTAGTATCTTCCCATTGCTGTCATTCATTCATTTGCATTCATTTGCCAATAATTCATTCATTCTTCATCTATCATGATAATCATTATAGAAATTGGAATTATACTACCAACTGCCACCTGCATGTGAGATGGTCTAAACGCGTTCCAATAATAATAATTATGTAGGCTAGGCCTACTAAATTGAACTGTCAGTTAAAAAATATCCTTGTTTTGATTTTCAAGTGAGGAAAGAGCAGGAAGAGGTGGTCGATAGTTCCACGTTCAGTCCAGCAATGCTGATAAAACAAGCACGTCACACTGTTTGTAGAGAAAGGCTCTAGTAACCACAGGCTAGTCATCTGCTTATGTTGGTTCTACTCATTCTCTCAATACACTTGCCGAAAGAAGTTTCTAGATCTACATTTAAAATTATGTGATGTTTAAGCTTTTGTGAACAATCGGTGTTGATTATCTGTAATTTAAACTTGTACAACTGCGTCACCGACGGAACCTTGCATTCAATGACATAGAAACCGGCAAATTTTGTTACAGTGTGTTTCTGCGTAGGCCTAGATCTTGTTGAACTTTCAACAGTTTCTGTATTACTGGCATTCTCCACTGTCTGTTGTGTTGTGCCATGTTCACTTGTTACTAATATGATATATCACCTGCATATCAACGTTGGTTACTAAATATAGTTTTTTTTTAGATGCAACGCCACACTGGCAGGGACGTAGGCGGCCAAGTTACCGCCGAGAGCCGGAAGCGAAAAACAGCTTTGCTGCGATGGCAAATGCTCAAAGATGCTTTTCAAACGTCAAGGAGAGGCTAATGCTGCAAGAAGCCAAAAAGTATTTCTGGCTGAACCAATTACAAGTGTTGGATGTAAATAAATAAATACAAATCGGTGAACGAAATTCGCTTGTAATATTTTATTTACATATACATTCACGTACAAAGTTTGAATTGAAGAATGTTCAAATTATGATAAATGCAGATTGTTAACACTAGGTACCTATGATTGTGATATTACAACCCTTTGGTATGTCATTGTATCTCTTCACATATTCACGCTTCATGTGATGCGAGAGACGAGGGGAATTTAGGACCCGGTTCTAAAACTGCCGCCGACCATCTTTACAGGGATTTTCATGATTTTCCTCTGTAGTCTAGGCTAATGCCGGGATGGTTCCCACAATATAGGCCACGACCGCTTCCTTCCCATTACTGAAGAAACCTTCATCTCATTAATCATCCATCCGACACCAATAGATCTTGGCTATCATTACAGTGCGTCGTTAAAACCCAATATTAAAACTTGACATACTGTTTTGTGTTTTAAATACATTTTTTAAATGTTTCTTGTATCTGAAATACTCAAAGTCTCTGTATGTAGTATTCTAGATACTTGAAGTTAAGCAGGGTTTCCAGTTCCGATTTTTTTGTCGTCCAGACTCGATATCAGTACGATTTTTGTTATGCCTGTTTCCACTTGGCTTTGCCGCAACGATTGAGACAACGAAACTTGATACAAAATCATTGTTCCCCAATCAAGGCTATGGATGAAGGGTAGGATCGTTTGGATGGGGCACCACAAGGGCAATCTTACCACCCCAAGTATACAAATTTTCCAAGTCGCGCAGCACAAACACGGAGGTTGTCCTGAACCACATGATTTTTTTTTTTTTTTAAATAACATCGAAACTTGATACAAAATCATTGTTCCCCGATTGAGGCTATGGATGAAAGATGAGATCGTTTGGACGGGGCACCACAAGGGCGATCTCACCACTCCAAAGAATAATTAAAGTATGATTACTCGTGAATGAATAATTCTACTTCAAATGGCAAATTTACTTCAAATTCAATCGGTACTGGAAACCCTGATTTAGAGAATACTTCCCCATTTCCGATTACAATGTAATCTTGCGAGTTTAATTAAAAAGTTTAAATTTATTCGTAAGGCAATCGAAAAATGAGATGAATTACTTCTGTCAAATAGATATAATATTTTTGAGCAACTAATGCAGACCCATTGAAGTCGATTGGCTATAAACTAATGAGAAATAATTTAAAATATTCTATCCGATTTATTTTCCGTGTACCGGCAAAATGATCAAAATTGCCACAAATATGCCACTGTGGAATTCCCGCATGAAATGGGCGTTTTTTCAACAATTTGGCCGGTGCATGGATAAAATGGGAGAAAGTATTTTGAATACATTTTTCATCAATTTATCATCAATTCACTTGAATGGTTTACAGCATACGCCTGAAGTGTTCGACCACTGCACGTAGCCTCGCTCCGTTTCCACCTCCATTGTTCTCGCCGGGTATACGTATCTGGTCCCTAGCAATGTCCAGCTGATGTGCAAGTTCTGGATCTTGCGGTGGTTCCAGCTCTTGCGCATCGATGGCAATGTTGTGGAGCACTGCGGTGGCAACAATGACGGCTTGAACTGTTGTCAGTTTCAAGCGAAGCCCGAGTGAGAGCACCGGGAATCGCCGCTTCCACACGCCATACTGTCGCTCGACAGTGGTCCGTGTACGGATGTGGGCTTCGTTGTGGAGGTGTTCTTCAGGCAAAACCGGATTCCGCAGTGGGGTTAGTAGATATGGCTGTACCATGTAACCAGAATCACCCAAGATCAAACCATCTCCAAATTCACCGGTGTGAAGACGCGCTTTCACAGTCGAATTGTTGAAGATGGTTTGATCATGAGATGATCCTGGCCATCTAGCCACCACATCTACTATTCTCATCTGGTGGTCACAGATGGTTTGTACGTTCAACGAGAACCATCCCTTCCGGTTCCGATACGTTTCGGCAGTAGGTCCTCCTAAAAAAAAACAAGGAAACATATTGTAGGGGAGGAAAGGTGTGGGACGGGTGAAGGAGTGGGAGTCTGGCTATTACTACTATAATAATCAAAGTATATTATTGTGCTGCTGCTTCTAGCTATGTATGTTCTTTTAGATACTGTCCATATTCTGATATAGTTTGAATGAAATGCACCAATAGCACCATGCACTTTCATTGAGAAACGTTTGAACTTTTTTTCCTGGAAGTTTTCGGTTTGAACTCGGACAAACTCACCCGTTGAAAGTAAATATGGCATTTAAAGAAAGCTCAATTATTTGTTCTCATTTTCATCGTAATAATCGTTGTTTCTTTTACAATCAAAATAAGTTACATGAATAAAACTGCAATTCTGTGTATGGTGGAGGAATGGGACAGGATGCCGGGGGGGAGATATGGCCCACCATTTTGAGGTTATTTGTGATGAAGTATTTGAGGTTATATTACATTTTGAAGATGAAACATAATTTACATTTCATTAGTATTCCAGGTTTTAAGTTATTTTTAATACTGTTTGCAACTAGGCCTATACCTATTCTATATTTGATTGGAATAGAACTGCAAGGAATCGAAAGGATCTATCGTTCGAGTTTGATTACACCAAGTACAAAATTGTTGTAATTAATTAATTCTCTTGTGTATTACTAGTTCTAGCTATGACAACACTCAACAGTCATACATATATGTAGGCCGCCCCTGTGGCTCAGTCGACTATCGTACTGCGTTAGGAATTGAAGTCACCGCTGGGCGTGGGTTCGAGTCCCGCATTTAAGTCATGGGTTCTTGTAAACGTCCCTTCACCTGTCATAATTACATTATCACCCACTCATTCGTACCCCCGTATAATGTAGCTCCGTGTGGGGTCGTTGAGCAGCATATATGTAGGCCTATTAGGCCATTATAGAATTATCATTTTATAACTTTCCTTTTTCCTCTTCTTATAAATGACACATTTGTATCAACAAATAACATCGTACCAGTAGGCCTACCTAGGCCCAAATTGTTCACTATTTTTTTACATTCTTATTTCAATCGACATCGTTATTTTAGTATAGGCCTACAGCTACAGCCCTTGCACATTAATAGCTAGCATCCATCAAGAGTATGTAGGAATTGACACTTTTCTTGAATTCACATGTAAAATTCACAAGTAACATTGACTTCATAGGAATGCCGGTCCTACGCCTATATTGTTCAGCTGAATTTCAAGACAAGATATACCGTAGGCCTACTTATTACTGGGGACTTTCACCGGTAAAATTCATTACAAGAATGCCGGTACCTAGGCCTACGCCTACAACTACCGGTATATCAAGACATAGTTATCGCTAGGGATCCCTAGTCCTAACATATTTAATTTGTTGAAATATAAATAACCTATAATTTACAAACCTGGCGACTGTATCTTCACGTGAGTGCAGTCGATGGCACCAACGACTTGCGGAAACCGATTCATGCGGAAGAATCCCATCTTGACCTCCCGAAGTTCTTGTGGTGTTCTCGCAAAGTGCACAAACTGAGGCCGAAGGCTGGCAATCGCATAAGACACCCTCCTCACTATTCTGCACGCGGTGCTTTTGTGCACGCCAGAAAAGTCACCCACAGACACCAACATACTACCCAACGCAAAGAACCGCAACGTCAGTAGCAGCTGGTTCATCGGGGATACAGAATCATTTCTGTAAAAATGAAAGCATTCATTATAATAAAACCTACGCCTAGTACTCAATCATTCATTGGTGCTTGATGAAATCAATATTGATTTTGAATTTTTTAAACCTAGGATAGGCCCTAATTTTGTTGGTTAGAATAGGTTATTGAGAGTGAGTGATGGTTAGGTAAGGTTAGGTTAGGTTAGGTTAGTTTGAATCGTACTTGGACTCACCTAGGCACAAAGAAAATAGGTAGGGCCCATATAATAGGTATAATAGGTATTATATTATAATATATCCGTGTAGGCGTGTACTAACCTGTCTGTTGGATGTTCCAGCCTCCCCTCAATCAGCTGTAATATCGAAATCACGGTCGGTTTCGATAGTCTAAACCTTACAAAAAACTCCTCCTCATTCCAGAACATAAAATTGTCAGTCCGAGGTCTAATTATTTTCGGTCTTCTCACCCGCATAGCCACAAACATTAATAATTCTTCATCAGAATCCGAACTTTCTGCAAAATAGTCCGCCATGTTTTTTCTGTTTAACCTCCCGGTAAATAGTTACCGGGCACATGAAGTAGCCGACAATAAAAGTGGCCGCTAAGCACCCGATAAGGGCTGTCGGGAGATGGTGCAACGGAAAAAAACGTTCTCTGGAAGATAAATATTATCGGGAACCTTATCGGCACATTGTAAAACCCGGCCTTAATTGCTTTTCTTAATTGCTTTTATTGATGTGTGGAAAAGTACATCAAAAATGAGTTTTCTTCGTTATTTCACATCCGATTGTTCCATAAATCGCTTAAAATAGGTATGATAGATCTTTCCACACTCAGTATAAATTTGAGAGCTTTTGAAAAAAATGAAATTCCAAGTATTTCTCCCCTGGCCTATTCTTATGAGGAATTTCCATACTTTCCGATTTTTTTCCGGAAAATCCGTTCGACCGATTTTTCTGAAAAACAATCCCAACCTATTCTGGTATAACACCAATTTGTAAAAAAAGTTTCGAGTTGATTGAAACTTTTTCCTGACCTGTATGCCGCGTACAAAATTACACACAAAAAAACAAAAAAAACAAAAAAAAAAAAAAAAAAAACATAAAAACCAAGCCCAAAATTTTTCGGTATATGGAATGAAAATCTTCGCTACGCTCATCTAACTAGGAAAACGCCTTATATGCGTTGTGAGATGAGCTTAGAAGTATGGAAATGTAGAATTAAGAATATTTGGTCGGCTCAATGTACATATACAGGCCATGGATCACTTCAAAGGTTTAAAAACCGCGGCTGTCTGTTGGTATATGGACCTTGGTTTCCAAACAATTAAACCAGTGCCTTCTTCATATCCATCACAGATTTTAAACGTTTTTATTTATTGGTGACACTTGTTGCTCACATTTAATAGTTTCTTAATTGCTTTTCTTAATTGCTTTTATTGATGTGTAAAAAAGTACATTAAAAATGAGTTTTCTTCGTTGTTTCACATCCGATTGTTCCATAAGTCGCTTAAAATGTGTATGATAGTTCTTCCCACTCTCAGTATAAATTTGAGAGCTTTTGAAAAAAATAAAATTCCAAGTATTTCTCCCCTGGCCTATTCTTATGGGGAATTTCCATACTTTCCGATTTTTTTTCCGGAAAATCCGTTTGACCGATTCTTCTGAAAAACAATCCCAACCTATTCTGGTATAACACCAATTTGTAAAAAAAGTTTCGAGTTGATTGAAACTTTTTCCTGACCTGTATGCCGCGTACAAAATTACACACAAAAAACAAACAAAGAAAAAAAAAAACATAAAAACCAAGCCCAAAATTTTTCGGTATATGGAATGAAAATCTTCGCTACGCTCATCTAATAAAGGAATGAATATTTTTTTCAGTAATTTTATTGTACCTTTGCTACCTGTTAATTTCAAATTTTTGTTAGAAAGGGGGGTATGAGAATTTGTGACGTATTTAAAAGGGGGAGGGTAATAGGTTTCGTGACCAACTGTGACATGGGAGGGAGGGGGGGTTCGAAGTGGCCTAACTAGGAAAACGCCTTATATGCGTTGTGAGATGAGCTTAGAAGTATGGAAATGTAGAATTAAGAACATTTTGTCAGCTCAATGTACATATACAGGCCATGGATCACTTCAAAGGTTTAAATACCGCGGCCGTCCGTTGGTATATGGACCTTGGTTTCCAAACAATCAAACCAGTGCCTCCTACATATACATCACAGATTTTAAACGTTTCAATTTATTGGTGACACTTGTTGCTCACATTTAATAGTTCCTTAATTGTTTTCTTAATTGCTTTTATAGATGTGTAAAAAAGTACCTTAAAAATGCGTTTTCTTCGTTATTTCACATCCGATTGTTCCATAAATCGCTCAAAATAGGTTTGATAGATCTTTCCACACTCAGTATAAATTTGAGAGCTTTTGAAAAAAATAAAATTCCAAGTATTTCTCCCCTGGCCTATTCTTATGGGGAATTTCCATACTTTCCGACTTTTTTCCGGAAAATCCGTTTGACCGATTTTTCTGAAAAACAATCCCAACCTATTCTGGTATAACACCAATTTGTAAAAAAAGTTTCGAGTTGTTCGAAACTTTTTCCTGACCTGTATGCCGCGTACAAAATTACAAAAAAACAAAAAAAAAACATTAAAACAAACCAAGCCCAGAATTTTTCGGTATATGGAATGAAAATCTTCGCTACGCTCATCTAAAAAAGTGTGACATAATTTATGGACGTTCCCTAAGTCAACAATGTCAATATAAACTCTACAATCACATGGATGTTAGGGGTTCCACATTCTAGTGTATGAAGACAGTCACTTGAATGATAAATCAGGTTGAAATTATTATATCTAGCTTGGTTCAAGGGTGTACAAATGTGCATAACCTTAAATTGTTTTGCCAGCGTTTATGATTAAGTCATGGTCATGAGTAAATTTTAATACATTAGTGAAATCATTTTGTAAATTAGAAACTGTGACATCCAATTGTTTGTGAATAGATATTATTAAGGTGTCATCTGCATAAATAAATTTTAGATTTCTTTATACATTCGAACATTTCGTTCACATAAATTAGATATAAGGTTGGTCCGAGAATTGACCCTTGCGGTACTCCAGATTTACATTCTTCAGCGTCACTGAACGTATCATCAATTTCCACTGAAATATATTTTCTTTCATGCAAATAACTGGAAAACCAATTCAGCATACGTCCCCTTATTCCAATTTTTCCCAATATGTTGATTAATTTAATATGGTTTAGCGTATCGAAGGCCTTCGAGAAATCGATGAAAAGTGCTAGTACATGAAAATTATCATTCATTTCAGAATTTACAAGGTCAGAAGATAGTGCAAGAAGATCATTTGTTCCTTTCCCTTTCTGAATACCAAACTGCTTCTTGTTTATTAGATCATGGTTATTTAAATACTCAGTTAAAACATCAGATACGCAGCGTTCCATGATTTTATCAATGATGGGGAGTAAAGAGATAGGCCGATAATTTGAATATATCATGTGATCACTCTTCTTATAGATTGGTCGTACGACAGAAATCTTCAATTTCGATGGAACAACGCCACTTTTAAAAGATAAATTAAATAGCTTCCCTAATTAAAGGCTAATTACGTTTGTTATTGAATATAAGTCCTTGGCCATAATATCGTCAATTCCAGATTGCTTATTCAAGTCAAGTTTACCTATGATATGTTTTACACGCGCTGTTGTTATATTAGGCATAAGCATAGATCGTAACTGATCTATCGGTGTGTATATATTACCAGGAAAACGCCATATGCGTTGTTAGACGAGCGGATAGTAATAGTATGGGTAGTAATGGTTAAGAACTGCTCCGAGTGGTACCAATTTAGCACATTTTATTTTTTTTCTTCAAAATGGCTGACCCGATCAAGCTGAATGTTTTCAGAAATGTGTATCAAAATGTATACCAACTTCACGCAAAATTTCATTTTTTTGAGAAAATACAAATATTTTTTTTTTTCCGCCATGTTTATTCTAATGAGTATTTTCAAAATTTCTAAAATTCATAAAAAAAAAGTTACCCCCCCGATAATGCCACAAAACTATACAGATCTAAGTTAGATGAGGAACCATATTGAAAAAAAGTTTGAAGTTGATAGCTGTAGCCGTTTGACCTGTGGAGAACCGACAAAAAAACATAGAAAAAAAAAAAAAAAAACGTACACCAAATTTTTCAGTATGTCAAATTGAATCCTCGTTAGAGCTCGTCTAATCACAAGTAATAAAATCACAGGAATGTCGAATATTTATGAGCTCGTCTATAAAACTGTTAACAAAACAATTTGCAATATCTAAGCTTGAAAATTTCCTCCCTAAAAAAATATTAGTTACGTCATCAACCGAATTCTGTTTCTTCTTCCCAATAAATGCGTTTATAGTTTGCCATGCAGATTTGATGCATCCCTTCAAATTCTCAATTGACTTTTTGTAAAAAAGTATTTTAGCTTTCTCTATGAGTTTTTTGACCTCATTCCTACTTTTGACATAGCCCTCCCTATACATCATTGTAATACATACATTTTCACATTGTTTCCATTTCTCAAATAATGTATCTCTACTTTTAACTCTTTCAATTATATCATAGGTTATCCAAGATTTTACATTTTCTCTACGTTCATCCGTACGCAGCATTCCTTTCTTACACAGTTCCCTAGTGACCTTGAACGCAGTCGCGTATCCATCGTAAATAGCTATTGTCCTAGGATTGATACAGGTAAACAAGTGATCATTGACGATCTAGATCCATGATTTAGTGATATACTCGGATATACTTTCTTACATTCAAATATACGATCCATCAAATGCAACTGGAATGAATTGAATGTAATATTGCACAATCATGTGGGAAAATTTGATATATTATTATTGACAGAGAAAAATGTCAACGAATTCGAAATAATTCATAATCGTGATGGTTATAATGTCTACACAAAATCGAGGGTTAGTAGAAGGGGTGGGGGATTAGTTCTATATGTGAAAGAAGAGCATGACTTTGGGGCATCAGTTAATACGTACGATCATTTCGGAGGTCTTACAGGGTCGTCAAGGTTGGACAGATCAAAAGTTATACATATTATTGCTATATATAGGCCACCGAATTTGAGTAAACATGGATTTATTGAATAATTAAAGGAGTACATTGATAGTAACATACATGATCGCAATGTATTGCTTTTTATTGATGTTAATTGAGAACTCCTTGATACTGGTAACAATCATAGTCCAATAATATTACCCTACCAAGAATATGATTAGACTATGGGTAACAATTATGTTCGTAATCATGAGAACTTTTTAGCTGCTGATGGTTCCAGTAGATGTATGCATGGAAGAACGCGGGAGGAGATTCGCTCAGATAAATTAACTAGTTCATGTATAGATCATGTTTCTGTGTGGTCCGACTCGTTGATAATAATAATAATAATAATACTAATGATATCCTTTATTGTCATTTGAAAAATCCGTTTTACATGTGTGTATACACTCATGATTGGATGTACAGAGAGTTTTAGCTGATGTCAATCTGAATATGAAGTGAAAATATGCATAGAAAAATTAGGAAATTTGTTGACAAAATATATACAATCTTATACTTCTATCTTCAATCTTCATTTTCAATTCTTCATCTTTATATCATCAATCTCATATACAATTTCAATGCATGGCCATATGAACTAACACATCATACTTCCATTGTTCGAGGTCATCCCTGAAATATGCGTATACTGATTCATCAGAAGGTCAATATTGAAGTCTCCCGAAATGATGACACTTTTATTTTCCTTCGTTATTTTTGAAATAACAGCTTCCAATTGTTAAGAGAGTAATTGAGATCTGTTAGGACTTTCAGTAGTT
>OU015475.1:11090119-11105119 GCA_907164805.1 Brachyptera putata
CCCAAAAAAAAAAAAAAAAAAAAAAAAAAAAACATAAAAACCAAGCCCAATTTTCGGATATAATAAAATCTCGCACGCTATCTAAAATGCCTCCCAAAGAAATTTTCACGAATTTCATATAAATATACACATTATTCCAATTTTCCGGAATCCAATCAGTCGTTTTATACAAAAAATTTTAATACTGGGAAACGCTTATATGCGTTGTAGATAGCTTAGAAGTATGAAAATGTAGAATTAAGAACTTTTGTCAGTTTCAATGTCCCAATACAGCCATGGATCACTTCAAAGGTTAAAACCGCGGCCGTCTGTTGGTATATGGACCTTGGTTTCCAACAATCAAACCGTGCCTTCTTCATATACATCACAGATTTTAAACTTTTTAATTCATTGTGACCTTTTTGCTCATATTTAATATTCCAAAGGGTTTTTCTAATTGCTTTATTGATGTGTAAAAAGTCCCTTTAAAAAATGCGTTTCTTCGTTATTTCACATCCGATTGTTCCATAAATCGCTCAAATAGGTATGATAATCTTTCCACACTCAGTATAAATTTGAGAGTTTTTAAAAAAAATAAATTCCAAGTATTTCTCCCCTGCCTATTCTTATGGGGATTTCCATACTTTCCGATTTTTTTCCGGAAAATCTGTTTGACCGATTTTTCTGAAAAACACCCAACCTATTCTGGTATAACACCATTTGTAAAAAAGTTTTCAGTTTGATTGAAACTTTTTCCTGACCTGTATCCGCGTACAAATTACACACAAAAAAAAACAAAAAAAAAAAAAAAAAAAAAAAAAAACAAAAAACCACCCCAAAAAATTTTTCGGTAATGAATGAAAATCTTCGCTCACTCATCCAATTACATTTTTTAACTCAGCAAAGCTTTTAAGTGGCCGGGGGAGTCGATCGCCAAACTCAGTCGAGTCAATTTTTCAAAAGAGTATAGTTTAGCGAGAGCAGGGGGGCGGTTTACTCCTGTGACGTCACAGAGACGTGTTTCCCTCGCCCGCCGTACGCCCAATAAAGCTCAGATGCTACCAGTCGGCAAGCAGTGAACTGTAGAGCAGCTGGCTAAACACGTGTACGCCGCGTGGACGTGGATGGTTCAAGATATACGGGGTTACGTAACTGATAATAATTACCAAAAAATTGACAACATCGAAATCTAGTTTTTGAAATAACTTTATTGGTGGTACGTCATAAGCAACAGAAATAAAACTATAAATTATGAACATACATACGGAAAAACAAAAGCCATGAAAATAGTAGAACATTCGTAAGAACTAGGGAGAAAATTGATATGTATACTTTACTTTGTATATTTTGCAACTTGGAATCATTTACAGGCAAACATGAGGAATTGAAAAAAAAATCACCCCAAATATGATCCTCAGATGTGAAACAAAATAATGAACACTAATAAAATTTACGTGCAATTGGGACCACCCGTTTCGAAGAAAATAATATAATACATGTTTTTTTCATTTATCGAAACGATTGAAATATTACGGAAAAATATGCATTGGTAGATTGCTGCTAGATTCACGACTTCCCTAGATTTATTGGCATCGGAGGGAGTTTTAATTTCATATGATCAAGGGGTAGGTTTCGCTCATTTTACAACGCACATTCTGCGTTTGCCTAATGTAGAATTAAAAACTCAACACAATGTCTCCAGTCTTGCTACAATAAAATGCCATAGCTCTAGCTGCGCTCTGAGCTGTGTTCGGGGGCCGCTATGTTATCAAACTCACCCACTACCCGATAGGGCGAAACAACAACGCTTCATCAAAAACAGCCCATGCGTCACCAGACAACACTTGTTCCGCCCACCCACTAGCGCCCGTTACTGTCGCCTCTAGACGACAGTCCACTCCCCCTTGTTTCACACCACTGTACTGTCGAAACATGCGATATGTCCAGTCTTTCTACGAGTAAACCATTGATAGAAAATGTTCAATATAACACGGATTTGAAATACGTTCTAGGTATCTGTGAGATTCCCATTTTTCGAAAGAAAAGTGTATGATTCTCTTGATATTACTCGCTAAACTTCAGTAACTTCGAACTATATATGTGCTACTATTTTTTTATGGAAAATGTAATCTCACAGAAACTTTGGGCATGTTCTTTATCTACTACCGTTGAAAATTACAGAAACATTCGATGACGGTTTTAGGAGTTTTAAGACCTCACCTATCAAAACGTTTTGTGCGTTTTCATGCGGTATCAAATCGACCCCCGCGGCCTCTTAAAAGAAAACCCAAATTAAATTCAAGCACAGTTTACCAATAATGAGAACGATAAAACAAGGGCTTTCTTTATTATCAGAAATTATTGAGAATATATATATAAAGGAGGGAAAGGGACATATATTTTGGTTCTCAAGGTGTTATACAATACAGGGCTTACGTTCCTATAGTATCTAATATTACCTATAATATTAGACTGAAATCAGATTTTCTCTCATTGGAATAGTCTACGAAATAAACTAACAGAATAAAAGATAGATTTTCACTTGAATGCCGTGAAAACATCAACCCTGATCGAACTTTTTGAAGAATTCATTTCTTCTTATTAGCTCATCCATCACGCGGAAACACATAACGGTTTTCCTAGTAATAGAGAATAGTCACATGAATACTAGCACACTCTATACAGTGTTTCTCCTCCTCGTAAGATGACAAATAGGCTCTGTTTTGACCACCACGTTGGGTTCCAGCACCCGATAACACTAAAGGGTCAAGCTCGAGGGGGAGGGAGAGGGAGGAGGGAGAGAGAGAGGAGTGAGGGGAGAGGGAGGGAAGGAGAGAGGGAGGGAGCGAAGAGAAGGGAGAGAGTGGAGAGAGAGAGGAGAAAGAGGGAGAAAGGGGGAGGGAGAGAGAGAGAGGAGAGAGAGAGAGAGAGAAGAGAGAGAGCGAAAGAGGGAGGGAGAGGGGAGGGGGGGAACGAGAGAGGAAAAGAGAGAGAGAGAGAGAGAGAGAGCGAAAGAGGAGGAGGGGGAGGGAGGGAAGGAGAGAGGGAGGGACGAGAGAGAGATTGGAGGGAGAGAAAAGAGGAGAGAGAGAGAGAGAAGAGAGAGAGAGGGAGAGAGAGGGGAGTGGGGGAGAGGTATATTAAGAGAGAGAGGGGAAAAGAAAAGAGAGATGGGAACCTCGTCTACCAACCTTAAAAAAACAATTCCACGTCCTATTCAAGCAACTGAGGCTTTTCCATGACGGGGTTTTCAATAGGTACGCAACTACATCTTTGAAAAGCACTGTACCTCCCGTTTGCAGCGAGCTGACGTGGTTACTGGACCTTGTTGTTCCGCGGCTTCGAGTCCACTCGCTCCTCTTTATCATCGAGCGATAATCATCAGCTAGCGCCCGAGATTTCCCTCATCAGTATTCGGGCGCATACTGACGTCACGACAGGAGGTGCGGGCCACATCGGACCAACTCCTGACCACAGCATGTTCAGCGCAGTAGCTGGCGCGCTCGCTTCGTCACGTCAGGGAGGTGCGGGCCACATCGGACCTCCCTGACACACGCAATAGCGTTACACATAATACTGATATTTTTTTTCCAACTTTTCCTATTCTAACCTATCGTGTACAAACAAACGTGTCCATTTCTATGAATAAATAATAATAATATATTTTTATTCCAAGTTGATCATATACAATGATATTGGTAAGTCATATATGTAACCAAAATATAGGTTACAAAAAATAATAATGATACATAACATCCATATAGATTTCAATACATTTATATATCTGTTAAAAAGTACTAAATAATATGAAATTATGTACTAATTCGTCAGATTGAAAGAGAAACGGATAAATTAATAAAAATAATGATGAAAAAAAAATAATAAGTACCCTAATCATAAAAACATCACTTCTCCCTCCGTTAAATATTCACTGATTTTATGAAACTTTTCTCCAGTAGATAAGATTTGATCTGTTTCTGAAATTTCTGATGTCAACTTTAGCAGTGTTT
Organism: Brachyptera putata; assembly: GCA_907164805.1. Classification (NCBI taxonomy): domain Eukaryota; kingdom Metazoa; phylum Arthropoda; class Insecta; order Plecoptera; family Taeniopterygidae; genus Brachyptera; species Brachyptera putata. The sequence continues at coordinate 11,094,109 of OU015475.1, forward strand.
TAAATATGAGCGGGGAGGTTGTTGAAAAGTTGTAACCAGCAAAGAGGGGACCCTTTATACATCTCAAGTCAGGTAATTCAATTCTAAACATATTTTTTATTTCTAGTATGATATGATGGTCTTGTGGGGGTGAGCGTAGTAACTAAATCTCGATATCCTTAATTAATTCCATTTTGATTTAATTATTTTTGTTCAATTAAATAATGATATTTCTCTATTGAAATGGTTATCGTTGAAGTAATTTTTTTTGCTTACGGGTACTATGCTGCTATAACAACAAAATACTGTTTCGAACTTATTGCAGAATGTAAAGACTTAACTCTTCCAGTATGTACTATGTACTGACTGACACCTCTTATTCAGGGGGTTTTCATAGATTTTTGAAATAATTATTTGATAGATGAGAAACGTAATAACGGAGACAATTGAAATGCCCTACTGTCTTCCCACGGGTAGATAACTAGGAAAACGCGTTATGTGTTTCCCCCGTTATCGTTTGAGCTAATAAATGACAATTTTTCATATCAAAACGACTAATTGGATTTTAGTGAAAGTTCGGAATAATGTGTATCATTATTATATTGAAATTTGGTGAAAAATTTGAATTTTTTCGTAGAACATTTTTTTCACAAATTCTTCTCTGGCTTATTCTTAGGTAAATTTGGAAATTGGAAATTAGTTTTCTCGAAGTTGTGCAAACCGATTGCGTATAAAAACTGATTTAGACTCAATCCAGATGATGACACAGTCATGGGCATGCCAGTTTCAATTCGAATTTGAATTTTCGTCTGACCTGTAGGACGCGAAAAAAAAAAAAAAAGTACATTTTTTTCGGGTCAAGTGAAATTGATTCTTCGCTTCGCTCATCCAACAACTATGAGAAATGAACATCCAGATAGCGGTGCCCGAAAAAGTTATTATTTTTCTCGAATAATTGAAATTCAGCTACGGATCTAATAAAGGTTTTGTATTGCACCAAAGAATTTGAAATCACATTTTCTTATTTTTTCGTCGAAAACCACGATTCTATACAACATAACGAAAACCACGACGCGTCATTTTAGTCCAATTGTATAAGTGTGTTCTATTGTTTATATGTTTTTTATATGAACACGCTAGAAAAAAAGGACCCTCGCTGTCCTTTGGGGCCCTTTTAACCCCAAACTAATGCGAGTTTCAGTATTAGTGTTTGGCAATGTTTCACTTTTGAAATAGGGCCCCTTTTATTGCAGTTTCACAGAACCAACACTAACTAACTAACATTAGTACAATGCGAGTTTCAGTATTAGTGTTTGGCAATGTTTTACTGTGAAATAGGCCCATTTATTGCAGTTTCACAGAACCAACACTAACTAACTAACATTAGTACAATTCGAGTTTTCAGTATTAGTGTTTTGCAATGTTTCCTGTGAAATAGGCCCATTTCATTGCAGTTTCACAGAACCATCACTAACTAACTAACATTAGTACAATGCGAGTTTCAGTATTAGTGTTTGGCAATGTTTCACTGTGAAATAGGCCCATTTCATGCAGTTTCACAAACCCTCACTACTAACTAACATCAAATACAATGCGAGTTTCAGTATTAGTGTTTGGCAATGTTTCACTGTGAAAGTATGTCCATTTCATTGCTGTTTCACAGAACCAACACTAACTAACTAACATTAGTACAATGCGAGTTTCAGTATTAGTGTTTGGCAATGTTTTCACTGTGAAATAGGCCCTTTCATTGCAAATTTCACAGAACCATCACAACTAACTAACCAAATTTGTACAATGGGGAGTTTCAGTATTATGTTTGGCAATGTTTCACTGTGAAAGTATGTCCATTTCATTGCTGTTTCACAGAACCAACACTAACTAACTAACATTAGTAACAATGCGAGTTTTCAGTATTAGTGTTTGGCAATGTTTCACTGTGAAATAGGCCCATTTCATTGCAGTTTCACAGAAAACCCTCACTAACTAACTAACATTAGTACAAGCGAGTTTCAGTATAGTGTTTGCAATGTTTCCTGTGAAAGTATGTCCATTTTATTTCAGTTTCACAGAACCAACACTAACTAACTAACATTAGTACAATGCGAGTTTCAGTATTAGTGTTTTGGGAATGTTTCACTGTGAAATAGCCCTTTCATTGCAGTTTCACAGAACCTCACTAACTAACTAACATTATACAATGCATTTCAGTATTGTGTTTGGCATGTTTCACTGTGAAAGATGTCCATTTCAATTGCTGTTTCACAGAAGACTAGAAGGATCGACAGTGTAAAGTCCATGACTTGAGTAAAATTGATTTTTACATTTCTACTGGGCTCTTTCTGTTGATAAGGGTATAGAGGGTAGTAAACTTGATATCAGAATATTGGGAGCCTTGTTAAATGCAACACTCGATAAGAATATTATTGTTTTCAATTCATCAAATTGAAAAATGGTAAAATTTAAGTTTCAATCATGGAGAAATTTTTAAAACCTTTACTACCCACAATAACTATGAAGGCCTATACAACTATTTTAATCTACAAGAAACCAGAATGAAACGAACCCAAAATTTAAAAAACTGGGACTGGAGATAACTGATCATAAAGCATGTAGTATTGTACAGGATTCATACAAACGGGGCAAAAAATGTAACATTACAAATATTTGGTTTTCACTGAATTATTTTGTATTTGTTCATACTACTCTTATCATCATCCAATCAGAAACAGGCAGAACTGGTCCAGACTGATAACCCCACATGAAAAAACATTGAATCATGAACTTTGAAAGACATTCCCCAATTTGCGTGCGGCAAAGTGTAGATCAATGACTGACATGCTATGTGTTGTTGATAGTGTCAGTCATGGCTGTCTCGTGAAACGCTGTGTGCGAAGACTGTGACTTATTCCGTGATAATGCGTGACTTATAGCGTGAAAATGCGTGATAATCTTCATGCTAACAAATGACAGTGATGCATTGTCTATAGTGCTATTGGTATCAACATAGAATTGGTACACTCACTTGTTTTTCATTTATTTATTGATTTTTATACAGCGGGAAGGAGAACTGTATACTGATGAGAATAAAGCGAAAACCCTGTAACAGCATGTGCATCACTAGGCCTACCTGCGGGTAATACAAATACAATAAAGTAATGGAATCAATGTATTCATTTCTTCATGTTTGCTTTTTGAGTAGTCAAACTTAATAATTTTTGATATGCATCTGCTGTTTCTAGAGTGATTTTGATATACCTAAGGAATCAATGAGCGTAGCGAGATTTTCATTCCATATACCGAAAAATTTTGGGCTTGGTTTTTATTTTTTTTTATTTTTTTTTTTTTTTTCTGTGTAATTTGTACGCGGCATACAGGTCAGGAAAAATTTCAATCGACTCGAAACTTTTTTTACCAAATTGATGTTATACCCAGAATAGGTTGGGATTGTTTTTCAGAAGAAACCGGTCGGACGTTTTTCCGGAAAAAAATTGGTATGGAATTCCCCTAAGAATGACCAGGGAATACTAAGTTTTTTTTTTAAAACCCTCAAATTTTACTGATGTGGAAAATCTATCTACCTATTTTAAGAAATTTATGGAACATCGGAAGAAATAACGAAGAAAACGCATTTTTGTACTTTTTCACACATTAATGAAGCAATTAGAAAGCATTTAGAAACTATTAATGGACAACAAGTGTCACCAATAAATAAAACGTTTAAAATCTTATGGATATTAAGAAGGGTTGGTATAATGTTTGGGAAACCAAGGTCCATATACCAACAGACAGCCGCAGTTTTTAAAAATTTGAAGGATCATGCCTGTAAGTACATTGAGTCGACAAATGGTCTTAATCTACATTTCCATACCTCTAAGCTCATCTCACAACGCATATAAGGCGTTTTCCTAGTAATACCCAATTTTGAACAGTACAAAATTGTTTAAAGGAAAATGAATTAAAATTAAATATCTGTTATGAAATAAAAATGCCTACATATCCCTATTCTGACTTCTGTCAAGTTTCAAGAAGTCTGAGTAAACTTTCCAATGTCTACAAAATGTACAAAAATGACGTTCTTAATTTACAGGTACCGAGCTATAAGAGTGACAGATGAAAATAGAACCCCTTTTGTATTTGTTGGGTTCCCGGCCAATCGGTTTCAATGTGGCCAATGGTTCAATCGAGTAATTAGTACTACAGTAATTTTTTGTATGGGCTTACAATTTTTTAGAAGAGCGTAGTCGAGCGGGTTTTCACTGAACTCTTACGGAACTTGTCTTGCGTTTTTTTTTTTTTTTTTTTTTTTTAAACACTGCACAGGGCGCAGGGTTTGACCGATTGACATGAAACTTTTTTTTTATATGCAAACTCATCCAACTTAGAACTGTATGGTTTGAGGTCTAATCGGTTGGACCATTTTTGAAAAAACATTATTTAGAAGTTTCTAAAAACCCCATGAGATTTGGCTGGGCGGAAAAAAATTGAAAAAAAATCTCTCCAATACGATTAAAATTTTCCCAAATGTGAACACAAGAATAATATACATGGATAAAAATTTTGTTTGATATTCGGACCAGCCGTTTTGGATAAATAATATGATAATGTATCTTATTCATCGGAAAGATAGAAATATTAGTTGAAAAATGTTGCATTGTCGAGGTCACGGCTTTCTAGATTCATTGACAATCGGATGAAGTTCATTTCAATGATCAAGGTTTGTAGAGTTTTCAATTAAACTTTATATAGACATCTCGCTCATCGTACAACGCACATCCTGCGTTTGCCTAGTTTAGCCGAAATGCTTTTCGAATAAAAATGTTCCAATACTGTGGTTACTTGGGCTTTTTTTCAACATTTTGGTATATTGCTTGAAGTTACTATTAAGCAATAATGCATTACACTTTGTACTTGCAGAATGTAACAAACCATTCAATGTGTTTCTCACTCCAACTGCTTCATTACTCTCTAAGTTTGTGAAATACGTCCGATTTCAAATTTGTACTCATTATACACTATTCTAACACAGCTAAGCCATTTCAAGGTCTTTTTTGTGTGCGGGACTTGGCTCCCGTCGAGCTATCGCTTGACTGGATCTTCATGTCGCATAATGTCACATACATGAATAACAGCCATGACATGGTTTGGCATGAGTTATGTGACTGGACATGCACTGTGTGGTATATAAGGGCCGTGTCCAATGGTTATACACAAACAAACAATGGTCTCTGCTAAAGTCTGCTTGGTTCTGCTGGTCTGCGCTCTCGTGGCTGTCGCTAAGTTCACACTTGTGAGAATAACTTGGCAATACGTATTACAGCCTGATTCATTATTATTCTACATATAATAATTAGACGAGCTTCAGCGAGGATTCAATTTATTTTCATGTATTTTTGTCGGTTCTCCACAGGTCAAACGGCTACATCTATCAACTTTGAAAAAAAAATAATATGGATCCTCATCTAACTTAGATCTGTATAGTTTTGTGGCATTATCGGGTAGTAACTTTTTTTTTATGAATTTAAGAAATTTCAAAAATTCCCATTAGAATAACATGGCGGAAAAAAAAAAAAAAAAATTATTTTCCAAAAAAATGAAATTTCGCGTGAAGTTGAATTACATTTTGGTACACATTTCTAAAAAATTTCAGCTTGATCGGGTCAGCCATTTTGAAGAAAAAACATAAAATGTACTAAATTGGTACCACTCGAAGCAGTTTTTACCCATTTTTAGCGTGTTCACCACACTGTGGAAACACACTTATTGTTGGCCAAAGGGACCGAAAAAACATTGTCGCCTATATCGCTAAATTTTTACGAAAATTAAAAATTTTTGCGTTTGGATTATCAAATTTTTACAATCTTCGATGGGTGTATAAATTTTGTCCCTAGCCTGATATTTTCAAATTAAAAAACAAAAATACTTCGAAAAACAGGTTGGCCACCCCCCCCTTTGTTGGCTTTGGGTTTGTTGGGGGCTTATAAAATCCCCTGGTTTCCAAGAAAAATTGGAAATTTAAACCGCTTTAAAAATTGAAATTTGGGTTTAACCCTACCGCGTTGGAAAATACTTTTTGCCCCAAAAGGGGCCTAAATTTTTTTAATTCAATAAAAACCAAAAAAAAATTGGGGGCTCCCCCATTTTGTTCTCTCGTAACGAGGGAACGAGCAAACAAGGATGTGTATCGCTGACATATTTTTTAAAAATTGAATTTTTTTTTTTTGGGAAAAACAGAAAGAGTACTTGAAAAAATGACACTCCCCTTTTGAGTTGCACGTAAACAAAATTTCTTATAAACTACTTAACCAAAACCCGTATTTTTGTTATTATCAAAGTCTTCAAAAATAAAGATGGGGAAAATACTGGGGCGGGGGTACCCCTAGGCAAGGAATTTCTTTTTGGGGCCCCAATTTTGAAGTCTGAAACCATAAAATCAGTCTAATCCCCCAATAAACGATGGGGTTTGGGGGTGGAGGTAGCTCCTGTCTTTTTAGGGTGCTTGCGATCTCAACCCCTTTGGGAGCCTTTCCGTCTTCCTCCCTCGTCTGTTCTCCTTCTTTCTGCTTCCTCTTATTTAAACCATAATGGAAATAATATAGGCTATGTTTTTTGCCTGAAATTTACATAAAATTGGTAGGGGGCCTTTAATGTGTTCTGTTCTTGTCTTTGTAAAAAACTTTAAAGGTTTAGTTGCCTACGGTATAATTACCCAGGCAACAACCTTTAAATTTTCTTTACAATTCAAGATGTTTAGCCAATAAATTAAAATTTAGGCCAACTGGGCGCTTACAATGAATACTATCACAAGAGAATAACCTAAAAGAAATATTTAACCATTATTTACGAAAAACTGCTTCCTCTTTTCACAGCTGTGTCGTTGTAAATAAATTTCGGGGGTTTCCCCTCCCGTTCAAATCACCCTTTTTGTGAAAAAATAATTTATTTGGGGGTTAATTTTACAGCATTTCTTTTTGATAAAAAACAATTTTTTTCTGTGAGTTAGATTGGATCTTGAGGGATTTGGCCAATTCGATCTTAATTTCATAGGCCTATTCCAACTTCAAAAATTGTGCACCGGTATCTTAGGTTTTAAAAAAATAATTTTACCTAACCTAACCAAATTTCATAAAGCAACAGGGCCTTAAAAAACTAGAAGCTAGGACTCAAGTTTTATTAATTTAAAATTAAAACCCTTTTTCTTTTTTACGACAGTAGACCTAAAAAAACCGTGATTCTTTGTAATCGATTTGATATTTGCTTAAAATGCTGACATCTTTTTTGGGCCTAGTGTGCAAAAATTCACATGAAAGAAATTTTATCTTTAGTTGTACTGTGGGCCCCAGCAAAATGGAAAATCATTAAAAAAAGTGTGCTTTATTGTCCACAAAACATTGGTTTATTTTAATAGCCCTACCTAATTTTTATTTGCAGTATTTGACGAAATTTTCGTAGGAAAAATTGAGGGAAAGTTGAAAGGGGGTTTTTCAAGTTCTTCACACAGGCACGCAGATTTTTATTTAGGGGGAATTCCCATTATAGATTTTAAAATTTCTTGTATGGGCCTAAGTTCTTTTTAAAAATTTTGTTTGGGTTTGATGCCCTTATTTAATGAAATCAGGAGCATTGCATTGAAATTTTTGCATTTAAATTATTAACACCATGTTTGAATGATGGAGGAAGGTAAACCATTAACCTCCTTTTGGTCATAGGGTAAGACTGGGTCGACAGTGAGGGGAATGGGGCCCTAGTTCAACCCCGTCATCGCCCATCTTTACTCTCCCTCCTCACAAAAATACGAATAGATTCTCTAAACAAACAAAACAATTTCATGGTGTAAAAAAAACTGATAAAAGTGAAAACGAGAAGGGGGGGAGTTGAAAAACTTGCTTACCAGCCTAATTTGGGAAACCATATTTTTTTTGCAATCAAAAATTGACCGCCATTCGGCATGACGTAAATTCAATTTAACCGCGTTCAGTGGGGGTCTATCCATTTAAGCACCACCACTCTTTAATCCAACGTAGGCCGTAAAAAAAATAATATTACGAGAAAAATTGCATACCTTTTTTTCAAAAATTCTTATGAATTAAGTTCTGGCTGTCATTTGAAAATTAAAATTTTCCTTAGGTTAGGAAAAGGCCTGAACTGAAAAAAAAATCTTTAGTAGGTCTGTCTTTGAAGTTGAAAATGACCAGTTTTTTTCGATGCTTTTTAAACTGTTGGGTAAAAAAATTTTAAAATTAAGGCCTAAAGGTTTTATTTTTTCAAAAAATTTTTAAATTAAAACAAAATAACATAAATTCAAAAGATTGTATCTACTTGGTGAATAGGCCTCCCAAAAGCTTTTACTTTTCCAATTTATAACGAATGTTGGAGCTGAGATTATTTGATTTCTAATAGGGGCCCAAAGAAAAGAAAAAAAATAAGGGTCAAATAACTGAACTCAAACTTATCACAAATTTTAATAGTTTATTAAATTTTGAAAAGTAAAATTTTACCTTTTTTAGCGTGTTCACCTACTGTGGAAAAGGAACACACAAGTTTTTTTGTTTGGGGTAAAAAAGAGGGGCCAAAAAAAACCATTCGCCGTAGAAAAACCTATTTTTATGAAATAAATTTTTAGTAAAAATTTTGCCTTGGGTATGCAAATTTTTACCCTCCCTTCCCACTACATACTCTAAAATTTTCCAATAGCCTTATATTTCTAATCAAAAATTGAGAAAAATGCTTGATCACCCAGTGTGTAATGGATGGTTTTCAAATCCCGATTTTTTTTGCGTAAAAGAATCGTGGTTTTTTACGTTTTAAATTTATGCGCTTTTAAATTTTATTGGTTACGGTCTAACATTGGCGAATAACTTTTTCCACTAGCCCCCGCGTAAATATTTTTAAAAATTTAAAAAAACCGAATTTTTTGGGGTACCGCCCACTTTTTGGGTTTTATAAACCCGGTTTGTTTATTTTTTTCCGGTTTAAATGAAATTTAATAAAAATTCTTCCTTTTTTTTTACCTATTTTAAATTTAACAGCAAAATCGCAAACAAACAGTGCTTATGACAAACCCAAGGGAAAATTCATGCTTTAATTTAAAATAATTACTCTAATTAAATTTACATCAATTCAAAAGGGTAGGTTCTTTTTAAGTGTCCTGGAGGACGTCCCGAACCCGCGAGCCGCCGTCTTCCGAAAAGGCTCTTTCCCCACGGAGGATTTTACCCCTACTCAAACAAGGCCTCCCCATCTTCCCCAACCCCTTTCCCCCCCTTTTTTCACGATTTTTTAATTCGAATGGTTCGGGGGGTTTTTGTGATTTGTTTTCATTTTAAATTTTCTTTTTTTAAAATTTTTCACTTAATTTTGGTTGAAAAAAATTTTTAGGCAGGGAATTAAAAAATTCATTTCCCACGTTCGCTCTTAATTTTCTTTACCCTTTTTCCGATTTTTAAATTTTTTTCCCAAATTTTAAATGCAAAATTTTCCCTTGCAGGGCCAATTTTTTTCTTTATTTTTTGGAAATTTTCCGTTTTGGAAAAAAATAAATAAACATACTTCAAAATTTTAAAAAACCAGAAGACCATAGAAAATTTTGGCAACAATAGAACCAACTTTGAAAATAAATGCTTTCCTTTTAAATTTTGAAAAACGATTTGGTTCCAAATTCAATGATTTTTCACTCCGATTTTTTTGATGTTTTTTAAAAATTTTAAAAAATATTTTTTTCGAGTAAATTTTTTGGTATTTATTGCTCTCCTTCCACCCTTTTTCCCTTAAATTTTTGGTTTTGCAAAGAACCCGGGCGAAAAAATTTAAATTTGGGAAATTTCCCTGACCCGAAACCTTTTTTGAAATTCCAAAGGTTGGTGTTTTTTTAAAAAGATATAATAATCAATAAAATTAGAAAACTTAAAAAAAATTATTATAATATTTAAAAAAAAAATTGCAAAATATTTAAAAAATATTAAAATTAATATTACCCTATTTAATTTGAAAAAAAATTTTTTCAAACTTGATTTTTTTGAAGGGAAACTATAAAAAAAATTTTCCGCTTATTTTTTGTAATTTGGGAATAAAAAGTTTCCCCCGAGTGTTTTCAAACCCGTTGGTAAAAAATTTGAATTTTTTCCAGAACCTAATGGCCAAAAGCCCAGGGGGTTTGTTTTTTTGTAGTAACCAAAAAAACAAAAAAAAAAGTTTCCCCTTTTTTTTTAATTTAAATTTTTTGTTTTTTTTAAATTTAAAAAATTTTTTTAAATTTTTTAGAAATTTTTTTTTTGGGGTTTTTTTTTTTGGTTTTTTTGGAAATTTAAAAAGGTTTTTCAAAAAAGGGGGGCCCATTCGTAAAAATAAATAAATATGAGGCCCAAAGCCACAATCTTTGAATTTTTCCCTGAGACCAAAAAAAAAATAAAAATAAAAAACAACTTTTTTTTTTAAAAGGTTTTTCGTAAATAAAATAATAAAAATTTTTTTTCAATCCAAAAATAAGAAAATAAAAATTAATTTTTTAATTATTTTTTTCATTATTTTCTTTTGTTATAGGTTTTCCAGGACCTGTTTTTAAATAAAAATATTTATAATAATATTTAAAAAATATTTTTTAAATTTTTTTTTTTTAAATTCAAAAAAGGTTTTTTTATGGGGGACGTATTCCTTTTTTCCGTTTTCCAAGGGGGTTTCCTCCCTGCGTAAGAAAAAAATTTTTTTTTTTTTTTTTTTTTAAATTTCTTTTTTTTTTTTTTTTCCCTTTTTTTTCCCCCTTCAAAACCCCAAAAAGGGGGGTTTCTTTATCACCCCCGCCCATTTATTTGTACCCCCTATAACCCATGTTGGTTAGGTCAAACAAAATAAAAAGAAGCTTTAAAAAGTTTAGATGGCCTAAAGAAAATCTAAAGGACAATTTTTTTTGTTGATGGAATTTAATTTTTTCAGGATTTTCTGTCAAAAAGAAAAATTTAATTTTTTTTTAAATAAAGCAAAATTCGATTTTTTCAATAGAAACTCAATTTTAAAAATTTATTTTTCAGAATAAACT
>OU015475.1:11110119-11192064 GCA_907164805.1 Brachyptera putata
ATTGGGCCCAACCCACATTTTTCACACTAAAAAATCAATCACATCAATGGTGACACTGACATCCATAAAATATTACTGTGATAAATAAGATAAAAAATTTAGTTCAATTTACATCATCGGCAAAATCATTTTTTGCCAAAAGTAGAAGTTGTAGACAGTTTTTTGTGCCTCCTGAACAATTTCCTTTTTGTGGGTTAGGCCCTTCTGCCCGGACACCATCGATATATATATATATATATATATTTATATATATATATATATATATATATATATATATATATATATATATATATATATATATATATATATATATATATATATATATATATATATATATATATATATATATATTAGTGATGCCTTCGGGTACCCGGGTGCGAGTATTTTTTCAGCTACCGGTTGTTTTCTATAGCCAATGGTCCAATCGACCAATCCCGGACTCTTGCTTATAACGGCTAATAAATCACCTCATTGACAATGTTGCGTTGGCTCTGCCGTAACACGCTCGCTTTTGGTTACGAAGGTCGCCAGTTCGAATCCCGGTTCATAAATACTTTTTTGTTTTCATGAAATTATGTTTTTGATAATGTTCTACTATCATTCTCTATTTTCTGAAAACCTGAAAAGTATGTGAAGTTATAATTGTCGTAGGAATTATTATTGTGGGAGGCTGTCGTGGTTATGGTCAGGTAGGTCAGGTTGGTGTCGACCGGTATACCGACCCGAAACCGAGGTTTTAACCACATTCACGGGCGGAAAGGCTACCTGAAACACCGATACCTAAAACATTGGAATCAGCAATTCTACAAAAGATAAGTATTGCCGCGCGAACAGCCTAGACGAGCTGCGATTGGCTAATAGGAAACAACCGGTAGCTGAAAAAATACTCGCTACTCGGGTCGGGTACGGGTAATGCATTACCCGGGTAATATTCTGTTACCCGGGTACCCGGGTACCCGTCTAGGTTCCGGGTAATTGTGCTGACCAGTACCTATAATATAGAAAATAACTTTTATAAATCACTCAAGGTCCCGAAAGAAAATCAACTTCGCATTCTACATAAGTTTTTTCACCTACCTTCCCAGACCTCCCTCAACTTGTCATAATGCGCTCGTCAAATCTAGTCGCACCCCACCGTTATCTGTGGTCACACGTGCAGTGTACTGAATCCCTCTCCTGTCAACCGCTCTCTAGTTGCCATGCCAAATACTATTCTTTACCGAGAACTGAGAAGCATATATAGTCATATAGTTTTTAGTTTTTAGCTTGATATAGTTTTTTAAATTACCCGGGTAATACCCGGGTAATTTCGGCGGGTACCCGGTTCCTAATTTGTTACCCGAAGGCATCACTAATATATATATATATATGTGTGTGTGTGTGTGTGCCGTGTCTCTAGTCACGTGTGTTTACAGGGAGCATCTGACGGAGCCGGCGAGAAGTCTGGTCGCAGCAAGCTTGGAGCCAGCGGAGCAGCTGCTTCAAGTGAGTCCAAGCCCTCTTGACAAACCACGAGACTCAAATCTAGTTAGGGCTACATTAGTAGCTCGCAAAACTGTTTCGGGCAAGATAGGCAAGCCCTTCATACAGGGACGTGATTTGAGTTGCCTAGATAGGTTACATGGCTTGACCTGTCAGCCAACGACTTGGAGTTTGATTTGTTACTGTCAAAGCAAATATAAGCTTCCAACCGTTAGTGATAATTGACAGAACAGACGGTCAATTGAGACCCTCAATACAGTGGAATGAGGATATTAAAAGGATTGAGATCGAAATTATCTTCATGAAATAGTTCAGGTTACAGCGACATCAGCTGTTCTGACGTAATATATATATATATATATATATATATATATATATATATATATATATATATATATATATATATATGTCTAGATATGTATATATATATATTTATATATAGATATATATGTATATATATATATATATATATATATATATATACATGTATATATATATATATATATATATATATATATTATATATATATATATATATATATATATATATATTATATATATAGATATATATATATATATATATATATTATATATTACATATCATATATATATATATATATATATATATATATATATATATATATATATATATATATATATATATATATATATATATATATATATAATGATACATTTCTTCAGGTATTCGGTGTTAAACTAATTTGTTCGAGTCACTTTATTATATTTACACAAGATACCCAAAGAAATGTATCATTATATATATATATATATATATATATAATATATATATATATATATATATGAATATATATCTATATATATATATATATATATATATATATGGTATATATATATATATATATATATATATATATATATATATATATATATATATATATATACATATATAATGATACATTTCTTCAGGTATTCGGTGTTAAACTAATTTGTTCGAGTTAGTTCATTATATTTACACAAGATACCCAAAGAAATGTATCATTATATATATATATATATATATATATATATATATATATATATATATATATATATATATATTGATACATTTCTTCAGGTATCTTGTGTAAATATAATAAACTAACTCAAACGAATCAGTTTAACACCAACGTTTCATGTTTAATACAAAACCTATTATCAAGATGAAATCTATCTCCTAATGAACTGGGAAATGAATATAAAACAATTTTTTTTCACCAACTACTAAAAGTTATAGTTATAAAAAATTCACCACCTTCTATATCAAACACCTGCATGATATTTAAAATTATGTGCAAGGTAGGCCTACTTATAAAAAATCTAAAATAGAAATGGTTTAATGGAAAAACAATAAAAACTTTATATGAAAAAACTACTTCCCCCTAGATTGATTCCTAGTAATAGGTCCCGTACCGACAACTGCTATTTCCTTGCGATTTGAGTTCAAAATGATGTCATTAGTCTCATCCACATTCGAGTTAATCTTGTTGATCTTGGCGTTCGTTTTGCTGCCCATGTTTAAAATGACTGTTTTCCATGTATTAGGTAGTCTGTGGCTATCATCCCTTCTGTTTAAGTTGTCTGGCCTTCTTTCAATTTTTATAGCTTCCCTCAAAATACGTGGAAAACAACAAAGCGAAACAAAATAGAAACACAAAATTAACAATGAAACGATGGATTTGGCCGAACATTGTATCACATGATCACAGATATCACATGTCCCTTCGGTTAACCCGAGGCCAACATTAGACACTGAGCGAGTCTTCCTTCTGTGACGTCACTTGGATCCCCTGGTTGTCATCGATCCAACATTCCTTGCTGCGTAGTTCCTCATCCGGGCTCGTAGACTAGTTATCACATGTACCCTTGGTTAACATTAGACACTGAGCGAGTCTTCCTTCTGTGACGTCACTTGGATTTCCTGGTTGTCATCGGTCTGACATTCCTTGCTGCGTAGTTCCTCATCCGGGCTCGAAGGCTAGTTATCACATGTACCCTTGGTTAACATTAGACACTGAGCGAGTCTTCCTTCTGTGACGTCACTTGGATCCCCTGGTTGTCATCGGTCCAACATTCCTTGCTGCGTAGTCCCTCATCCGGGCTCGTAGGCTAGTCATCACATGTCCCCTTGGTTAACATTAGACACTGAGCGAGTCTTCCTTCTGTGACGTCTCTTGGATCCCCTGGTTGTCATCGGTCTGACATTCCTTGCTGCGTAGTTCCTCATCCGGGCTCGTAGACTAGTTATCACATTTCCCCTTGGTTAACATTAGACACTGAGCGAGTCTTCCTTCTGTGACGTCACTTGGATCCCCTGGTTGTCATCGGTCTGACAATCCTTGCTGCGTAGTCCCTCATCCGGGCTCGTAGGCTAGATATCACATGTCCCCTTGGTTAACATCAGACACTGAGCGAGTCTTCCTTCTGTGACGTCTCTTGGATCCCCTGGTTGTCATCGGTCCAACATTCCTTGCTGCGTAGTTCCTCATCCGGGCTCGTAGGCTAGTTATCACATGTCCCCTTGGTTAACATTAGACACTGAGCGAGTCTTCCTTCTGTGACGTCACTTGGATCCCCTGGTTGTCATCGGTCCAACATTCCTAGCTGCGTGATTCCTCATCCGGGCTCGTAGGCTAGTTATCACATGTACCCTTGGTTAACATCAGACACTGAGCGAGTCTTCCTTCTGTGACGTCACTTGGATCCCCTGGTTGTCATCGGCCCAACATTCCTTGCTGCGTAGTTCCTCATCCGGGCTCGTAGGCTAGATATCACATGTCCCCTTGGTTAACATTAGACACTGAGCGAGTCTTCCTTCTGTGACGTCACTTGGATCCCCTGGTTGTCATCGGCCCAACATTCCTTGCTGCGTAGTTCCTCATCCGGGCTCGTAGGCTAGATATCACATGTCCCCTTGGTTAACATTAGACACTGAGCGAGTCTTCCTTCTGTGACGTCACTTGGATCCCCTGGTTGTCATCGGTCCAACATTCCTTGCTGCGTAGTTCCTCATCCGGGCTCGTAGACTAGTTATCACATGTCCCCTTGGTTAACATTAGACACTGAGCGAGTCTTCCTTCTGTGACGTCACTTGGATCCCCTGGTTGTCATCGGTCCAACATTCCTTGCTGCGTAGTTCCTCATCCGGGCTCGTAGGCTAGTTATCACATGTCCCCTTGGTTACCATTAGACACTGAGCGAGTCTTCCTTCTGTGACGTCACTTGGATCCCCTGGTTGTCATCGGTCTGACATTCCTTGCTGCGTAGTTCCTCATCCGGGCTCGTAGGCTAGTTATCACATGTCCCCTCGGTTAACATTAGACACTGAGCGAGTCTTCCTTCTGTGACGTCACTTGGATCCCCTGGTTGTCATCGGTCTGACATTCCTTGCTGCGTAGTTCCTCATCCGGGCTCGTAGACTAGTTATCACATGTCCCCTTGGTTAACATTAGACACCGAGCGAGTCTCCCTTCTGTGACGTCACTTGGATCCCCTGGTTGTCATCGGTCTGACATTCCTTGCTGCGTAGTTCCTCATCCGGGCTCGTAGACTAGTTATCACATGTCCCCTTGGTTAACATTAGACACTGAGCGAGTCTTCCTTCTGTGACGTCACTTGGATCCCCTGGTTGTCATCGGTCCAACATTCCTTGCTGCGTAGTTCCTCATCCGGGCTCGTAGGCTAGATATCACATGTCCCCTTGGTTAACATTAGACACTGAGCGAGTCTTCCTTCTGTGACGTCACTTGGATCCCCTGGTTGTCATCGGTCCAACATTCCTTGCTGCGTAGTTCCTCATCCGGGCTCGTAGGCTAGATATCACATGTCCCCTTGGTTAACATTAGACACTGAGCGAGTCTTCCTTCTGTGACGTCACTTGGATCCCCTGGTTGTCATCGGTCTGACATTCCTTGTGTCCTCTGACAGACTGGTTAAATCTCAGAACTTTTGTCGTCAAGCATCGACCAAACGATCGGAGTGTCGAGTAGGATTTTTCTAGAACCGTTTTATCTGACGCGTATTATGCTGGGAACTAACCTCAGTCCTAACACAATGACTCGATGACATACATGACTTCGTATTCGCATTTCACGTCTTGATATTACATTCTTCGTCCAAATAACATGAGAAAACAATATTGAAATTCAACATGGAGACAAAATATTACATTTATTAAAATCAAAATTCAACCTGCAAATAACCAGAAAAATAATACAGAGAATCGCCAATTGGAGAAAGTGAAATGTCACATGTTGCTATTCATCAATATCGAGAGATAGTGACGTCCAAACTCATACCAATCCAGATCAATCACTCCAAACTCATCTAATTCCAAATCAATCTCTTCCCAAAAACATCTTATTCCGAATCAAATCTCTTTCCAAACTCATCTAATTTCAATTCATTCAATTACAAATCCTTCTCTTCCCAAATTCATCTCATTCCAAATCAATCTCTTTCCCAATTCATCAAATTCCATACTCATTTCATTCCAAATGCATCTCTCCAAACTAATCTAATAACAATTCAACTAATTCCATATTCATCTCATCCCAAATTCATCTAATTTCAAATCAATCTATTTCCAAATTTATCTCATTCCAAACTCATCTCATTCCGAATCAATCTCTTTCCCAATTCATCAAATTTCATACTCATTTCATTCCAAATGCATCTCTCCAAACTAATCTAATTACAATTCAACTAATTCCATATTCCTCTCATCCCAAATTCATCTCATTTCAAATCAATCTATTTCCAAATTTATCTCATTCCAAACTCATCTCATTCCAAATCAATCTCTTCCCCAATTCATCAAATTCCATACTCATTTCATTCCAAATGCATCTCTCCAAACTAATCTTATTACAATTTAACTAATTCCATATTCCTCTCATCCCAAATTCATCTCATTTCAAATCAAACTATTTCCAAATTTATCTCATCCAAAACTCATCTCATTCCAAATCAATGTCTTTCCAAATTCATCTCATCCTAAATTCTTCTCATTGCAAATCAACTATTTCTCAATTCATCTCATTCCAAATTCATCTCATTCCAAACTCATCTTATCTGCTGCTGCAACTAATGTGCTGCGCATGTCACGTGGTATTGTTTCCAGATGGCGGTGGGCCACGTCAGTGAGTGACGTCATACAGCGAGCGACACGCCCCGACGCTGAAGAACGGGGACAATATGTAATGTGATGCTGACAATTGTACGCACCAAGAATAAACGTCAACAAAAAATGCTTCGTGATAATTCTTGTTCCCCATGCTCCACTGATATCCGGACCCTTATGAGATGAGATGACTTCCTCATTACACCATTCCATCTCACTTCTGGTATTCTTGAGTTGACAAATCATGAAATGTGAAATGGCATTATTTTTACTAGGAAAACAAGTCATGTGTTTCCGCGTTGATGGATGAGCTAATGAGAATGGAATTGAATTTTTTCAAAAAGTTACATCAAGATGATGTTTTGACGGCATTCAATTAAAATCCATCTTTCCATTCGGTTGGTTTATTTTGTAGACTTTTCTAATGAAGAAAATATCTGATGCAGTTTGATATTATATGTGATATCAGACTACTATATGGAACGTAATGACAGCTGTATCGATATATACACCTTGAGACCCAAACTATATGTCATTACCCTCCTTTTATATTCATTACTCACTCTCAATGATTTCTCTGATAATAAAGGAAGCCTTGTTTTAATCGTTCTTCATCAATTGGTGACACCTGTTGCTTGGATTTAATTGGTTTTCTTAAATAGCTCTGAAAGATGTATAAAAATGTCATTATATAATTGTTTATATCAAAACGACTGATCGGATTATAGTGAAAGTTCGGAATAATGTGCATCATTATTATATTGAAATTCGGTGAAAATTGGAATTTTTTCGACGTTCATTTTTTTAACGAAAATTGTTCTCCGGCTTATTCGTATGGGTGATATGAAAAATGGCAAAATTAGTTTTCTCAGAAGTGGTGCTACCGATTGCGCATAAAAACAATTGGATTCAATCCAGATGATGACAGTTGGGCATGCCAAGTTTCAATTGAATTTAAATTTTCGTTTGACCTGTAGAGCACGAACAAAAAGAACTTTTTTTTCGAGTCAAGTGGAATTGAGTCTGCTTCGCTCATCCAATTATATAAGAGGCACCCTTCACGAGGCTAGCAGATTCCAGCCAATAGCAGCTCGTGAATATGTAAACCAATAAGAAGTCACTGCATTCTCTAGTTAATTATCCTAGTGGCAGTTGAAGCAAACCCATCTCGAGTGCACTGCACAACTCACTCGGACATTTCACTCATCAAATAGATGATGAGAATTTAATGTAGAATAAAATGAATTGTTAAAGCTGATTCAGAAATACCGAACAGTCATTTCTAGTGGAACTATTGGAATCTCACCCAAATTTCACAAATATCGTGTGAGATGAGACGAAATGAGACGAGAAAGAGGTGAGACCGTCTCACAGTGAGATGAGACCTCTCACAGTGAGATGAGACCGTCTAACAGTGAGATGAGACCGTCTAACAGTGAGATGAGACCGTCTCACAGTGAGATGAGACCTCTCACAGTGAGATGAGGCCGTCTAACAGTGAGATGAGACCGTCTAACAGTGAGATGAGACAGTCTCACAGTGAGATGAGACCGTCTCACAGCGAGATGAGACCGTCTCACAGTGAGATGGGACCGTCTCACAGTGATATGAGACCGTCTAACAGTGAGATGAGACCGTCTCACAGTGAGATGAGACCGTCTCACAGTGAGATGAGACCGTCTCACAGTGAGATGAGACCGTCTCACAGTGAGATAGGACCGTCTCACAGCGAGATGAGACCGTCTCACAGTGAGATGAGACCGTCTCACAGCGAGATGAGACCGTCTCACAGCGAGATGGGACCGTCTCACAGTGAGATGAGACCGTCTCACAGCGAGATGGGACCGTCTCTCAACGAGATGAGACCGTCTCAAAGTGAGATGAGACCGTCTCACAGTGAGATGAGACCGTCTCACAGTGAGATGTCTGTGGAAAATGTCAGGAAAAACGATCAATCGATCGAAACTTCTCCTACATATTGGTGTCACAACAGAAAAGGTTGGGTTTGTTTTTCAGAAAAATCGGTCGAACGGTTTTTCCGGAAAAAATTGGAAAGTATGGAATATCCCAAAAAGAATAAGCCGGGGGAGAAATACTTGGAAAACAAAAATTTTTCAAAAGCTCTCAAATTTATACTGAATATGGAAAGAACTGTCATACATATTTCAAGCGATTTATGGAACTATCGGATGTGAAATAACGAAGAAAACGCGATAAAAGTCATCAAATATCAGGATCAAAACATGTAATGCAAAGTATATATGCGACAGGTTGCTCTATAAATAGCAACAAGTTGCAGGTAAGGTTTTTCAGCGTTTGAAGTAGTCCAAGGTTTGTAGATGTAGATTGAGCTGACAGAGTATTTTTCAATTCCAGATTTCCATTCTTTTATGCTCATCTCACAACGCACATTCTGCGTTTCCGTAGTAATGAAATATAACAGCGTATCCGTGATGTATTCTACAAATTGGGGAAATTGGACGGCACCGAATTGTCATGGTTCTAGTAGAACATTAATAGACATTTTTATTACCATTCAATGATTATAGAAGAAGTCAGAATGTGAGCTTCTACTTGGATTGAAGAGAGAAGAAGACCCACGTGATCAGGAGACGAGGGTTTCCTTCTCACTAGCTACACCATTACCCGAGAAAACTCCTCTCCCAGCACCCGTCTGTGACGACCGCGATGTCTCAGCGTGGTGCCACGCTCGAGCAACACGGGCTTGATGAAGCCACTGCTGGAGAGTCGTACCTCGCTGCGTAACTCCTCTTCCAGCAGCACCCGTCTGTAACGACCGCGATGTCTCAGCGTGGTGCTACGCTCGAGCAACACGGGCTTGATGAAGCCACTGCTGGAGAGTCATACCTCGTTGCGTAAGTCCTCTTCCAGCAGCACCCGTCTGTAACGACCGCGATGTCTCAGCGTGGTGCCACGCTCGAGCAACACGGGCTTGATGAAGCCACTGCTGGAGAGTCGTACCTCGCTGCGTAACTCCTCTTCCAGCAGCACCCGTCTGTAACGACCGCGATGTCTCAGCGTGGTGCCACGCTCGAGCAACACGGGCTTGTTGAAGCCACTGCTGGAGAGTCATACCTCGTTGCGTAAGTCCTCTTCCAGCAGCACCCGTCTGTAACGACCGCGATGTCTCAGCGTGGTGCCACGCTCGAGCAACACGGGCTTGATGAAGCCACTGCTGGAGAGGAGGCAGCGAGACCATGAGCGACAGCGGCGGTTACAGACATGCACACTTAACAGCACAAAAAGTCGGATTTTATCTCCAAGTCCCCAAGTCAATACTAGTCGAATAGGTAGTATTTAATTTCAGACTGTTTTTTACAGCCCTGTGATTGGCTGATAAGGGTTGAATATGATGACAAGATACTCAGAGGGAACCACTCCACTATGTGCTTCTCCACGTGGTTTCTTGTATTTCCACCTTGAAGCATATCACGTGATGACCAAAGGTTGACCGATGATGGAATACAGCGTATAGACTGGGTTTTATCCTAATATGTCCAGGCAGTTTGTCTATGCTATGAAGAAATTGTAATCAGAATCAGACCTAGTGGAACTCTTTGCGAGAATGAGAAGAACGTATGAGAGTTGATTCTGCGAATTTGATGTGTCAATTTGAATGTTGTGATCTGCAACTTCAAAAAGTGACGACGCTCACTTTCAAAGCGCCATGGCGTCTATGGATCACATTTTTTTATTAGTATCAGATTAGGAATAATTGCTTGAAATGTGTCAAATCGAATGATATATTTGTCCCTTCTTTTGTTCCCTCTGTCGCTTCTTGTGAAAATGGATGATACCCTAAATGAAGAATAAGTTAGCTTAACACTTTCCATTTTACTTTTATTTATTCCTATTTTTGGGGGGATTCGTTGATTTTTTTTGTCTTCATCCTTGTCTTCATAATATGTCTTCATATCACGAATTACAGCTCTTATTGTTCTGAATCACAAAACTTCATTTCCGATTTCCAACAATTTCGTTATCTAAAATAATTTTTATTCTTATCTATTCGACAATATTTTAATCATTACCTATTTCAATTCTATTCTCACATTGTTCACAATCATATTAACTTTTATAGACAAATCTGTCAATTTCTTCAGTGCATATCTTGTCAGACTTATGCAAGACAATGTGCATACTTTCCAGTGATCATATGTTAGTGAGAGGTCCGTGAACCTGGCCCCCAACATGTCACACTAATTCCAAGACTTGAAATTTAATTGATGTGCCGTGACAGGATTTAGTGTGCCAAATCTCAGAATTAGTGTGCCATCAGTTTCTGAGATATGATAGAAATAGAAATGAGGGGCCAAGTTCACGCTGGCCCCCAACATGTCACACTAATTCTGAGACTTTGAATATAATTAGTGTGTCGTGACAGGATTTAGTGTGCCAAATCTTAGAATCAGTGTGACATTAGTTTCTATCATATTTCAGAAACTAATGTCACACTAATTCTAAGATTTGGCACACTAAATCCTGTCACGACACACTAATTATATTCAAAGTCCTGGAATTAGTGTGACATGTTGGGGGGCCAGGTTCACGGACCTTTTGGAATCTATTTCAATAACTGAGTTACACCAGAAATGTACGGAGAGTATTCCATACGCAGGGATGATTAACTTATCTATTACTCCAGCTCGACAAATGCAGTCAGGCGTGGACTGGCTCCAAAAGGCCCGGGGAGCTGCTCATAAAGTAGGTGCCAGGCGCACGCAGCGGCCGCCGGAAGCATCCTCACTCAGTGCCGGCTCGTGGGCGGGGCGACCCGGGCGCGAGTATTTTTTCAGCTACCGGTTGTTTTCTATAGCCAATGGTCTAATCGACCAATCCCGGACTCTTGCTTATGAAGGCTAATAAATCAACGCATTCTCAATGTTGCGTTGGCTCTGCCGTAACACGCTCGCTTTTGGTTACGAAGGTCGCCAGTTCGAATCCCGCTTTATTAATACTTTTTTGTTTTCATGAAATGATGTTTTTGATAATGTTCTACTATCCTTCTCTATTTTCTGAAAACCTAAAGAATATATGAAGTTATATTTGTCGTAAGAATTATTATTGGGGGAGGCTAAACCGTGGTTAGGGTTAGGTAGGTCAGGTTGGTGTCGACCGGTATACCGACCCGAAACCGAGGTTTTAACCACATTCACGGGCGGAAAGGCTACCTAAAACACCGATACCTAAAACATTGAAATCAGCAATTCTACAAAAGATAAGTATTGCCGCGTGAACAGCCTAGACGAGCTGCGATTGGCTAATAGTAAACAACCGGTAGCTGAAAAAATACTCGCGACCCGGGCGCGGATCGGGGCGCAAAGTGTTTGGGGCGCTATTTTTTTTTTTCTAAATAAATGAACATGGAATACTTGATAAGATATTATTAGTAATATGCGATAACGAAGTGATAAGGGGTTCCGTTGGAAAGGTGACTAGTCGTCATTTGAGTTCTTAAATATATATTATAGGAATGACTAAAAAACCAAAGTATACGGAAGTAACAATGATTCTTCTCTTCCTATTCAACTCTTATGTTCTCCATATAATCTTCATTCATAATGTTATTTGCATTTGCGCTTGCGCATCAAATGATGATAATTGTTTATGAGCGCGTCACGGCCTATTGACGGTTGAAGGGTGAACATGGGATGTGAATTGGATGACCTCGCGCAGTATTCATCAGCCCAATTAATATTTTCCTTGAATCAACAGAAGGGTAAGAATGTTTTATATATCCGAAGGGTTTCAAATGTTCAAAAAGACTGAAAATTTTTCGCCTCCGGCGGCTGGGGCTACCCCGTCTAGGATCTTTGAAAACATTTCAAGTAGTGTCTTGGGACTCGCCCAGGGCGACAAAATCCCACGAGCCGGCCCTGTCCTCACTGATCGAAATTTTTAGATTTGTCATGGTTTTTTATTAGCTCTTTACACATATCTTGGAACAAATTAATATTTATATTGTATATAACTGTTTGCGATGGATCATTTTTCGAGTATGGATACGTTCAATCAGTGAATAATCAATCGAAATAGTAATTGATTAATATATAGCTCAACTACAGTGGTTACAAACATAGGTATAAGTATTGAATTAAAAGTTTTCTTGACATTAACGATGAACTCTGACCCAGCTTGTCGATGGTTGTGATCACGTTGTGGTCAACACTGAACAATGGTTCTCTTTCAAAGAGCTGCCAAAGACAAGGCATGAACCATAATAATTTATTATTAATATTGTCTTACAGTTATAGCAATGTATTTTGTTCGGCAATTCTTTTGCACAGTAAACAAATGAATATTTGTATAGATATTGTCTATATAATTATATCATATGTTCGATAGGGGCCCGGAACTGTCAAAAGGCCCCGTCACCCCCTGCCAGTCCGCGCCTGCAAATATGGTTGCACTATTCCCAAGGAATAGGTATCAACTTCAACTATTGATGGCTCCCGGCGACGGCTCTGGAGATCACGGGATCACGCTAGCCCACACAACACGTCAAAGTGTCCGGATCCTCCGAGGGGATAATACAATATACTTCATATACAGTGTTGAATCCAGGCAACCCCCCCCCCCCCGCGGTTCGTCGTTTGCCCCCCGAGATAAGAACATTTTCACTATAGTGTAGTTTTTTAGAAACTTGTATTTTGGGGTTTAAAAATATCTGTGAATATTAAAAAGTGTCAGGAATTTACTATTTATTACTAATAAAAAAATCTAGATGTTCTTCATTTGTATTGTCATTTGCTATTCTGCCCGTGAATCCTGGTTAGTGACACCTCAAATATCAGAAGTGGCTGGAGTGGAGTCAGTTACATATGGATCAGTCGAGTGTACAATACCTCTCATCACATTATCATGAATTAGTAGCATAATCGTTTCATAATAAACTGACTTGAAAATTATGAAAGTGCGCATTTTAATTTGTGTATATATATATATATATATATATATAGGCCCAAGGTTATCATGCTTAATTTTGTGTACGTATCCCTTGCCCACCCGGAAAACACAGAAGCCCCCCGCAACAAAATCTCTGAATTCAACACTGTCCATATAGGTCAGAATTCAATGCTATCCCATCATTGGATAGTGTTACTTATATTTTGAAGGAATACAAAATGAACTTTCTGAACTCTGAATTACCATAGATAAACGTGTCATGGTATCAACCAGACTATCAACAGGTCTGTGACGTCACAACATTAGGGTGGACTGGTTGAATCTATCAAGATAACAACAAAGAGGTTTCTATTGAATAAAAACTGCCACATTCACTTGTTAACTGGCGAGTATTCGTGTTTATATTGTATTTCTCTCATCACTCCAATAGTTTGTATCTTTTTATAATTGTAGTGAATCTTGGAATCATTGTGAGTTCACATAGGCCGATCATTCGACGATTCTATTGGGCAACAGGTATGCAGTTGAGCGGAGTCTTGATTCGTTGATCTGTGATTCGATGAGCGTTAGCGAAAAGTTTCCATCCCACTCTTACGGAGCTTTGTCTGTGTGTGTTTTGTTTGTTTGTTTGTTTGTGCGCACTGCACAGGTCGCATGGTTTGACCGTACGACATGGAACTTTATTTTTATACGCAAACACATCCAACTTAGAACTGTTTAATTTTGGGGTCAAATCGGTCGGACCATTTTTGAGAAACATCATTTCAAAGTTTCTAAAAATCCCATAAGATTAGGCTGGGCGGAAAAAATTTGAAAATAAAATCTCTCCAATATAATTCAAATTTTCCTCAGATGTGAACACAGAAATGATACACATTAATAAAAATTGACGTGTAATTCGGACCAGCCGTTTCGAAGAAAATAATTCAATACATGTTTTTCATTCATAGAAAAGATGGAAATATTAGTGGAAAAATATGGCATTGTTATATTCACGGCTTCTCAGATCCATTTGTATCGGATAAAGTTCGTTTTATACCAGGCAAACGCAGAATATGCGTTGTACGATGAGCGAGATGTCTATATTATTCACTGAATAATTATTTTCTTGGAAACGTCTCGTCTGATTCCAATAGGAGTGTGTGATAATGTGCATCATTGTTGTAGTTACGTTTAGGAGAATTCTGAATTCTGTTGAGAAATATTGATTTTCAAGATTTTTCCGCCCAGCCATTTCTTACGGGGTTTTTCAAAACTTTGAAATGGTTTATCTAGAAAGTGGTTGGACCTATTAGACCCAAAAACTATACAGTTCCAAGTTGGATAAGTCCACGTATACAAAAACAGTTTCATGCCGATCAGTTCAACCGTGCGACCTGTGTTGTGCGCACAAACAAACAAACAAACAAAAAAACAAACAGACAAAGCTCCGTAAGAGTGGGATGGAAACTCTTCGCTAACGCTCATCGAATGATCAAGGTGTGTAGAGTTTCGCTCATCTTACAACGCACATTCCGCGTTCGCCTAGTACTAGGAAAACGCGTTATGTGTTTCCGCGTTGATGGATGAGCTAATGAATGACATTGAATTCTTTCAAAAATTGTTATATTGTCACGATGACTAGAAGACATCGTGTTTTCCAAAGTCCGAGTGCAGAGTCAGCAGAGTCAGCACATAGCCAAGTACGCGCATGCGCGAGATTATGCGTATTGTTAACTAATTAGCGACAAGGCCTGAGGGACGGAGAGAGAGTAGAGATTCGACCACGGGAAGGCGAAGATCGGAGATCTAAAGAGAAGAGGGGTCAAGACGTGGATCGCAAGGTGGCGGCCCGTACGGAAACATCCACGACGAAAGACAACATCGTTTCGTCGAGCCGACCGCTTCTGTCTCTCACCACAACAACGCTCACGGTAGGAGGGGATGATGATTAAGGGAGGGATTTATTTAACTTCACCGTGGGGAGGGTTCTAAACATCCAAGGTTCCACCCTTCATAGACTGCCAACATCCTGTATTTATGTGTAAAGTGTTTTTGTACACATTAAATAGTATTTGGTAAACTCAATGTCGAACTGTGTAATGTATGTTAGAGAAGGCTGGTCCCGAACCCCGGTCCCAACGGTCTTTTAAGCTACACCCAATCCAAGCTGAAATTCAAGACCGTGACATTGGTGGAGGTGCGGGTTTTCGTTAGGTTTTATCTTAGCGATACTGTTGGGGGTTCGTGGCCAGGTGGTGTTCTTCTTCAAGTGTTTCTTCATTATATTGGTTTAGTTCAGACATTTCTATGAGTAAAGAGAAACGTGCATCACCATCGTATACGTTAGTGTTAGAACAGCTCGTGTTTGACGAAAATGATCGTAACACACTCTCTGAAGAAGCAGCGGGATTGACGACGCCAGGTCTGAAACCGCAGGGTACTGCGTCTTCTAGTGATAGTCTATCGCCTGATAGTGTTTTCAACGCGTTAGATAATTTGGTAGATCAAGTTCGGGGTGACAGGCTGTTGATTCAGGCACAGGGTGATCTTCTAGGTGAGCTAGGTAAAAGCCGTATGAGTGTTTGGTCTAGAGCGAGTCGTCGGTTGCGGGATTTAAACCCAGAGTTTAACGGCGATCTCCCTCCTTTTCGCAGTCGAACAGGGTCATCGTCGAGCGAGCCCAGAGGGGAGACACAGGAGGAGTTTGAGGAACTTTTGGAGAAAACTTTTGAGTCTTTCAATACTCGTCGCTCAAACATGCCAGACAGGGTAAAACAGGAGAAGTTTCGTCCAGGGGTGGACTCGGTTCACGAATGGTTGGCGGAGTACGAGCGCAGGGCTAAGGCCAACTCGTGGAGGGATGATGAAAAACTAGGTTGTTTAGCTTGTTTCTTAGCAGGGGCGCCGTTGAGTTGGTTTTTGACAAAAGAGGCGAAACATCAAAAGCTAACGGAAGTCACTCCTACAACCCCAGCTCTATCATGGGGGGTGGTGAAGAGGGAGTTGTTGGGTCAGTTCGAACAAGTGGGACAGTTAACTCTCGTTAGGGCTCAGCTACGAGACAGGGTTCAAGAGCTAGGGGAGTCGGTGGAGGATTACGTGTTCGACGTGTTGCGATTGTGTAATAGCGTTGATCCGGAGATGGCGGAGGTTGACAAGGTAGAAAAAGTCATGAGTGGGTTGTTAGCCAGCGTGATGGACAAGGTAGTTATCGCCGAGAATGACACCGTAGATCAATTATTGACTAATTTGAAAAGAATTCAAAAGGGTAAATTTTGGGTTCAATGTCGTCTACCCAAGAGTGCAGAACGCAGGGTAGCGAGTGTCAGTGAAGTAACTCGACAAGATAAGATTCCGGGCTTGAGTGAGTTGACTGACCAAGTAAACTCGTTGACAATGGAGTTGTCAGCTCAAAAAGAAATGTTCGTCAACGTTCTACAATCTTTTCAAAATAGTCAAAGTTCAGGTCAACAAGGGGCGTCACCTAAATCTCCATCCGTTAATCGTTCAGGGCAGTACGAGTCAGCTAAAAGTTTCGTTTCTTCTCGAACTTCTGACAGGCATGAAGGCCATGGTAGTTACAGGGGTAGTCGACCACAACAGGGTGGGGGTCGAGACCGTCAGCGGACAAGAGAGGGTAGGCCGGTCTGTTTTCTGTGTAATAGGCCTGGGCATTACATGTTGGGCTGTCCTAGTCTGAAAAAAGCGCAGGAGGCCGTTAAAAGCTCTGAATGCGAGGGAAAAGACTAACCACGGCCATGCAATCAGGGGGTGTGACTGTGGGTAGTTTAGATATAGAATCTGATAAGGACCCTGTTTTTAGAAGGTGGATGAGAACGGAACAGAAGAAGTACATAAGGGAGTTTTCAAGTTTCTATCCGTTCAATATTAAGTCAGATCAGAGTTCTGAAGTGGTAGAGTTAGGGGTGGTTGAAATTAGGACATTAGGTTCACTCCAAGTTTGTACGGTAGTTGAAGGGAAAGAGGTCGCTACTCTAATTGATTCGGGTGCAGCAGTCAGTTGTGTACGAGCTGAACTTGTACGTCATTTGAATCACGAGAAAGTGCATGGCTTGTTGTTACGCACAGCTAATAATTCTACTTTGCAGATTGTAGGTAAGGTGTTAGTGTCCGTAGGCATTGGAGGGGTAGGTTTCACAATACCTATGATAGCTGTTCAAGGGTTGTCAGCTTCATGTATAATTGGAACGGATTTTTGTGCCAAGTGTGCGACAACAATCGACTATGGAAATCAGTTTGTCACCTTTAAACATGGTGAGAGGTTAGTCTCAGTGCCGTTCGGCAACACTACAGGGGTTGTTTTGAAGACAGAGCCGAGGGAAGAGGAGACAGAGGATGTACTAAGTGTGTTAGTTGATTCTGAGATGGTAGTAATGGACGCACTAGCCAGTGAGGAAGTTGTGATACCCGGTGGTTCACAAAGGATGTGTAGATTTCAGTGTAAGGGTAGTTCAAGGCAGGGATTAGGTATGTTCGAGCCCAGATCGCATTTACTCATTACGCAAGGGTTATTTTTGGCGAGAGGACTTTTTGAGAAGATCGGAGATGGTAGTATGATATTGACTAATACGTCTAGCAGCCCTCGCACAGTGTATAAGGGTACAACATTAGGGGTGTTTGAGAAAGTAGAAGAGATTCGCGAGGGTGATTTCACGGATGAGACTCAGAAGATTGATAGTCACGGGGTGCATGAAGTACGAATAGGCGAGAAAATAGATGTAAGTGCCAAGCTAGACATCAACCCTGACCTAGGGGCTGGGGAACGTGCTGAGTTGGTAGGGTTGTTGAACAAATATGCCGAACAGTTCGCGTGGACACCTAACCAGATGGGGATGGGTAATGTAGGCGAATGTGATTTAGAGTTATTAGAGAATAAACCGGTTCACAGTTCTCCCTATAGGGTTGCGAAGAAAGAGAGGGATGTTATTAGGGCGCAAGTCGATGAGATGCTGCAGAATGGGGTGATTAGGCCTTCTCGAAGCCCTTTCGCGAGTCCAGTAGTCTTAGTCAAGAAGAAGTCGGGTGCATGGCGTTTCTGTGTTGACTACAGAAAAGTAAATAAGATTCTCAAACCTGATTCCCACCCTTTACCCTTGATTGACGACATCTTGTCATACCTCAATGGTGCTCGGTTTTTCTCAACCCTCGACTTGTTTTCGGGGTATTGGCAGTTGCCTATGTCTGAGTCTTCGAAGGAAATAACAGCATTCATAACTCCAGAGGGGCTGTATGAATTCGAGGTCCTACCCTTTGGTTTAGGGGTGGCACCCGCCTTGTTTTCTAGGGCCATGAATAAGATCTTAGCTGGATTACAGTGGAGCGCGTGTGTATGTTATTTAGACGACATTGTATGCATGGGGGAGACTTTCGCAACGCATTTAGAGAGGCTAGAAAGGGTGCTAAATCGTTTTCGTGAAAGTGGCCTGACGTTGAACCCCGCGAAATGTTCTTTTGGGTATCAAACAATTGAGGTACTAGGTCATCAAGTGGATGCGTATGGAATAGCGCCAGATCGGGAGAAAGTCAGGGCAGTCGAAGAGTTTCCTACCCCTAAGAGGTTAAAAGACGTGCGAGCGTTCATAGGGTTAGCCAACTTTTACAGGAAATTCATAAAAAACTTCAGTCTAATCGCGCGGCCATTGACTCTTCTCACAAGAAAGAACGTGAAGTTTGAGTGGGGGGAAGAACAGGCAAAGGCATTCCTAGAGTTGAAAGAGAGACTCATTACTTCCCCTGTATTGCGTCATTTCGAGGAGGGTTGTGAGGTCGAACTACACACGGACGCTTGCAACTACGGGTTAGGAGCAATCCTCATGCAACGCATAGAGGGGGATTTGCATCCTATTAGTTATGCGTCGCGACGCTTTACTGACGCAGAAAGCCGCTACAATACGACGCATTTAGAGTGTTTAGCGATCGTATGGTCGATTGGCGTTTTCAGGCAGTTTCTTTTCGCTCGTTTTTTCAAGGTGGTTACCGATCATTGTAGTCTTTGTTACCTGACTAACAACTCTGACGCAACAGGCAGATTAGCAAGGTGGGCGATCAAATTACAGGAATATGATTACAAGATCTTTCACAAATCTGGAGCGATGCACATGGCACCTGATTGTTTGTCCCGTTATCCGGTAAAAGCCGAAAAACTCATTGACACGACTATCGAAGACGAAGGTATGGATACGCGCGTATTATCAATCAATTTGGAGAATATGGCCGACTTACAACAGGAAGATAGGGAGTTGCGTGATCTGGTTCAGGCATTAGAGAAGCCGGATGAAGCGACGTCGCGAGTTAGGAGGCAATCGCGTAGTTTTGTGTTGCAAGATGGGGTTTTGTATAAGAAAAATTTCGATTCAAGGGGTGCAAACAAGTTATTGGTGATTCCGGAAAGCCTTAAATATGAAGTGTTGTACAGCTGCCACGACAGTGTCATCAGTGGTCACTTGGGATACGCCAAGACGTATGGTGAAGTCAAGGAGCGTTTCTTTTGGCAAGGCATGTCGAAGGAAGTCGAACTTTATTGTAAGGGTTGTCCTGACTGTCAAGCTAGGAAGCGACCTACACAGAAACCAGCGGGGCTGTTACAGCCCATTGTAGTTGGTAGGGCATTCGATAAGATCTCGGTTGATATTCTTGGCCCATTCCCGAAATCTGAGAACGGTAACACCGTTATTATTTGTTGTACCGATTACGCCACGCGGTGGGCGGTGACTGGATGTCTCAAATCGGGGGGTGCAAGTGATGTAGCTGGATTCCTTGTATCTCAGGTTATTTGTAAGTACTCATGTCCCAGGGAGATTCTAAGCGACAGAGGCGCTGTTTTTAGGGGTAATTTGGTCACAGGCATTATGAAGGGATTAGGGGTGCGTAGCACCTTCACCAGTTCTTATAGACCCGCCTGTAATGGCCTAGTTGAACATTACAATGGCCTCATGAGTCAGATGTTGTCGAACTATGTAGCATCTAATCACCGAGATTGGGATCTTTATGTCGACCTGGTTACTTTTGCCTACAACACGTCTAGGCAAGAGACGACTCGTTTCACCCCATTTTACTTAGTATACGGACGCAATCCCGTGCTACCCGTTGACATTGGTCTGGGACTACACGATGATCTGGAGACGGACGTCACTAAGGTCATAGGGAAAGTCCACGAGGCGAGACAGTTAGCTGTGGAGCGGATTGGTGAGGCGCAGCGAAAACAAAAAATTCGATATGACTCTCAACATCGTCATGTCGAGTATGCGGATGGTCAACTTGTCAAGGTGTTTTCCCCTATTCGTCAAAAGGGAAAGTCTGATAAGTTACAGCTACGATGGCAGGGTCTATATAAGGTCATACGTAAGGTATCAGACGTGAACTATGTAGTTGCCCTCAAGAAAGGATCCAAGATTGTGAACGACGTGGTTCATGTAATTCGTATGAAACCGTTTCATGCCCCGGATCAGTGGCGGTTGAGGGGTGCGCCAAGTCAGTAGAGATGTCCCTCGTGGTTATGTCATAGATTGTCCATTTGTCTAGGTTTTGATTATTATTTTAATGTTGTCAAGCAAAGTTGTCTGTGAACTGTAATTCATTCGTAGTCGCATAGTCTATGGTAGTCTATGGTTGCAGTAGCGTTTCAGTTTCCTTTGGTTGACAGAATTGATGAGCAGGAATGTTGTACAGGCTCAACACGAATGCGACGTAGTATTAGTACAGTCTAGGATGAGATAACGCATTCACAACAATACATTTATTTCATATTTAGTACAGTTAGTTTTGTTTTCTCCACGAATTGTTGCCGAATGATGTTGTGCTGTTATGTCTACTCATGTCTACTTATACAAATACTGTGTTTTAGTCGGGGGTTTAAGGGGGGTTTTTAGGTGCGTACCGAATATAATTCACTTTTTTGTGGCACTGTATGCGAAGTGTCGAGACTAAGACATGGTTAGTTGTAAACTCAGCGTGAGTGGGTGGTCCTTTGGAGAGTTTGAATATCGATATTTTAATCGGCCGGTTATAATTTTTGTATGATTTGGGGATACTAATTTTATTTTTATATATTGAATAGAGAAAAAAAAAAGATATACGGTGAATGACCGTGAAGAGAGCATGGAAGGTGAGAGTAGGAAGGCGCCGGCTCCACTGTGGATTCCCAATTTCCGCGAGAGGGGAATTGCGACGCAATAATTTGAACAAGCACGTCGCGCCACAACAGCGAAGATGATATTCCGTTCGCTTCGCTCCACGTGCCTGTGTGTCTACGACAGGGCGCGGAATCGACAAGGCAATGTGAGATTGTGTATAGCCTTGCTGCGGGATGCAGAAAAGACGCTGATGGTGCTGACGGTGGTGGATTCGGATGCCTCGCTGAGTTATCTATAAGCGTCAAGTTTCAAGATGTGATGTCGTGTACAGTGTTCGCCACAACAAGTGTTCGGACTAGAAACACGTGCGGACAGAGAGATACACTCAAGACATGACATGTTTTTTTTTATCACTAGTATTTGAGAGGAATTCTGTTTTCTTGTGCATTATTGTTTGTTCATACATGTGCATTATTTTATCATCAATTCTTATAATATGGTTTTTCTCAAGTTACCAATGAGCTAGATTGGTATAGTTTTTCTTACTTTTCATAACGTTATATTGCACATTTTGTCAATTGTTACTGTTTAATCTTATTGTTGTGTACACATTTGATTTTCTTTTCTTTCACTAGCGCTAGGAGGTTGGAACTTTGACAATAATTTCGGGTTTAGTGGGTTCCGCAGTTGTTGGTGAGAGCTAGAGTGGTACGGGATGGAAGAGGACGGCTGTGGAAGATGGACTTCCGGGAGCGGAAGACAGTCATGGAGAGGCATTGAGGACGGAGGACCGACGAGAGAAGCGTGAACACGAATCGTCCTGAAGCCTGAGGGACATCAGACGCTCACGACCAAGGTCAGGATGTGGAAGGAACAATACGGAAAGACACAAAGAGATTTGAGACCTGAAAATCGGGGCGATTTTCAATGTGGGAGGGGAAGTGTCACGATGACTAGAAGACATCGTGTTTTCCAAAGTCCGAGTGCAGAGTCAGCAGAGTCAGCACATAGCCAAGTACGCGCATGCGCGAGATTATGCGTATTGTTAACTAATTAGCGACAAGGCCTGAGGGACGGAGAGAGAGTAGAGATTCGACCACGGGAAGGCGAAGATCGGAGATCTAAAGAGAAGAGGGGTCAAGACGTGGATCGCAAGGTGGCGGCCCGTACGGAAACATCCACGACGAAAGACAACATCGTTTCGTCGAGCCGACCGCTTCTGTCTCTCACCACAACAACGCTCACGGTAGGAGGGGATGATGATTAAGGGAGGGATTTATTTAACTTCACCGTGGGGAGGGTTCTAAACATCCAAGGTTCCACCCTTCATAGACTGCCAACATCCTGTATTTATGTGTAAAGTGTTTTTGTACACATCAAATAGTATTTGGTAAACTCAATGTCGAACTGTGTAATGTATGTTAGAGAAGGCTGGTCCCGAACCCCGGTCCCAACGGTCTTTTAAGCTACACCCAATCCAAGCTGAAATCCAAGACCGTGACAATATCAAGTTGCTGTTTTGACGGCATTCAAGCTAAAAATCAATCTTTCCATTTGGTTGGTTTGTTTCGTAGACTATTCTCATGAAGGAAATAGTAGATGCAATTTAATATTATATTATATTGTAATATTAGACTACTATATGAAACGTGATGACAGCTGTATACATATATACACCTTGAGAACCACCTTTTATATTCATTACTCATTCTCAATAATTTCTTCTATAATAAAGAAGGCCTTGTTTTAATCGTTTTCCATTAATTGGTGACACTTGTTGCTTGGATTTAATAGGTTTTCTTAATAGCTTCAAAACGATGTGTAAAAATGTCATTATATAATTTTTTATATCCAAACGACTGATTGGATTTTATTGAAAGTTCGAAATGATCTGTATCATCATTATATTGAGATTTGGTGAAAATTTGAATTTTTTCGAAAGACATTTTTTGTACGAAAATTCTTCTTTTGCTTTTTTTTGTCATTATATAATATTTTATATCAAAACGACTGGTTGGATTCCAATGAAAGTTCGGAATAATATGTATCATTATTATATTGAAATTTGGTGAAAATTTGAAATTTTTTGAAGGACATTTTTTTTATGAAAATTCTTCTCTGGCTTATTCTTATGGGTTAGTTGGAAAATGGAAAATTAGTTTTCTCAGAAGTGGTGCAACCGATTGCGTATAAAAACTAATGGGATTCAATCCAGATGATGACACATGGGCATGCCAAGTTTCAATCGAATTTGAATTTTCGGCTGACCTGTAGAGCGCGAACAAAAAAAAAAAAAAAAAAAAAAAAAAAAAAAACATGTACATTTTTTTCGGGTCAAGTGTAATTGAGTCTTCGCTTCGCTCATCCAATAAATAATAATTCAATCTTGTCATCAATCATCCTTCCAGATGATTTCAATTGTCGACTGCGTTTATCGATCTCTGTTCGAAACCCAAGCGATCGCAGATTCGAGAAAACTCGATAGAAACTCGGAACAACAAAGAATTGAGGGAGAAATATAAATAAATAGTTTACAGGATTGAACTTCCGTCCATTATACAGTCTCTCACATCCGGTCTCGTCGTTAACGTCAAGTTGGCCTCAGTTCAACATCTCCAGTGACAACAAGTCGAGTCAGACGTGAACACTATGAAGTGAGACTTGGACTGAGAACACTATCCACTATGAAGACTCTACTGTTCACTGTGGCGATTGTTTGGGGTGAGTTTATATCAATTAACCACATATGGGTTCGGAAGGATTCATTTCAGATTATTCCAGAAATGATTCAGATGAAATAGGTAACTGTGCAGAGGCGAAGCGAGGGGGGGGGGCTAGAGTCCCCGGGCGCCGAACTTAGGGGGGCGCTGAATCGATTTAATAATTAAATAGTATAATTAAATTAAATAACAAGATCGCCTCAGTGATCTCGCGGTTTCAAGTGTGGAAAGGGAAACCCTCGATAAAACCAATTTTGATCACGTGATTGATCAGTTAGCACGGAGAGTACATCTTTGAAGTGATGGTGCGTGTCTTGTAGATGCTTACATTATGAGGTACGTTTAGGTAATAGTTATAGAATAGTTCAAACCATGTTTGTGCCTTTAACAATCCCTCATTTTTCGCGAACTTTCCTTGTATGGCTTATTGAACTGAGGCATATTTCTTTCGGTCTTCTGATGCAGACGACTTGCGTGGTTTCCCTGTAAATTGTGAGGGGGGGGGGGGGGGGGGCCAAAATCAAGCACTTTGAAAACATCTGATGTAATGAATACAATTGAGTGAATTCGTTCCATGCATTAATAGCGGGAATGAATGATTTTCGTGACGTTAAAAGATACAACAATTCTTATCTAATCCAGAATGATGAATCATTCCGCAAGATTTCGAGTGAAAACTGTGAGGATTATAGGCCTATCTCATAACCCTTACAATTCTACCAATGGAGAAGGTTTCCATCCCACTCTTACTTTGTGTGTGTATGTGTTTTTTTTTTGTTTGTTTGTGCGCACTGCACAGGTCGCAGGGTTCGACCGATTGACATGAAACTTTTTTTCGTATACGCGGACTTATCCAACTTAGAACTGTATAGTTTTGGGGTCTAATAGGTCCAACCACTTTTCAGATAAACCATTTCAAAGTTTTGAAAAACCCCGTAAGAAATGGCTGGGCGGAAAAATCTTGAAAATCAATATTATTCAACAGAATTCAAAATTTTCCTAAACGTAACTACAACAATGATGCACATTATCACACACTCCTATTGGAATCGGACGAGCCGTTTCCAAGAAAATAATTATGTGTGAATAAAGTTTCATTAAATTGTATTACATATTATATTAATTAAACTGCATCAGATATTTCCTTCATTAGAATAGTCTACGAAATAAACCAACCGAATGGAAATATGGATTTTAACTTGAATGCCGTCAAAACATCAACTTGATGTAACTTTTCGAAAAAAATCAATTCCATTCTCATTAGCTCATCCATCAACGCGGAAACACATACCGCGTTTTCCTAGTACTAGTATCTACTAATATATATGTGGAATATTACAAGTTACTTTGCCTTGTGTAATGCCAGTATTGTTGCAGTGAGGTCGCTGCTGATTGGCTGTTACGACCCTGGCGACCTCTGTGTGGACTACTTCGACCCTAAGGACACGTCACTCAAGGAGGTAAGCCGGGGAATCACAGGGAATAATATGATGATTTTGTTTCCTTGTATATTACTCCCTTCCACGATTGAGTCAAAGTTCAATCAACGACCAATCAATCAGTGAGGTTATATAATGTGTGCTAAACGACCTTCAACACTTTCAATTCATTGTCCGTCTGAAGAACTGAATCAATGAAGGGTCAATCTTGGTTCGAAGTAAACATTTTCAGACTAGGAAAACGCCATATGTGCGTTGTTAGACGAGCGAATAGTAATAGTATGGGTAAAAACTGCTTCGAGTGGTACCAATTCAGCACATTTCATGTATTTCTTCAAAATGGCTGACCCGATCAAGCTGAAATTTTTTATAAATGTGTATCAAAATATATTTCAAATTCACGCAAAATTTCATTTTTTTGGAAAATAAAAATATTCTTTTTTTTTTCTCGCTACCGGTATGTTATTCTAATGGGTATTTTTGAAATTTCTAAAATTCATAAAAAAAAAGTTACCACCCGATAATGCCACAAAACTATACAGATCTAAGTTAGATGAGGAACCATATTGAAAAAACGTTTGAAGTTGATAGCTGTAGCCGTTTGACCTGTGGCGTCCGACAAAAAAACATGGGAAAATAAAAAATTAAAAAAACGAACACCAATTTTCTCCAATATGTGAAATTAAAACCTCACTGAAGCTCGTCTAACTATCTCCCCGACTAACAGGTGTATCTGGAAGACGAGGGGGACTGGCTCATCAATAGTTTCGAGTGCGACAGAGTGTATCCTGCCTACGGCTTGATGACGAGTTACACGGACCTTACCGAAGAGGAGACGAAGCTGTGTGGAGGACAACTCGTACCGTTCGGTATTCGAGGCCAGAACTGGGAACCAAACGTTTACGGCTCGCCTGTGGTAAGGAGACACTCATATCATGGAGTTGTATTGTACTGGAGGTATAACTCCGTCGACCGACTTGATCACAACTAATAGTGGGTAACGGCGGCCATGTTCACTGCTCGAGCTGATTGTTGTCAGGTGTGGCCTACCGAAACTTGTTTTATATTTAATGTCCGAATTCAAGGCCTTCTATTTTATTACATAATGTAGCAATATAGACCTTGAATTCAGTATATTGTTACATAATGTGTATTCCAAAGCGAGAGTAGCTCCAACTGGCAGTTGAAATAAGAACATGGCCGCCTTTTTTGAATAACCGTGAATACGCGATCTGGGAAACGACTCGTCGCTGAGATAGACTCCTGTCATAATTCAATGCTCAGGCGCTTACTGCCTTCTAGCGGCCGTCGAAAAAGTCGGTCCGTTTATCCACAAGGTTCAAAGCAAAGCACCGAGATATTATCTCTCACTTTACTCATTCTGACAATGTATAAATCTGATAGATTATGATACACAGAATAATGTTGAAACTACTAGCATATCGTAAGTAAATACGTCCACTGTAACGCACAATAATATAATAATAACAATATTAACCGTTCGTGCTAAATATTGTATCGCATGTCTTAATTTGAACGATATTTGTAAATATAATGAAATATGGAATGGTATAATACTAGGAAAACGCCATATATATGCGTTGCAAGACGAGCGAATAGTAATAGTATGAGTAACAAGGGTGAGCGCGCTCACCCTTGGACACCCTTATATAGAAAAAAAACCTTAAATTGATTGCTTCTATTGACAGAAAACCTTAAATAGATTATTCTGTGAAAATAAATTCTCAAATTGATTGTTTCTATTGACAGAAATCTTGAATACATTGCTTAAATTTACAAAAAAACTTACATGATTTCTTCTATTGACAGAAAATCCTCAATTAATTAAATTCCATCAACAACAGAATATAGTTCCTTTAGTATTTTGCTTATAGGCCTATCTAGAACTTTTATTAAATGCTTCTTCTTCCATGTTGCTTGACCTCACCAACAGCTAGGTTATAGAGGGTACAAATAAGCAGATGATAAAGAAACGGTGAGG
Organism: Brachyptera putata; assembly: GCA_907164805.1. Taxonomy (NCBI): domain Eukaryota; kingdom Metazoa; phylum Arthropoda; class Insecta; order Plecoptera; family Taeniopterygidae; genus Brachyptera; species Brachyptera putata. The sequence goes on from OU015475.1 coordinate 11,137,904, forward strand.
TGATGATAGATGAAAGGACATTTTAGAAACCCCAATCTTACGCAGGATTCGAACCTGCGGCCCTGGAACCAGAAGCAGATACGCTACCTTTAGACCTTGAATGTATATATATATATACATATTTATATATATATATATATATATATATATATATATATATATATATATATATATATATATATATATATATATATTCTTATATATATATATCTAGTCGAGCGGTAGCTCGACGGGAGCCAAGTCCCGCGCGAAGTCAGCTACACGCTTACACTGTTTACACGAAGTACTTAGAGGCGGTTTTGAGCATACTGTACCTCCGAAACTAATGAACTTAGATACCTCTAGTTTGTTGTACTGGAATGAGGCGCCATACACGACACGGGATATCAAATTTCAGCAATATCGGGCCAAACGTCTGGAAGTTAGAGTACTGTGAAAAGCGTACTTTTTTCGTTTTCTTCTTCTCCTCCTCCTCCTCCTCCTCCTTCCGTCGTCACATACGAAATGGGCTACAGGCCAAACGAATTCTCCGATTTGTCTGATTTTTTCAGGGAATATGTGGACCCATATGGAGATGTGCCTTTTGTATGATTTAACCGGAAGTTAGTTTTTGAACCGGAAGTAATGCCATTTTACACTCCTTTTTTAGGTTTTCATTTTTTTTTCAAATCATGTTACAACATATTTAAATGAAATTTCAACAATATATTCGTATAGATATACCAAATCAATTGTGTGTGAGAGATTTGTCAATTGATAATTTTTAATTGGGAAAGATTGAAATAATAACGTACAGAAAATGTAGAATACTGTCGAATCGACGATTAAATCACGGCCACCTATGAACCATCGAAAACTTTGGTCGCCTCCGCCCACCAGACACAACTGAATGTCAAATGAAACAGCTGATATTTACAAATTATCACATTGATAGCTCTTTGCCGTATTCAATTTGGTATCCTCAAACTTGAGAAGAAGAGTAGAAGAAACAGCTGCTATAGAAACGGAAGGTAAATCCAACATCCGGGGCTAATCGAAGTAGCTGAATATTATTAATTCGTATGCTAGGCCTATAATTATTGTTTGTCTACGATAAAGTAGGCCTGCCTAGGCCCATGTGTTGTAAATATTCTAGCAAATGTTCATAACTTACATTAATTCAGTTATAGTGGCATTAGAACAGCTAGTAGGCCTAGGCCTATCACATAATAATGTGTTATAGATTGTATGCCTATGTGCCATAATATGTCTAGACTATAGGCAACACACGTCAGTATGTTATCTGAACGATAATATTAATAGAGAAAACATAATCAACAACATTCAATAAAGACCTACTAGGCCTACCACGATATAGTGATACCAACAGACTGCATAATATGACGGTTTACCGACTCCCATACTTATAACAAGGCAGGCATTTGTGGTTTCTTGTGGACAAATCAGAGCCAGAGATCCTATTTGTCAGTCATGATTCAGCAGATTCCCATTTAAACTAGTTGTAGATAAGAGTGGCTACGGTACTGGTGAACTGTTGACTGTACTGTTTGACGGTTCTGTTGAGCTTACAAAATCTATCATTTTCATGAAAAACAGATGCCACCTCTGATAATAATTCTATCTAAGACATAGTTATACCAACATATTTAATTATAATATGAAGAAGGTGTACCGACTCCCATACTGAAAAATGTAGATCGTTCTTCCTCCTCTCCGAAAAGAGATGTTCTACAAAATCTCTGCCTATTTTAGTAATACGTATATTTCGAGTACCGGTATTTAAAGAATATTCCAACTTCACGACCATGTTGAATCAATAATAGTATACGATTAGGTAGGAAATAAATTGAAATATTGTATTTATTCGAACGAAAATTTGATAACACAAAAAATATATTCTGATGCTATTTTGGTCGATCAAATCATTTTGAAGCAACAAAAATTACTGATATCCCACCAAAAACCCTGACGGGTAAAAACTTGGAGCCAAGGCCTGAAATATTTCAACAACTACAAAAACTTCTTCATATAAAAGGTGTGAAATCAAAACTGTATGCCAAGTGCAACTTATTATTTATCGATACGGCATGGAAAATAACAGGAAACACTTGGCTCATTGCCCCCCACGTCCCCTCATTTAACACCAAGCAGAATTGAAGTGAAGTGCATGATGCTATGAAATGGGTAACTTCACGTTCCTGACACAGGGTGATATGATTCGAGAAACTTGCCCTCCCGTCTATTTTCTATTATAAAATTTCGGTTTCTATCAACTTTTGTAGGTAGTAATTGAGAAAACTCAAATTTAAAGCCTACATTTCTATCTACATTTATATCTAGGCTATTTGAAGAAAATGAACAATTATGAAATTATTCTCTTAAAGACGGTTGATCCGAATTGCATACAAATTCGTATACGTGTATCAAAACATGCATCATACAAATAAGTATACTTCATGTGTTCACATTCAGTGACAATTTAAAGCCATTTGGAGAGATTTCATTTCTCAAATTTTCTTGCTCACCCTGATCTCATGATGTTTTCAGATAGTTTCAGATAATGTTTCTCAAAATTGGTCCAACCGATTTGACTAAAAAACTATACAGTTCTAAGTTGGATGAGTCTGCATGCATAAAAAGTTCATATTCATCAGTCAAAACCTGCGACCTGTGCAGCATAAGTTACTTACAAACGAACAGAAACAAAAACACAAAGACAAAGCTCTAGAAGAGTGGGATGGATGTCTTCGCTATCGCTCATCTAATTATATAAATAAATATCAAGTAACAGAATGCCTTAAGCACGGAATGAATAGACTCGAATAACAAAAATATCTTGTAATTATTATTAATCTACCTCATCTCAATATCAAGTTCATAAAACCCAACTTACGAATACCGTGTGAGATTTCGTAATTTGGGTTATATGAATATAACAAAAATACTAAAATTACTTTCCAATCCAAAGTATAATTTCAAATTGTTTTTACATTATTTTTATTTTTATTTGAAATAATTTATTATACTCCGACGAAGAAATGTATGTCCTGGTCAAAGTCAGTATTTGCCTTCTCTCGAGCTACAAATGCAACATTGAAAAAGGTCGATATTTTGATAATGTAATAACCAAACACGTAAATTACAAATTTTCTTGAATCATATTACGTTTCCCTGTGTCAGGAACGTGAAGTTACCCATTTCATAGCATCATGCACTTCACTTCAATTCTGCTTGGTGTTATATGAGGGGACGTGGGGGGCAATGAGCCAAGTGTTCCCTGTTATTTTCCATGCCGTATTGATAAATAATAAGTTGCACTTGGCATACAGTTTTGATTTCACACCTTTTATATGAAGAAGTTTTTGTAGTTGTTGAAATATTCCAGGCCTTGGCTCCAAGTTTTTACCCGTCAGGGTTTTTGGTGGGATACTGTTTACTGGAATAGTGGAATAAAACATTGTATTGATCTCTTCTATTTACAGAAACCTAAAAAAAAGTTTAATAGCAATATTTGTATGTATAGTGGTCTCATTTTTGTGTACCACATATTGTGTTCATATAGTCAACATGCATATTATTTTCAAAACATTCACAAATGGCCTAAAGTCCATTCATATAAGCGCGTTAATGATGCAACGATTCAACTTGAACCACACGATACACATAATTACAAAAACTTCCGCAATTTTATTATTTAGATCCTATTTTGGCTTGATTGATTTCAAATTATGCAAGATATATTTTATTTATTATTATTGGATGAGCGAAGCGAAGACTCAATTTCACTTGACCCGAAAAAAATTTACATTTTTTTCTTTTTTTTCTTTTGTTCGCGCTCTACAGGTCAGCCGAAAATTCAAATTCGATTGAAACTTGGCATGCCCATGTGTCATCATCTGGATTGAATCCCATTAGTTTTTATACGCAATCGGTTGCACCACTTCTGAGAAAACTAATTTTCCAATTAACCCATAAGAATAAGCCAGAGAAGAATTTTCATCAAAAAAATGTCCTTCAAAAAATTTCAAATTTTCACCAAATTTCAATATAATAATGATACATAGTATATATATATATATATATATATAATATATAATGATATATATATATATATATATATATATATATATATATATATATATATATATATGTATGTATGTATGTATTTATTTATTTCCAACTTAGGAAATACCTTAGTTGTTACAGAGGCTTCTATTTCCGGAGGTTGAACGATGAACTAATCTAAAAGTATAACCTAATTAACCTAAGTATAAAAAGATAGTAGAAAATTGAAATAGTAAAATAAGGATGAGAAAATAAAATAAATTTATAGTAATAGTGTTGAAAGTAAAACGTTGAGTTGTCCCACAGATGATATAGACTTCATCTGCGCCCGTGGAAGGCTATTCCACTGGCGCATGGCTCGACCCAGAATGGAGTACCGGCCAATGTTGGAATTGTACCTCCTTAAATTTACCTTCCCAACATGATCATTTCGACCTATGAATTTAGGGGTTTCGATCAAACATTTTAGGTCGAGCCATGCGGGACAACCCAACAGCGCTTTGTAGAGGTAGCGGATGGTGGTCTTGTGTCGACGTGAAGATAAGAGCTCCCACTTCCGGTCTTTCAATATTTTGGAGACGCTGACTGCTGGCTGCTGTAGTTTTGAGTTCCATCTGTGGTGGCAGTTCTCCACATATCTTGCAGCAATCCTCTGTATTTTCTCCATTCTATCGGACTGAGAGCACGAGTATGGATCCCAGATACCAGAGCAATATTCCAGTAGGGGACGGATTAAGCATAAGTAGGCATGCTGTTTAGTCCTTGGAAAACTTCCCTTCAGATTCCGCATGACGAAATGAAGATTTCGCTTAGCTTTAGCAATAATTATGTCGATGTGTTTTCCCCAGCTAAGATCTTGTTTAAAGGTTACTCCCAGGTACTTACAAGAGTCTGTCTTGGTTAGGTGGGCGCCGTTTAGTAAGTATGATGTGTCAACTGCCTGCCGTTTCTTGGTGAAGCTGATGACGCAGGTTTTCTCTTCGTTCAATTTCATTCCGTTAACCTCGGACCATTTGGAAATCTGACAGATAGCTTCCTGGAGCGTTCCTTGGTCAGACAAGGACTCTATGGGAGCGTACACCATGCAGTCGTCGGCAAACAGTCGAACTTGGCAGGAGGAAGCATTGACTAGGTCATTGATGAACCCGTTGAAAAGGGTCGGACCAAGAACTGTTCCTTGGGGAACGCCAGATGTTAATGTAACCTTATTTGAAAACTCACAACCAACCTGGACTGTTTGAGTCCTATTCGATAAGAAAGCCTCAATCCAGAGCACTACCTTGTTGTCAAGCTTCATGGCAGAGAACTTGTCCAAGAGGAGATTGTGAGGGACAACATCGAAGGCTTTGGAGAAATCAAGGCAGATGGCATCCACCTGACCTCCATTGTCCAAGAGTTCGACGAGTTCTTGGGTGAAACTGGCTAGTGCAGATTCGCAGGAGTAACCTCTTCGGAAGCCATGTTGGGAAGAGGAGAGCAAATTTGACTGGCGCCACGAGAAATGTATATAGTCTGTGATGAGTCGTTCGAGGATCTTACAGACAATGGAGGTACTGCTAATAGGGCGGTAGTTCTGAGCTCTACTTCGATCTCCGTTCTTGAAGATTGGATGGATGACAGCCGTACTCCAGTCATCAGGTAGCTGACTGTTGTTAATTGATATGAGAAAGAGAGTGTTAAGAAAATGGATTATGGCAACCTGAGCTGCCTTGAGCATCTGCATTTGGATCCCGTCGGGTCCAGGGGAGGTATTTGTTTTCAAATTTTGAATGATTCTTTGTATGGAGTAAATGCTGAATGTGAAGCTAGGAGTTGTCCCCAGAAGGGAATCGTGGTTGAGGGAGAGGGGTGTACGGTTGTGGATTGACCAACGTGGATCAGAGTTGAATATCTTCTCGTATTGATTTCCGAGGGCTAATGCTTTTTCTTGGTCAGATATAGCAAGAGAGCCGTCGTCTTTCGAGAGAGAAGGAATGCTATTGGAGTTACCTTTAAATGAGTTAATATGCTTGTAAAATTTAGACCAGTTGCCAGGTTTTTCAGTATCAAGTAGTTTTGACATGTGGGAGTCGAGGGCTTCCTTTTTTGCCGAGTTAAGTTGTTTGGTGAGAGACTTAAAGTTGGAGTGTTGGTGTTTGCGTGTCTTATAAGCCTTACGACACTTAATTTTGAGTTTTTTCACCTCTGCATTATAGAAAGCAGGGTCCTGACCTGATTTCACCAGGCGGTGAGGAACGAACTTTGACCTGGCGATGACTAGGAGATCCTTGAAAGAGCACCAGAACTCGTTTATGTCACCTACTTGAGTGCTCCATGTTGGGAAGGCATCAAACAGGAAGTTGACCAGACTAGGGATATCTGCTTCTTTATAATCCCAGAAAGTAAATGTGGGAAGAGGAGAATTATCTCGCTTGAGGTCCAACTGTATGGTTAGGATAATTACCTGGTGGTCGCTAATCCCCGATTCAACACTAGTAGCTAACAGAATGTCAGGCGGGCTGAGGAGGAAGATGTCAAGAATATTTACAGATCCATGGGTAGGTTCAGTTATGACCTGGATCATATTGTGGTCGGCTAGCAGTGCATTGATTGCCAATTGCACGCCACAGCGAGAAGGATCTTGATTCGCATCCCACAGTAGGTTGGGGAGGTTGAGATCTCCACCTAAGACGATGTGATTATGATTTGAGTCATTTTTATTCAACTCAGTCAGGTGACCATTCAGTGCATCAATAAATAGTCTCGTGTTGGTGCTTGGAGGTCTGTATGTGGCAATTGAGTGGACTGTTTGCCTTCCAACTCTTATGGAAACACACATGCTCTCGAAAGAAGGATCCGTCCATTTGAGTTCGCTGGATAGTTCATTTTTTACACCAATGAAGATACCTCCTCCACGTCGTCCACTTCTGTCATGTCTATAGATCTGGTATTCACGAGGAAAGATTTCATTGGTGGTGATGTCACCCGTTAGCCATGACTCAGTGCCTATGAACACGTCAGGGTCATACAGTTCAATGGTGGTGCGAAAGCTTAGTATTTTGTTTCGAATGCTTCGGCAATTTGTTTGTAGGAACTTAAGTTTTTGGGTTGTGGTGAATAACCTTTTGGGGGTCGTCTTCTTTGGCATCGATGCTGTCGTCACAGGCACCACCGTAAGAGTTGTCTGCACCTTTGGAGTTTCATGCGACGACGGAGGCTCCGTTGATATTGAAGGTGACGCTGGTGACGGTTGTTGGCCTAGTCATAAGCCCAGGCGGTTGATCGGAGCTTTTACCCTATGAGGACGATTGATCCGGCCCTGGAGATCTGCTTGAGGAGCTGCTGTTGGTGCCGTGGTCGACAGTGAAGGTACCATGATTCTTGTTGAACGCAATGCTTTCGTCATTACTAGAGACGATGGAGATGTAGGCGATGTCCATGGAATCACCGTTAGTGTTGAAGGCACCACCGACGGTTCCAGTGCCGTAATAAGCCCCGTTGGAGTTGAAGACACTACTGATGTAGATAGCGAAGCCAGCGCTTTTGGAGACATCAAAGGAATTGTCGGTTCTGAAGGCACCACATATGTTGAATACATCGTCGACGCGTCTGATACCAACATCGCTGGTGACACCGTTGTTGGAGGCATCTGCGATGCTTCATTTGACAAGAGACGCATTGTTGATGATGGAGGCAACACTGTAGTTGAGAGCAACTCCGACACATCTGGAGCCGACGGGGGCACCGTTGGAGTTGTGTGCACCGTTGGAGTTTGCGGCACCGCTGAAGTAACAGGCGCCGCGGTTGGTGTAGGCATCATCAACGCTTCCGGATAAGGCAGAGGCATAGTAAATGATGATGATGATGGTGACATTGACACTTCCAGAGACGACGGAAGCGCCACTGCTGATGTTGATAAGTCTGTTGGCGTTGTTTGTGGTATAGTTGAGGGTGAGGGATGGTGTATAAGTGATGGGATGAGGGCAGGAGTGGGGTCAAGTGAAATGTTGGGTTCAATAATATTTTGGATTACTTCAATTGTGTTCTGGACAAGGGCGCTCCGTAGATGAGCATTTTCTAAGAGAAGAGAGTTAATTGTGGAGTTCGCATTGCCGAGTTGGAGCCGAGTGAATTCTAACCATTGTTGGAGTATATATATATATATATATATATATATATATATATATAATGATGATACTTTCTTTATAGTTGATTGGTTCGTAATAACTCTTGATGTTACGTACACAAAAAACAACCAATCACTGGGCAATTATTGGCAACACGTTCACGGCCTGCTCGACGAAAGAATTACGAATTCTCTTAACAAGAACGAGAGTTACATAGCGGAACGAGCTCGAAGGGAAACTGGTCTGTTGTAGTGGTTGTGATGCCGCAATATAGCGAATAAATCGATACGTCGATTCGATTCGATATTTTTTATTCCGATTCGATTCATCGATTAATCGGAAGTGATAAAAATCGATATTTGAATTTGAAAAATCGATTTTTCGAATTTAAAATACCGGTAAAGATATTCAAGTTTTCAATGAATATTGTGTGTAAAATACTTGTTGCAGCAGGATCTATTTCTATTGCCAAGTCACTTCCAATGAATGCTAATATTTCATGTAAGACTTTTCGTAAATTTGGTATTGTACTGTATTGTATCTGATTTCAATGAAGCTGGATCACCAACTCTTGTGAACAGTTGACAACAAAGTGGTTTCTGTTCAATTGGGAAATATCCAGAATATGAATTGTATTCTGGCGCCTAGTGTTCATCGCGAAAGTCCGTTAATAAATGAAAGTGGAAGAGCGAAGACAGCTGGCGAGAGTCGAGAGCTGTACATAATCCCTACGCTACAAAATTATACTTCGAAAACAAAATATAATTGACAAATTTAAAATTAATATAAAACATCGAAAATCGGACGTGAAAACATCGATTCAGCAATATATCGGAACCCATTGTATCGATTCAAAAATCGATGTATCGAAAGGAAATGAATCGATTCATCAAAATATCGATATAGTCTACGGCATCTTTAGTCTGTTGCCATTGAAGTGTTGATCTCAATGCTGTTGCTGTTCTCGGTCGTTTTTGTTTGTATGAAGTTATGTAATTATAATGTAATATAATTATTAATAAACCTACGAACTGAAAATATTTACTTACAAAACTACAAAAGAGAAACCAATCTAGGCCCTAGCACATTGTAGTGATAACATTTGCATTTAACATTTGTGGAATAAAATTTACAAAATTACTGTGAAATGATGTAGGCATAGTATTAATATCAATTTGACGCTGTATGATCGTGGGATGATATGTTTAGTTGCCCTGGCCTATGTTTATTCATAATTTTTCTATTATTTGGCTAAATATTAATGTGAGAAGAAGCTTTGAAGAAGAAGAAGATTTGTGAATTGAAATAGTAGAATGCATGCAACCTAACCTCACCGAACCATTGCGTTAACCTATAAACTCAATGCCTGAACGATTGGCAGCGGGCACACATAGAGGGTGGTGGAAGATGGGGAGGCCTTGATTGAGTAGCTGGTCCACTGCCTCCGTGTTGGACGTTATAAGACGGAAGAGCGGCGGCTCGCAGGTGTTCGGTGACGTCCTCCACGGACACATTCAAAAGAAGCCTAGCCTTTGAATTGTATGTCAACTTCAATTAGAGCTCAATTATCTTGTAAATTTAATGACACTGATAGTTTCCTTGATGTTTGCTCATATAGCACTGCTTGCTTGTCGATTGTTGCTGATTGAATTGAAATAGGTATGAAAAAGGTAATGTAATTAGGCCTATTATTAAATTCATTTAAAACCAGGAAATAGAATGAACAAAACCGTTGCTTATAGAACCAAAAGTGGGCTTTGGGCCAAAAAGATATTCGGTTTTTATTGAATTATAAAATATTTACGCTGGGCCTATGTGGACAAAAGTTATTATTGTTCAATGTTAGATCGTAACCAATTACAATTTCAAAGCGCATAAATTTATAATATACGTAGAAAACCAGTGATTCTATTACGCATAAAAAAGTCAGCGGATTTTGAAAACCCATTCCATTACACACTGGGTGTGATCATAGCAGTTTTTTCTTCAATTTGTTACTTAGAATGTATACAGGCTATGTGGACAAATTTTATGAGTACCGGTATGTAGTCGAAGATTGTAGAAATTTGCATAACCTTAGCGCAATAATTTTACAGAGAAATTTACATACATACATACATTTACATAGAAATTCAGCGATTCTACGTGACGAATAGGTGTTTTTGGTCCCTCTTATTTCAGCCAAACATATAAACTTGTGTGTTTCCATTTCCACAGTATGGTGAACACGCTAAAAAACTGAGTGAATACTTACTTTTTCAAGAATTAATAAACTATATGAAATTTGAGGATAAGCTTGATGTTCAGTTATGCGATCTCTATTTTATTTCTATTCGTTGAGCCATAATTCAGAAATCAAATAATCTCACGCTCCAAACATTCGTTATAAACTTAGGAAACTGTAATGCATTTATGTAGGCCTATTCTAATCCCAAAGTAGTATACAATCTTTTGAATTGATGTTATTTTGCTTAATCGAACATTTTTTGGAAAAAACTAATCCTTTAATTTTTGAATTTCATTACCCAACAATGTTCAACAGGCATCGACAAACAACTGAGTACACTATTCAACCTTCAACGACAGACCATACTAATTGATTTTATTTCAGTTCAGGCCTTGTCCTAATCCTAAGGAATATTTTGAATTTTCAAATGACAGCCATGAAACTTCAATTCATAAGAATTTTAAGAAACCATAGGTATTGCAATTTTCTCGTAAATATTATTATTATTACGGCCTACTGTTGGATTATAAACTGAGCTTGTGGTGACTTAAATGGAGTAGACCTCCACTGAACGCGGTAGTAACTTGAAATTTTGAGTCATGCCAGAGATGGCCGGTCAATTGTGATCGCAAAAAATATTGTTTCAAAATTAGGCCTGGTAAGGTCAAGTTTTTCAACATCCTCACCGTCTCTGTTATCACTTGTATCAGTTTTTGACGGAGGCAGAGATAAAGATGGTCGATAACGGGGATTGAACCTACGGCCGCTATCTATCACTCACTGATCGACCTAGTCTTCACCATATGACCAACAGAGTAGGTTAATGTTTTCCCTTCCTCCCATTATTACATTCATGGTGTTAACTTATTTAAAACGCAAAATTTCAATGCAATCGCTCCTGAATTTCACTACCGTAACTAAGGTCATCAACTCAATCAAATTTAAATGAAGAACTTCATGGCTTAGGCCCTACAAGAAATTTAAGACTACGTATAATAGGAACTTCACACTAATATAAACTCTGTCGTGCGACTGTGTTGAACGAATCATGAACAACCCATTTCAACTCTTCCGTCAATTTTGCCTACGAAGATTTCGTCAAATACTGCAACTAAAAATTAGGCTAGGTCTACTTAAACTACACCATTGTTTTGTGGACAACTAAATGCACACTTCTTTTATAGTGTATTTATCCATTATTGCTGGGGCAGCCACAGTACAACTAAAGATAAATTACTTTCAGTTTGAATTGTTTGCACCACTAGGCCTAAGGACTGTCAGCATTAAGTAAAATATCAAAATGCGCATTACAATGAATCACAGTTGATCGTAGGTCTACTGTCATAAAGAAAGAAAGAGGTGTAATTTTATTATAAATAAGTCTTTGAGTAGCCTAAGCCTTAAGTTTTGAATAGGCCTGTTGCTTTTATTGAATTAGGTTAGGTTAGGTAAAATTAGTTTAAACCTAAGCATACCGGTGCACAATTTTTCGAAGTATGGAATAGGCCTAGCTGAAATTAATGATCGAATTGGGCCTAGATATCCATCAAGATCCAAAACTAGACTCACAGAAAATATATTTTCATCAAATGAAATGACAGTGTAAACATTAACCTCTATCATAAGATTATTTTCCACAATGACAGCTGATTCTGAACGGCAGCGGCTAAACCACGAACTTGAGTTTGACAACTGACACAGCTGTGAAAGAGGAAGCAGTTTAATCGTAAAATTAATGGGTTATAATATTACTTTGAGGTTATTCTCTTGTGATAGTATTCATTGTAAGCCTGCCCTATGTAGGCCTACATTTTAATTCATTGGCTAAACATTGTGACAAATTAATAGAAGAAGTTAATGGTTTGTATGCCTGGGGTAATTATACCTGTAGGCAACCTAACCTTAACGAGTTAATATTACAAATGACAATGATACAGAACAACATTACATAGGCCCTACCAATTTCAGTGTAATTACATGGCAAAATACCATACGCCTAATATTATTGCCTATTATGGTTTCATAATAAGAGGAAGCGGAAAGAAGGAGAAGCAGACGATGGGAGGAAGACGGAATGGCTCACCGGCTTCGAGATCGCAAGCAGCCCTAGAAACGACGGTGGAGCTACCTCCACCCCCAAACCCGACTACGTTGGATTGGGAGATTAGACTGATTTGATGGTTTCAGACTTCAATTATAGAGGCCTAAAATAAATATTACCTTCACTTATGACACCTCAGCCTAGTATTTCACTCCATCTTCATTCTTGAAGACTTTGAAGTAACATAACAAAATACGGTTAATGTGTTAATGATCTATGTTGATAATGAATTTTGTTCACTGTGCAACTCAAGAGGGCAGTCTTATTATTTCAAGTAGGCTCTATTCTGTTTGTCCAAAGCAAAAGATTTAATTTAGAAGAGATATGTCAGCTGATACACATCGGTTGTTTATGCTCGTTACCATCGTTACGAGAGAACCAAAAGTGGGCGGAGCCCAATTTTTTTCGGTTTTTATTGAATTATATAATATTTAGGCTATGTGGACAAAAGATACTATCGCAACGCGGTAGACTATAACCAATTACAATTTTGAAGCGGTCAAATTTCTAATTTACTTGGGAAACCAGCGATTCTATAGAGCCCCCAACTAAAACTCCACGCCAACAATGGAGGTGGGTGTGGCCTAACCTGTTTTTCTGAAGTATTCTTTGATTATCTAATTAGAAAATATACAGGCTATGTGGACAAATTTTATTACTACCTAGTCGAAGATTGTAAAAATTTGCATAATCCAAGCGCGATAATTTTGAATTTACGTAGAAATTTAGCGATACTAGGCAACAAATACGTGTTTCCGGTCCCTTTCTGGCCAAACATATAAGTGTGTTTCCACAGTGTGGTGAACACGCTAATAATGGGTAAAAACTGCTTCGAGTGGTACCAATTTAGCACATTTTAAGTTTTTTCTACAAAATAGCTGACCCGATCAGGCTGAAATTTTTTAGAAATGTGTATCAAGATGTGATTCAACTTCACGTACAATTTTTTTTTTTTTTTTTTAATAAAAATATATTCTTCTTTTTCCGCCATGTTATTATAATGGGTATTCTTGAAATTTATAAAATTCATGAAAATAAAAGTTACCACCCGATAGTGCCACAAAACTATACAGATCTAAGTTGAAGTTGATAACTGTAGCCGTTTGACCTGTGGAGAACCGACAGAAAAACACGGAAAAAACAAACAAAAACAAAAAAACAATAACAATTTTTTTCAGCATGTCAAATTGAATCCTCGCTAAAGCTCGTCTAATCAAGTCTCACATTTTTATTATAATTGTTTTGTGAATTTTCAACGTTCAACTTATCAATTTTCCTCACCCCTGGATTCGCCAAGCTGATAATCGATGTATGTCTGTTCGTAGGAAGTGACCGACTCCGAATGGGCTGCCTTGAAGACAAGAGGTGGCAATAACACCTTCGGTTACTTCAACCTGACCTCCAGAACAGTAATCATGAGCGGCTGGAGAAACATCCGAACCCATTGCGGCGTGTGTCAAATATCAAGGACGCGCGATTTGGAATATTTTTTCGGAACATTTTATCAGTATGAGCATATTCAATTGTATTATGTCATGTTAAGTGTTGTCACCAAAGAAGTGGTGAAAGATGAATCGGAAATCGATGGAGAGAGTGCAATAATGATGACCAAAGTAAGAGCAGAACTTTCAGAATATAGTGGATTGAGCCAATATTACGTAATGACCTATTGGCTTGCCTCCAGACTTGACAGTGATGGATATGGAGTAATCAATGTAGCAGTCCGAATTCTTAGACCGAGAGATGTCGCATTTGAATACGGTCATTTGAATTTCAGGTGAGAAACGATACAAATTGAAGGCCCAAAATATCAATTTGTTGATATGAAAGCAACGTACGGTGTTGAATCCAGGCATACCTGCAGGGGGGCTTTTCCCCCCCCGCGGTCCGTCGTTTGCCCCCCTCCCCCCCCCCCCCCCCCCCGAGATAAAAACATTAAGCACTATTGTTATTTCTTGAGAAACTTGTATTTTGGGTTTTAAAAATATTTGTGAAAATTAAAAAGTATAAGGAATTTACTATTTATTGCTGAGGGAAAAAAATCTAGATGTTATTCATTTGTATTGATATTTGTCATTCTGCCCGTGAATCCTGGTTAGTGACACCTCAAATGTCAGAAGTGGCTGGAGTGGAGTCAGTTTCATATGGATCAGTTGAGTGTACACTACCTCTTATCACATTATTATGAACTAGTAGCATAATCGTTTCATAATAAACTGACTTAAAAATTATGAAAGTGTGTATTTTAATTTATATATATATATATATATATATATATATATATATATATATATATATATATATATATATGATGTCTGAAGTTTTGAGGGCCGGTGGTTGATGGTAGGTCTATCTTTGTGGAAATTTGCCCTTCTTTGATGAGTGTTTTTGGTTCTGAAAAGAACCCTTCTACTCGACGTTTCGGCGAAAAACTGTTCGCCATCTTCTGGAGTCGTTCTAGTCTCGTGGAAGTCCTTGACAAGGTGAACAAATTCAGAGATTTGGTCTGAGTGAACGAAAAGCTCAATTACGGAATTTAGGTACGAGTATATTTGTTTTCTTCCTTTTTGGATTCTCCTGGCTGTTCAATATTCTATCGGAAACAGAAGTTATCAAAAATCAAACCTTATTCGACTATTTGTTCTTAGTCACCGCAACTTTCCATGTCTCTATGTTGGCATTGTTCTTCGTGTTATTTGAGGAGAAAACAAGAGGGTATTGGATGGAATGGTTCAGAAATGTTACCGGTATGAAAGTCAAACCATCAAACACTACTCCAATGAAAGCAGACAATGTTGCTGCGATTGTTGCTAGGAAGAAGGCTGAAGTCAAGGCTCGTGTAGCTAGGAACAATGCAGCTGCGGCGGCGAGGGCTAAAAGGAATATCCCTGTTGTTCAAGGAGAGGAGAATGTTACCATCAACAGGGCTTATGATGATACGTCATTGGATGGAACAGCTGTTCAAGGAGAGGAGAATGTTACCATCAACAAGGCTCATGATGATACGACATTGGATGGAACAGCTGCTCAAGGAGAGGAGAGTGTTACCATCAACAAGGCTTATGATGATACGTCATTGGATGGAACAGCTGCTCAAGCAGAGGAGAGTGTTACCATCAACAGGGCTTATGATGATACGTCATTGGATGGAGCAGCTGCTCAAGGAGAGGAGAGTGTTACCATCAACAGGGCTTATGATGGTACGTCATTGGATGAAACAGCTGTTCAAGCAGAGGAGAGTGTTACCATCAACAAGGCTTATGATGATACGTCATTGGATGGAACAGCTGCTCAAGCAGAGGAGAGTGTTACCATCAACAAGGCTCATGATGATACGACATTGGATGGAACAGCTGCTCAAGGAGAGGAGAGTGTTACCATCAACAGGGCTTATGATGATACGTCATTGGATGAAACAGCTGTTCAAGGAGAGGAGAGTGTTACCATCAACAAGGCTCATGATGATACGTCATTGGATGGAACAGCTGCTCAAGCAGAGGAGAGTGTTACCATCAACAAGGCTTATGATGATACGTCATTGGATGGAACAGCTGCTCAAGGAGAGGAGAGTGTTACCATCAACAAGGCTTATGATGATACGTCATTGGATGGAACAGCTGCTCAAGCAGAGGAGAGTGTTACCATCAACAAGGCTTATGATGGTACGTCATTGGATGGAGCAGCTGCTCAAGGAGAGGAGAGTGTTACCATCAACAGGGCTTATGATGGTACGTCATTGGATGAAACAGCTGTTCAAGCAGAGGAGAGTGTTACCATCAACAAGGCTCATCTTGATACGTCATTGGATGGAGCAGCTGCTCAAGGAGAGGAGAGTGTTACCATCAACAAGGCTCATGATGATACGTCATTGGATGGAACAGCTGCTCAAGCAGAGGAGAGTGTTACCATCAACAGGGCTTATGATGATACGTCATTGGATGGAACAGCTGCTCAAGCAGAGGAGAGTGTTACCATCAACAAGGCTTATGAAGGTACGTCATTAGATGGAACAGCTGCTCAAGGAGAGGAGAGTGTTACCATCAACAAGGCTTATGATGGTACGTCATTGGATGAAACAGCTGTTCAAGCAGAGGAGAGTGTTACCATCAACAGGGCTTATGATGATACGTCATTGGATGAAACAGCTGCTCAAGGAGAGGAGAGTGTTACCATCAACAGGGCTCATGATGGTACGTCATTGGATGGAACAGCTGCTCAAGCAGAGGAGAGTGTTACCATCAACAAGGCTTATGATGATACGTCATTGGATGAAACAGCCTCGTGGAAGTCTCGTGGAAGTCCTTGGATCGAATTCGATCCAAGGACTTCCACGAGACTAGAACGACTCCAGAAGATGGCGAACAGTTTTTCGCCGGAACGTCGAGTAGAAGGGTTCTTTCCAGAACCAAAAACACTCATCAAAGAAGGGCAAATTTCCGCAAAGATAGACGTACCATATATATATATATATATATATATATATATATATATATATATATATATATATATATATATATTTACATATATGTGTGTGCTGGTGAAGGTTTTGAGGGCCGATGGTTGATGGTAATGTCACACTTTGCGGATTGCCGTTTCTGGAAACAGTTGGCGGTTCTGAAAAGTACCTTGTCTCTCGACGTTTCGGACAGCTGCGGCTGACCATCTTCTTGGAGTCGTCTCGTACAGGAACTGGAATCGAATTCGATTCCAGTTCCTGTACCGCAAAGTGTGACAACAATCCGCAATCACAACAATCACAATCCGCAAAGTGTGACATTACCATATATATATATATATATATATATATATATATATATATATATATTTATATATATATATATATTTATATATATATATATATATATATATATATATATATATATATATATATATATATATATATATATATATATATATATATATATATATATATATATATATATACATATATATATATATATATATATATATATAAATATATGCCCAAGGTTATCATGCTTAATTTTGTGTACGTATCCCTTGCCCCCCGGAAAACACAAAAGCTCCCCGCAACAAAATCTCTGAATTCAACACTGGCAACGTACCACCTGGGATTCCTAAAATTGCGGAGATTAAATTCAATGGGTTCCTAAGATGGATTCTTAGGCCAACTCTCAGGAATACGAAGCACAATCGTCGACCACCATGCAGGCCTATCTAGTCTCACTCTATTTCTGTGTTCTTTAATTCATCACGGACAAGAACTGAGTGTAAACTATCTTCCGGGTCCGTCTTTCGGTTTCTCCGTTCATTGCTCTATTCATGTAAAGTTTCATCGCTGTTACTTGCTGTCAGATTCAACTACATGTGATGGGCAGAAAAGAAGGACGAATATTGAGTTCTGTTGATGGAGTATCCGCTTACGCCCATCCGATAAATAACTGAGACTTTCTCTTGGACTCCAATTTCATCATTGCTGTTACTTAGGCGTGGACTGGCAGGGGGTGCCGGGGCCTTTTGACCGTTCCGGGTCCCTATCGAACATTTGATATAATTATATAGACAATATCTATACTAATATTCATAACACAATCATAATACACAATGATCGACAAGCTGGGACAGAGTTCATCGTTAATGTTAAGAAAACTTTTAGTTTAATACCTACCTATGTTTTAACCATCTAGTTGAAACATGTATTAATCAATTACTATTTCGATTGATTATTTACTGATTGAACGTATCCATACCCAAATAATAATCCATCGCAAACAGTTATATACAATATAAATATTGATTTGTGTCCAGATATGTGTAAATAGCTACTTGATAAACATGGAAAATCGAAAAATTTCGCTCAGCGAGGATGCTTCCGGCGGCCACCGCGTGCGCCTGGCACTAACTTTACAAGCAGCACCCCGGGCCTTTTGGAGCCGGTCCGCACCTGCCTGAGTGTTACTTGTTGTCAGATTAAACTATATGTGATGCGCAGAAAAGAAGGATAAATATTGAGTTCTGTTGATGGAGTATCCGCTTACGCCCATCCGATAAATAACTGAGTCTTTCTCTTGGATTCCAGATTCATCATTGGTGTTTCTCTATTCGCTCTTCCCAGCTTCCAGTCGGTAACCATGGTAGCCGACCTAGGGTCGTGCATGACTTCTGGGGACATGTTCGGGAACCCGCCTGTAATCGAGTCTTATCAGGCAGGTCAGTCAGAACCAGAACAATTGTTTCCAGAATTACTAATAATGACATTTACAGTTTATCGTGAATCATCATTAGGAGTGGAAAAACCTGTGAAAGATTCACATTAGTCTTGCCTGGACCCCTATTCCTGAGATAAATCAGATGTGAGAAAATAAAAATGAGTGAGAAAACGAGTATCTCACATGAAATATGAGATAAAATATGTCATTATTATGTGAGATAGTTCCCTGAGATAAATGAGATGTGAGAAAAATGAAAATGAGTGAGAAAACGAGTATCTCACATAAAATATGAGATGAAATATGTTTTTATTATATGAGATAGTTTTCTCACTGATTTTTCTCACATGTCATTCATCTCAGGAATGGATCTAAGTGGATCTATAAACATTGAGATCTCAATGAATGATAAAGTTCATTAATTTGCTAACAGAGTGCGTCTGCGTACGGTATTATCAGATGAGCGTAGCGAAGATTTTCATTCCATATACCGAAAAATTTTGGGCTTGGTTTTTATTTTATTTTTTTTATTTTTTTTTTTTGTGTGTAATTTTGTACGCGGCATACAGGTCAGGAAAAAGTTTCAATCAACTCGAAACTTTTTTTACAAATTGGTGTTATACCAGAATAGGTTGGGATTGTTTTTCAGAAAAATCGGTCAAACGGTGTCTCCGGAAAAAATTTGGAAAGTATGGAAATTCCCCATAAGAATAGGCCGGGGAAAAATACTTGGGAAATCAAAATTTTTCAAAAGCTCTCAAATTTATACTGAATGTGGAAAGATCTATCATACATATTTTAAGCGATTTGTGAGACAATCGGATCTGAAACAACGAAGAAAACTCATTTTTAATGTTCTTTTTTACACATCAATAAAAGCAATTAAGAAAGCAATTAAGAAACTATTAAATGTGAGCAACAAGTGTCACCAATAAATTAAAACGTTTAAAATCTGTGATGGATATGAAGAAGGCACTGGTATAATTGTTTGGAAACCAAGGTCCATATACCAACAGGCAGCCGCGGTTTTTCAACTTTTGAAGTGATCCATGGCCTGTATATGTACATTGAGCTAACAAAATGTTCTTAATTCTACATTTCCATACTTCTAAGCTCATCTCACAACGCATATAAGGCGTTTTCCTAGTAGATAATATACAGCAATATTACACATATTTGAAATTCGATTTGATCCAAAACTACCACTCAACGTCCACATGTACAGTTAGATCGGCTTGTCCATGTTTCGCCAAGAGGTGTCTTGTGGAAGTATGTTCACCTGATGTTGTGAAGAGTGTGTACCGAGCCAATTTCCATTCTGTTGCACGCTATGATATCACAGTGTGGGTAAAGCAGGGATTCCAGTTCCGAATTTTTCTTGTCGTACGACACGATTTTTCCAACAGCCCAATCACAAGCCAGTATTCATCTAAAAACATGGCGGTTCACGACACCGTTTCGATAACGATTTGGTGTCGTGATCATTGACTCAACTTCAACTTTCGTCGGCCAAAATCACGATTTTACCGGAAGTTACACTGCGATTGCGATTCATCTGCTTCCGGTTGTTAGGATTTATATCGAGAGATCGAAAAAAAAAGAATCGACTCCCGAAAATATCGATTCATCTATCCATAAGAACTGCGATTTTAAATATAATTCCTGTGCATGTAGAGGTAATGAAGGCTATGACTATGACGTCACGAAAACGTTACGGTCAAGGCGAAGTGGAAACACGCATGTAAATAATCGTACCGATATCGTGTCGGACGACCAAAAAAAATCGTAACTGGAAACCCTGCTTTACGCCATTGATGCACCTAGTTCTTTCGCACTGCAGAAAGATGTTCTGAGAATAATGGCAGGTGCCAGGCCAAGGTCACATAGTAAAAGACTGTTGAAACAATTTGGCATACTAGCCTTGCTTTGCATCTACATTTAGTCTCGACGTGTCAAGTTCGTTATGACGAGAATGAAACTGTTTCCAACCAATATTGTGAAGCATGACCATAACACTAGACATAGAGAGGACCTACAGGCGAGACACCATAGTTCAACTCTTTATTATCAAGGCCCCTTTCATATGTGTATCATAATCTCCAATCGACTGCCATGTAACATCGAATCTATTTCAAATATGACAACTATTAGGCTTGCTCTGAATCTATATCATCAATAACATTGCTTTTATTCTATATCTGAAGATCTCCATGATGTTGCTTTCACATAAGACTGTTTGTGATCTTACAAACTGTGATGAGTGATATTTATATGACTTCTGACAAACAATGTATTATGTACAGTGGTGTATTCGTGAAAATAAAAGTACCAGGGCGATGGTAATTTTAAAAAAAATCATCCCAACTCGGCGGAGGAGGGGGGACTTCTGGGCCACAACATGCCACAATGTCAGTTTCAGGAGATTTTAATTCAAATATAAAATGAAAATGATAAGAAAATAAACAAACCTCCCCTCCGTCTCGTAATGCTCGCAGAACAGTGCTGTCGCTGACAAGAGTAAATACATTCCTTTCTAAGGTAGAACAAACAATGTTACAAACTGACTCTACACTACATTACAAGACTCTGTCATTATTGTAAAGTTTGACGTTGCAAATAAATATTGACAGATTCCATTTAAGGATCCATCATTTTCAACATTGTGCGTTTACAAGTTAGCTGGTTCAAGTTAGCTTTATGTCTTCAAATATGGTTTTCAAGAAAAAAGGTACCGGGCCGTACCCTGCCCCAAAATTAAAGTTCCAGGGCGCCGACCCGGCCCGCCCTGGCCCGAATACATCACTGATTCTGTACACATGAAGTGACCAATAAAAATGGAGAAACAATCAACAGCAAAAACACTGAGGAATTATTTCAGAGTCCTCAAGTCAATACTGTCTGTTCGAATAATACTACATTTATTTTTTATTTGGGGACTGAAAAAAAGGCTCAATTTTCCTGCTGACAACTGTAGGCCTACTCACTTCATTGTAGTCCTTGTTCATATTACAGTTGACGGCAATTATCTGAATCATATGTCCTTCAACGCCACTACTCATGACGTCACTGTGCGAGCGTGTTTCGACAACTATACCTCACAACGCGCCGAGTGGAGGACGCAACCATTGGAGTTCAGCACAACCTGGCGGCCGTGCGATGAACGAGATGTGGATTCTTTGAGTCCACTTCAACTGTTAGTTTACGCCAATAAGATACAGCGATATCTAAACCTCACGATAACTAAGATGACCTTGGAATCATTGATGAAAGAATTGCCGACATTTGGTTATAATGATGGTATGCGTGATCTTGGAAAAAAGAAAATACCAGCTAAATTGAATTGTATATGGAGATTTTTATTCACATATCGTATGTATGAGAATCTAGAGACTATTCTCTCTCGATATACACACGATGTAAAAATATTGGATTTGAAAAAAGGGGATTTTGTGAATGAAATGTTTTTCATAACGAACCTCACTATGGATCCTCGTGTGAGAGGTGTTTATAGAAACAAAGTTGATGAGAAATTTGAATTAATAAGAACTGATAAGGGTTTACCAGATAATATATCACGAGTGTTCACTGCTTTCTCAGTCTCGGAGGATCTATTGCGAGGGTTTGATATGATGGCAGTTCTGAATTATAATATGAGTACAACAGATTACCTCGCAGAGTATGCGAACTTTGATGATGGGAGTTCCATCAATCAAAATTTAATCATACAATTGTTTGCTATATCTTTATTCAAAAACCGAAACGAATCCTTCATTTATGCGGATGATACAAGTCATTACGTGGATTTTATATTCAGTGTGTACGATCTACCTGATAACTTTTCTGAATTGATTGCCACTTGGGATTTCGAGAGGAATTCATGGAACACTGATAACTGTAAGCTTCAGAAAACCACATTCTACAACAATATCGTGTACAGATGTAAACACTTATCAGTCAAGGACAACATGGTGCATGGCTATTACATTATGTATAATTCTTTCGCGTATAATAGCGATATATTGTCATTGGGTAGAACTTTGAAGATAATTCTAGCTGTTGAAGTTGTATTCAGTTCTTTTGGGGTTATCAGTATTTTTTTGACTGCTATTTTATTCAAACAATGGCGAAATGATATTGGTCACCAAATCATGTTACAAATGACAACTGCTCTTCTGATTAATCTCATTCTGGGTTTCTCTTGTAGTTTATATCGTCTTGATATAATGACCATTTCTTGTGTGGTTATCGGTGCTTTACGCCACTATTCATTCCTCGCGATGTTTTTGTGGATGCTTGCGCTCTCTTACCTACAATACAGACGGTTAACTACTGTTGCCGGGGCAACCACAACCACGCATCTCCTACTGAAAGTTTCTCTGTTCGCTTGGGGTTTGCCACTGATACCAATAACCACACTCCTTGCTTGGGACCATAAACGTTTCTACATGACACGCACAGTCGACAGAGGTTACTGTTATCCTGATGGCATTGCTCTGATTGTCACAGTGGAATCACCAGCTATTCTTGTACTTATACTGAATCTGCTTTGTTTTCTGTATATACTGAACAATATTTACAAATGTGTCGGACAAGGTGAACAAATTCAGAGATTTGGTCTGAGTGAACGAAAAGCTCAATTACGGAATTTAGGTACGAGTATATTTGTTTTCTTCCTTTTTGGATTCTCCTGGCTGTTCAATATTCTATCGGAAACAGAAGTTATCAAAAATCAAACCTTATTCGACTATTTGTTCTTAGTCACCGCAACTTTCCATGTCTCTATGTTGGCATTGTTCTTCGTGTTATTTGAGGAGAAAACAAGAGGGTATTGGATGGAATGGTTCAGAAATGTTACCGGTATGAAAGTCAAACCATCAAACACTACTCCAATGAAAGCAGACAATGTTGTTGCGATTGTTGCTAGGAAGAGGGCTGAAGTCAAGGCTCGTGTAGCTAGGAACAATGCAGCTGCGGCGGCGAGGGCTAAAAGGAATATCCCTGTTGTTCAAGGAGAGGAGAATGTTACCATCAACAGGGCTTATGATGATACGTCATTGGATGGAACAGCTGTTCAAGGAGAGGAGAATGTTACCATCAACAAGGCTCATGATGATACGACATTGGATGGAACAGCTGCTCAAGGAGAGGAGAGTGTTACCATCAACAAGGCTTATGATGATACGTCATTGGATGGAACAGCTGCTCAAGCAGAGGAGAGTGTTACCATCAACAGGGCTTATGATGGTACGTCATTGGATGGAGCAGCTGCTCAAGGAGAGGAGAGTGTTACCATCAACAGGGCTTATGATGGTACGTCATTGGATGAAACAGCTGTTCAAGCAGAGGAGAATGTTACCATCAACAAGGCTCATGATGATACGTCATTGGATGTAACAGCTGCTCAAGCAGAGGAGAGTGTCACCATCAACAAGGCTCATGATGGTACGTCATTGGATGTAACAGCTGCTCAAGCAGAGGAGAGTGTTACCATCAACAGGGCTTATGATGATACGTCATTGGATGAAACAGCTGTTCAAACAGAGAAGAGTGTTACCATCAACAGGGCTTATGATGATACGTCATTGGATGAAACAGCTGTTCAAGTAGAGGAGAGTGTTACCATCAACAAGGCTCATGATGATACGTCATTGGATGGAGTCGCAACCGAACTTAACGTTGTTCTGGATCTATGAACTGATTAGATAAGCCACCAAGATCGACTTCTCAGGCATTCAGCTAATTTCTAGGCGATCTAGGCAAAGATATTTCAATTTTACATCGACTACTCAGGCCATCAGAGCGCTGTAGAGCTTGTAGCTAGCTTATATGCGATCTAGGCGACGTCGGAGAATTTCCTAGCACTGGAGATGATCGTCAGCTGGGAGAACATAGGACAAGTCCAAGTTGCGTATCCATCGTTGATAGCCATTGTCCTGAATTCAATATGATATTTCGAATGAAAATAGTATTGTTTTTCAACTATCTTGTGATCAATGCATCGTCCAGTTGGTTTGTTGTAGGCCTATTTGCCAAACTCACCTTCTGTTCGTGCGATTTCATTGTTATTTGTCATGATTATTCAGTTTTGATTTTCAATTTTATTTTCTCTTATTACGTTCTCAATGATATTTATCCTGAAGGGTGTTTACATCTTATGTGTTGTTTCAATTATATTCATATTATGGAGGTAAATACTCGCGCTTATATGCCTGTGGCATACGGCTTATATTAAGAAGTGAAATGTATGAAAATGTGGATTGTGGTTGACTTTATTATTGCATTCGATTGAAAAAGAAAAGGCTTATAACTTTGGTTAGACCCATAGTAGAATATGCGGGGTCTGTTTGGGATCCATATAAGTCAGGAGAAGTACGGCAAATGGAGAAAGTTCAAAGAATAGCAGCACGTAGGGTAACAGGAAGAGTAAGAAGATGGAAAAGAGTGGTAAATGAAAGTAAGAAATATGAAACTTCATTGGAAAGTCCATCTGAAATGATGAAAGAGCTTGGATGGCAGTCACTAGGAACAAGGAGAAGGAACGACAGGTTATGCAATGTTCTCAGAGCATTTGTTGGTGGAGGAGGATTGGGAGAGTTGAACAGGATGATTAAGTTGGATAAAAGGTATATGAGTGTTCGAAATAGCCACAAAATGAAAGTAATGGTTGGCACATCGAGAACGGATGTTCGGAAGTTCTCTATTCTGGCTAAAGCTGGGAGTGAATGGAATGAGTTGAATAGGAAAGTGTTTGAGGACGAGAAATTGAATGTCAGAGGTTTTAGGGTTTTTGGTGAGAGAATTCAAGTTTAGTCTGAATTATTGCTATTGTTTTTTGTAAATTGTTTCTAAGCGATTAATAATCTACTTGTGATAGATCTATATGTTTTCTAATGAAACCTAGTTCTGAGATCTTTGCCACCAATGATTGTATTACCTGCAAAGTAATACAATAAAGAATAACACATATATTATATTGTTCAGTTTTAATTGATGAATGTACATATTTATTCATATGAAAATGCAGATCGTAATTTTTCCACTCCCACATCTCTCATAGAACCATCTCATTTTTTAATAATAATGCTGCATTTTGAATTGAATGCAAGCTTATTTATGACGCTCTCCGAAAACTCGATATGACTCGAATAACTCGAATATCGAATAACTCGATATGAACTCGACATGATGATCGACATTGTGATTCCAAGCCCTGGAGCCTTATTCTATAACTTCTGTCTGTTACTTGACCAGTCGAAACTGTTTCGATGCCGCTTTGGTTCCGTTTCGACCGCGCTCGAAACCGGTATTCCATAGCACCGATGGAATCAGGCATTCATCAGAAATTACAGGAGTTGGGAAAGGTGCGATATATCGCTTATTTCCAGGTGAAACACATGCAACGACTGAGCCACCGCAGCTTTTATTATGACTTGACTCACACACACTTATACACGCACACACATCTGTAATTAGATGAGCGTAGCGAAGATTTTCACTCAAGTCTTACGGAGCTTTGTCTGTGCGTTTTTTTTTTTTTCGTTTGTAAACACTGCACAGGTCGCAGGGTTTGACCGATCGACATGAAACTTTTTTTTTATATGCAATCTTATCCAACTTAGAACTGTATAGTTTTGAGGTCTAATCGGTTGGACCATTTTTGAGATACATCATTTAGAAGTTTCTAAAACCCCATAAGATTTGGCTGTGCGGAAAAAAATTGAAAAAAAAAATCTCTCCAATACGATTCAAATTTTCCACAAATGTGAACACAAGAATAATATACATGGATAAAAATTTGGTTCAATATTCGGACCAGCTGTTTTGGAGAAAATAATATAATAAATGTATTTTATTCATCGAAAAGATAGAAATATTAGTTGAAAAATGTTGCATTGTCGAAGTCACGGCTTTCTAGATTCATTGACATCGAATGAAGTTCATTTCAAATGATCAAGGTTTGTAGAGTTTTCGATTATACTTCATATAGACATCTCGCTCATCGTACAACGCACATCCTGCGTTCCCCTAGTTGTTATATTCAATTATATCCTGTGGGCCGTGGCTTTAGTTCGTACAAGTGGAAAATAATACAAACATACAAGTCAAACGTCAAAAAATGACATAACCTGAAAGTATTGGTCAATTATCTTGGAAAACACATCAGAGCTACTAAGGAATAATAATTAATGATAATTATAATTGATAATCAAATAATTATTATGGTGAAGTTTTTCAAAATCAGACTTTGAATGGGGAGAACGAAGTAGAGAGTGATCAAATTCATCAATTGGGAGTAGAGGAAAATGAAATAAGATTCACTGAAACAGCAATCCAGAGAATAATTGATAAACTGAATAGAGATAAAGCTCCCGGTCACGATGAGATTGATAACAAATTTATCAAGTTGGCGGGAGAAGAGTTAATACCGTATTTATTATTCAATGTTAATTTTTCAAAATTCAATAGATTCAGGAACTGTGCCCGAGGACTGGAAAGAAGCAATGATCACTCCAATACATAAAGGGGGAGAAAAATCAAATTTGGGTTATTACAGACCAGTTAGCCTCACCTCCTCAATATGCAAAATTATGGAAAGGTTAATTGATACAGAAATCAAATCAGTTGTTGATAATAATGGTGGAATATTTGATGGACAACATGGATTTCGTGAGGGTTACTCATGTGTAACCCAACTCCAAGGATTCACGCAGGAACTGTCTGATACTTTAGACAAGGGGGGTAAAATATCTGCCGTCTTTCTGGATTTTTTAAAAGCTTTTGACAAAGTACCTCATAAACTTCTGATTTCAAAGTTGAAACAAATAACAAAACATGAGAGGATAACAAGATGGGTGGAGTCCTTCTTAAAAGGTAGATCTCAAAAAGTAAAATTAGGTGATGAAATTTCTGATATGGTGAAAGTTACTTCTGGGGTACCACAAGGGAGTGTCATTGGACCCCTTCTATTCAATATATTTATAAACGATCTTCAAATCGGAATTCAATCAAGAATTCGTCTATTTGCTGATGACTGTGTGGTATATAGCACCATTAGGAGTGAGAGGGAGGAAAATCAGTTACAAGGAGATTTGGACAGAATTAATGAATGGGTTAAAATAAATTTAATGGGACTAAATGTTGGAAAATGTAAAGTGGTGCACTTCTCTAGAAGCAGTAACAAGAAACACGTGAATAAGATTCATAAAATGGGAGATTCTACACTTGAGGAAGAAGAAGCATATAAATATCTTGGACTTTACATAAATGAAAACTTAGGGTGGGGGGAACATGTTAGAAATATCTCAAAAAAGGGAATACGATCCTTAAATTCTATTATTAGGCAGTTGAAGGGGACAGGGATGAAAATAAAAGAGAAGGCATACATGAGTCTGATTCGGCCAATGCTTGAGTATGCTAGTTCAGTCTGGGATCCGCATGAAGTTGGACTAATAAAGGCTGTGGAGAACGTCCAAAGGGTTGCTGCAAGAAGGGTCTTGGGGAGAGAGAAGCGCTGGAAGATTATCAGGAACGATAAGGATGTGGTTGAAAAAGTTATAGAAAGACCCAGTAAAATGATTGAGGAAATGGGATGGGAAAATTTGGCGAAACGAAGACAAATAGAAAGAATGTGCAATTTTGTTAGAGTGAAGAATGAATAATTATACAGGATGGGATGAATTAAGCAATAGAATTGGAAAGGGATTACAAAGAAGTACAAGGGGAGGGGTAAGAATGGAAGTGGAAAAAGTGGATAGAGAAGTAGGTAAATATGGATTTATACAAAGAACGACGCGGGAATGGAATGAATTGGAAGAAGATATCAAAAACATAACGAAGATTGGTAAGAAGAGCTAAGAAAAAAATGAAGTATAATTATATCGAGTATGTTTGACTGTAATTTCATTAGGTATAGTAAACCTACCACCTGTTTTATGAACAATCTGTAATGAATAAATAAATATGTATGTATGTAAATATGGCAAGTGAATTGTTTTCATTCTACTATCAGAAATATCTTCTCACTTTTCACACCATTTAAACACTCAACACTCACGATAACATATTCCATGTAATAATATGACCTAATTAATATCTCATTGCTGGTGAGCAAATCCCGCAGTATCCGTTACAACCATGGTCGAAACGGTTTCGAGGCGAAATGGGAGAATAAGTGCTATAGAATGTCAATAGATCGAAACAGTCCCGTTTCCAGTCGAAATGAATTCGACCGCTCGAGAAAGTTGTTACAGAATAGGGGTCCTGGTCTCTAATTGGTCTATGAGATGTGATGAATTATTCCAGCATTGAGAGAACGTCACTTATGTCAGTTATATCACATGATGATGGCATGATTAATCAAATCAATAAAAACTTAATTCAAATTAGGAAAAGTTCACAGCATAATAATGTCTAGTTATGGATTGTGAGAATGCTCAGGAATAGGATTCAAAAATGGATGGAATGCTGAAAGTGTCTTGAAACATACAAAAATATTGTTAATCTTGTCAAATCTTGTTTATCATATATACCAGATGATTCGAAGACATACAATTATAACAAACACACTTTTAGTGAAGCCAGGGCAAAGCAGCGCTCTGGTACTTTGAAAGATGGGATAAAAAGTCCCCAGTCAGGCTTACATCAGGTTTTACAGAAGATACTTATTATAAAGAATAATATTATTGAAAAATGAAGCATTTTTTTACTATACCAGTATATATATGATAAACTATCATGAAATGAGGCACTATTACAGTAGAGTTTGCTTCATCACAATTCACAATTAAATTCAGATTGGGCTGTGAAAAGGCACAGAATAAAGATAATTAGCTATGTTGATGTTGTGACAGTACAAAGCCTACAGTTCTTATTTTATATATCCTTTCTTTCCTTTCCCATACTGTTTCCTCTAATGTAATCTATGATTTGAAACTGTATGTTAACTTCGAATAATTTGATTACTTCAGAGCACGATACAGTATGAGTGGTATTTCTTTCAACTTCACTTTTGGTCATATTTTGTCATTTTCTTGAATTCTCATGGATAGCAGTGCTACTTTTTACTTTTCATTCTGAAAGGGTTGTACTTCGAGGTCGTTGACCAATCGCAACCCTTCAGCTAATGTACCGTTGGTCGACACCTCAAGACGCCGTCACTGGACCTCACTTAGTCTCTGTATGTCGACAGTCGAGTACTGACGCCTTGTACTAGAATTAGAATCATTATTATTCTCAACGTCGTCTCTGTCTGCCGAGAGCAGCAGCTCGTTTGTCGACAGTCGAGTACTGACGCCTTGTACTAGAATCAGTGCTATTATTATTCTCAACGTCGTCTCTGTCTGATCCTGCAGATCTACTCTTCCTCGCTTCCATGGAACCATTGAGAGCGAGATGTTTGATCCTGCAGATCTACTCTTCCTCGCTTCCATGGTACCACTCAGAGCGAGATGTCTCATCCTGCAGATCTACTCTTTCTCGCTCCCATGAAACCATTGAGAGCGAGATGTTTCATCCTGCATATCTACTTTTCCTCGCTTCCATGGTACCATTCGGAGCAAGATGTTTTATCCTGCAGATCTACTCTTCCTCGCTTCAATGGTACCATTGAGAGCGAGATGTTTCATCCTACAGATCTACTCTTTTTCGCTACCATGGTACGATTGAGAGCGAGATGTTCCATCCTGCGGATCTACTCTCTACCTCGCTTCCATGATACCACTCGGAGCAAGATGTTCTATCCTGCAGATCAACTCTTCCTCGCTTCCGGGTTACCACTCAGAGCGAGATGTCTCATCCTGCAGATCTTCTCTTCCTCGCTTTCATGGTACCATGGAAGAGCAAGATGTTTCATCCTGCAGATCTACTCTCCCTCGCTTCCATGGTACCACTCAGAGCAAGATGTTCTATCCTGCAGATCTACTCTTCCTCGCTCCCATGGTACCACTCAGAGCGAGATGTCTCATCCTGCAGATCTACTCTTCCTCGTCTTCATGATATCACTCAGAGCGAGATGTCTCATCCTGCAGATCCACTCTTCCTCGCTTCCATGGTACCACTCAGAGCGAGATGTCTTATCCTGCAGATCTACTCTTTCTCGCTTCCAGGGTACCATTCAGAGCGAGATGTTCCATCCTGCGGATCTACTCTTTCTCGCTTTCATGGTACTCTTCAGAGCAAGATGTTTCATCCTGCAGATCTACTCGTTTCCTCGCTTGCATGATACCATTGAGAGCGAGATGTTTTATCTCGCAGATCTACTCTCCCTCGCTTCCATGGTACCATTCAGAGCGAGATGTCTCATCCTGCAGATTCACTCTCCCTCCCTTCCATGGGACCACTCATAGCAAGATGTTTCATCCTGCGGATCTACTCTTTCTCGCTTCCATGGAACCATTGAGAGCGAGATGTTTAATCCTGCAGATCAACTCTTTTCCTCGCTTCCATGGTACCATTCAGACCGAGATGTCTTATCTCGCAGATCCACTCTTCCTCGCTTCCATGATACCATTGAGAGCGAGATGTTTTATCTCGCAGATCTACTCTCCCTTGCTTCCATGGTACCATTGGAAGCGAGATGTTTTAACCTGCAGATCTACTTTTCCTCGCTCAGTGATACCACTCAGAGCGAGATGTCTTATCCTGCGGATCTACTCTTCCTCGCTTCCGTGGTACCATTCAGAGCGAGATGTCTCATCCTGCAGATCTACTCTTCCTCGCTTCCATGGAACCATGGAGAGCGAGATGTTTGATCCTGCAGATCTACTCTTTCTCGCTTCCATGGTACCACTCAGAGCGAGATGTCTTATCCTGCAGATCTTCTCTTCCTCACACCCATAGTACCACTCAGAACAAGATGTCTCATCCTGCGGATCTACTCTTCCTCGCTTCCATGAAACCATTGAGAGCGAGATGTTTAATCCCGCAGATCAACTGTTTTCCTCGCTTCCATGGTACCATTCAGAGCGAGAAGTATCATCTCGCAGATCTACTCTTCCTCGCTTCCATGGTACCATTGAGAGCAAGATGTTTTATCCTGCAGATCTACTCTCCCTCGCTTCCTCGCTTCCATGGAGAGCAAGATGTTCTATCCTGCAGATCAACTCTTTTTCTCGCTCCCATGGTACCATTCAGAGGGAGTTGTCTCATCCTGCAGATCTACTCTTCCTCGCTCCCATGGTACCATTGAGAGCGGAATGTTTCATCTCTCAGATCTATTCTCACTCGCTTCCATGGTACCATTGAGAGCGAGATGTTTCATCCTGCAGATCTACTTTCCCTCGCTTCCATGGTACCATTGAGAGCAAGATGTTTTATCCTGCAGATCTACTCTTCCTCGCTCCCATGTTACCATTGGGAGCGAGATGTTCTATCCTGCAATTCTACTCTTCCTCGCTTCCATGGTACCATTGAGAGCGAGATGTTTTATCCTGCAGATCTACTTTTCCTCGCTCCCATAGTACCATTGAGAGCGAGATGTCTTATCTCGCGGATCTACTCGTTTCCTCACTTCCATGATACCATTGAGTGCGAGATGTTTCATCCCGCAGTTTCACTCTTCCTCGCTCCCATGGTTCCATTGAGAGCGAGATGTGTCATCCTCAGATCTACTTCTCCTCGCTTCCATGATACCATTGAGAGCAAGATGTTCTATCCTGCAGATCTACTCTTCCTCGATCCAATGGTACCATTGAGAGCGAGATGTTTTATCCTGCAGATCTACTCTTCCTCGCTTCCATTGTACCATGCAGAGCGAGATGTCTCATCCTGCAGATCTACTCTTCCTCGCTTTCATGAAACCATTGAGAGCGAGATGTTTCATCCTGCAGATCTACTCTTCCTCGCTTCCATGGTACCATTGAGAGCGAGATGTGTCATCCTGCATATCTACTTTCTCTCGCTTCCATGGTACCATTGAGAGCAAGATGTTTCATCCTGCAGATCTACTTCTCCTCGCTCCCATGATACTATTGAGAGCAAGATTTTTCATCCTGCAGATCTACTCTCCCTCGCTTCCATTGTCCCCTTGAGAGCGAGATGTCTCATCCTGCAGATCTACTCTTCCTCGCTTCCATGGTACCACTCGGAACGAGAATTCCTATCCTGCAGATCTACTCTTCCTGGCTTTTAGGGTACCATTCAGAGCGAGATGTTCCATCCCGCAGATCTACTCTCCCTCGCTTCCATGGTACCCTTCAGAGCAAGATGTTTTATCCTGCAAATCTACTCGTTTCCTCGCTTGCATGGTACCATCGAGAGCGAGATGTTATATCCTGCAGATCTACTCTTTCTCGCTTCCATGATACCATTGAGAGCGAGATATCTTATCCTGCAGATCCATTCTTCCTCGCTTCCATGGTACCATTGAGTGCGAGATGTTTTATCCTGCAGATCTACTCTTCCTCGCTTCCATTGTACCATGCAGAGCGAGATGTCTCATCCTGCAGATCTACTCTTCCTCGCTTCCATGAAACCAGTGAGAGCGAGATGTTTCATCTTGCAGATCTACTCTTTCTCGCTTCCATGGTACCATTAAGAGCGAAATGTGTCATCCTGCATATCTACTTCTCCTCGCTTCCATGATACCATTGAGAGCGAGATGTTTCATCCTGCAGATCTACTCCTCCTCGCTCCCATGGTTCCATTCAATGCGAGATGTTTCATCCCGCAGATCCACTCTCCCTCGCTCCCATGGTACCATTCAGAGCAAGATGTTTTATCCTGCAAATCTATCCGTTTCCTCGCTTGCATGATACCATTGCGAGCAAGATGTTTCATCCTGCAGATCTACTCTTCCTCGCTTCCATGGTACCATTGAGAGCGAGATGTTTCATCCTGCAGATCGATTCTTTCTCTTGCTTATGGTACCATTGAGAGCGAGATGTCTTATCCCGCAGATCTACTCTCCCTCGCTTCCATGGTACCATTGAGAGCGAGATGTTTCATCCTGAAGATCTACTCTCTTCCTCGCTTGCATGGTACCATTGAGAGCAAGATGTTTTATCCTGCAGATCTACTCTTTCCCGCTTTGTGGTACCACTCAGAGCGAGATGTCTTATCCTGCAGATCTACTCTTTCTCGCTTCCATGGTACTCTTCAGAGGGAGATGTTTCATCCTGCAGATCTACTCGTTTCCTCGAATGCATGGTACCACTCAGAGCAAGATGTTCTATCCTGCAGATCTTCTCTCCCTCGCTTGCATGGTACCATTCACAGCAAGATGTTTCATTCTGCAGATCTACTCATTTCCTCGCTTCCATGGTACCAGTGAGTGCGAGATGTCTCATCCTGCAGATCTACTCTTCCTTGCTTCCATGGAACCATTAAGAGCGAGATGTTCGATCCTGCAGATCTACTCTCCCTCGCTCCCATGGTACTACTTAGAGCGAGATGTCTCATCCTGCAGATCTACTCTTCCTCGCTTCCATGGAACCATTTAGAGCGAGATGTTCCATCCTGCAGATCTACTCTCTTCCTCGCTTCCATGGTACCACTCGAAGCAAGATGTTCTATCCTGTAGATCAACTCTTTCTCGCTTCCATGTTACCACTCAGAGCGAGATGTCTCATCCTGCAGATCTACTCTTCCTCGCTTCCATGGTACCATTCAGAGCAAGATGTTTTATCCCGCACATCTATTCGTTTCCTCGCTTGCATGGTACCATTGAGAGCAAGATGTTTCATCCTGCAGATTAACTCTTCCTTGCTTCCATGGTACCATTGAGAGCGAGATGTTTCATCCTGCAGAACTATTCTTCCTCGCTTCCATGGTACAATTGAGAGCGAGATGTTTCATTCTGAAGATCTACTTTTCCCCGCTTAGTGGTACCACTCAAAGCGAGATTTCTTATCCCGCAGATCTACTCTTCCTCGCTTCCATTGTACCATTGAGAGCGAGATGTCTCATCCTGCCGATCTACTCTTCCTCGCTTCCATGGTACCACTCAGAGCGAGATGTCCTATCCTGCAGATCTACTCGTTTCCTCGCTCGCATGGTACCATCGAGAGC
The DNA here is from genome assembly GCA_907164805.1 of Brachyptera putata. Taxonomy (NCBI): domain Eukaryota; kingdom Metazoa; phylum Arthropoda; class Insecta; order Plecoptera; family Taeniopterygidae; genus Brachyptera; species Brachyptera putata. The sequence continues at coordinate 11,172,596 of OU015475.1, forward strand.
GAGATGTTTTATTCTGCAGATCTACTCGTTCTCGCTTCCATGGTAACATTCAGAGCGAGATGTCTTATCCTTGCAGATCCATTCTTTCTCGCTTCCATGGTACCATTCAGAGCGAGATGTTTTATCCTGCAGATCTACTCTCCCTCGCTTCCATGGTACCACTCAGAGCGAGATGTCCTATCCTGCAGATCTACTCTCACTCGCTTCCAGGGTACCATTCAGAGAGAAATGTTCCATCATGCAGATCTACTCTCCCTCGCTCCCATGGTACCCTTCAGGGCAAGATGTTTAATCCTGCAGATCTACTCGTTTCCTCGCTTGCATGGTACCATCGAGAGCGAGATGTTTTATCCTGCAGATCTTCTCTTTCTCGCTTCCATGGTAACATTCAGAGCGAGATGTTTAATCCTGCAGATGCATTCTTCCTCACTCCCATGGTACGATTCAGAGCAAGATGTTCTATCCTTTAGATCTACTCTTTCTCGCTTCCATGGTACCATTGAGAGCAAGATGTTTCATCCTGCAATCTACTCTTCCTCGCTTCCATGGTACCATTGAGAGCGAGATGTTCCATCCTGCTGATCGATTCTTTTTCTCGCTTATGGTACCATTGAGAGCGAGATGTCTTATCCTGCAGATCTACTCTTCCTCGCTTCCATGGTACCATTGAAAGCAAGATGTTCTTTCCTGCAGATCTACTCTTTCTCGCTTCCTCGCTCCCATGGAGAGCAAGATGTTTCATCCTGCAGATCAACTCTTTTCCTCGCTTCCATGGTACCATTCAGAGCGAGATGTCTTATCCTGCAGATCTACTCTTCCTCGCTTCCATGGTACCATTGAGAGCGAGATGTTCTATCCTGCAGATCTACTTTTCCTCGCTTCCATAGTACCATTGAGAGCGAGATGTTTCATCCTGAAGATCTCCTCTCTCCCTCGCTTGCATGGTACTACTCAGAGTAAGATGTTTCATCCTGCAGATCTACTCTTCCTCGCTCCCATGGTACCATTGAGAGCAAGATGTTTTATCCTGCAGATCTACTCTTCCTCGCTCAGTGGTACCACTCAGAGCGAGATGTCTTATCCTGCAGATCTACTCTTTCTCGCTTCCATGGTACGATTCAGAGTGAGATGTCTCATCCTGCAGATCTACTCTTCCTCGCTTTCATGGAACCATTGAGAGAGATGTTTGATCCTGCAGATCTACTCTTGCTCGCTTCCATGTTACCACTCAGAGCGAGATGTCTTATCCTGCAGATCTACTTTACTCCGCTTCCATGGTTCCATTAAGAGCGAGATTTTTCATCCTGCAGATCTACTCTTCCCCGCTTCCATGGTACTCTTCAGAGAGAGATGTTTTATCCCGCAGATCAACTCTTTTCCTCGCTTGCATGGTACCACTCAGAGCAAGATGTTCTATCCTGCAGATCTTCTCTCCCTCGCTTGCATGGTGCCATTCTGAGCGAGATGTTGCATCCTGCAGATCTACTCGTTTCCTCGCTTCCATGGTACCATTGAGTGCGAGATGTCTCATCCTGCAGTTCCACTCTTCCTCGCTTCCATGGAATCATTGAGAGCGAGATGTTTGATCCTGCAGAACTACTCTTCCTCGGTTTCATGGTACCACTCGGAGCGAGATGTCTCATCATGCAGATCTACTCTTCCTCGCTCCCATGAAACCATTGAGAGCGAGATGTTTCATCCTGCAGATCTACTTTTCCTCGCTTCCATGGTACCATTCGGAGCAAGATGTCTTATCCCGCAGATCTACTCTTCTTCGCTTCCATGGTACCATTGAGAGCGAGATGTTTTATCCTACAGATCTACTCTTCCTCGCTACCATGGTACCATTGAGAGCGAGATGTTCCATCATGCAGATCTACTCCCTCCCTAGCATCCATGGTACCACTCGGAGCAAGATGTTCTATCCTGCAGATCAACTCTTCCTCGCTACCATGTTACCACTCAGAGCGAGATGTCTCATCCTGCAGATCTACTCTTCCTCGCTTCCAGGGTACCATTCAGAGCGAGATGTTCCATCCTGCAGATCTACTCTCCCTCGCTTCCATGGTACCCTTCAGAGCAAGATGTTTCATCCTGCAGATCTACTCGTTTCCTCGCTGGCATGGTACCATCGAGAGCGAGATGTTTTATCCTCCAGATCTACTCTTCCTCGCTTCCATGGTAACATTCAGAGCAAGATGTCTCATCTCGCAGATCTACTTCTCCTCGCTTCCATGGTATCATCGAGAGCAAGATGTTTTATCCTGCAGATCTACCCTTCCTCGCTTCCATGGTACCATGGAGACCGAGATGTTTCATCCTGCAGATCTACTCTTCCTCGCTCCCATGGTACCATCGAGGGCGAGATGTTCCATCCTGCAGATCTACTCTCTTCCTCGCTTGCATGGTACCACTCGGAACAAGATGTTCTATCCTGCAGATCAACTTTTCCTCGCTTCCATGGTACTGTAACAATCTCTAAATATCCCGGCTAAATATTCAAGGATTGAACATAAAACACAGACACTTGTTAATAATGAAAACTATTTATTTCAGAATACAAAATTACACTGTATGGTATGGGCAGAGCATTTTTAGATGGTGACCCGACGAAGATCCGTAGATAACTTGTCTTTATTCTTATAATTTTGGTGCTACGTTTTCGAAAATATTATCAAGAGACTTCACGTTATTGGTTGTTTACAAAATGCTGTACAATAATTGGTTGCTGAGCTTGACCTCATTGAGATGCCCCTCCCTCACGCAACATCATGGCAAAATCTTTCCCAGCCTACCGACAAAGACATTTTTGAGAGAAGCTAAGCTGAGATGGACGAACCTAGTTGTCAATCGAAATTTAGACATACAATGTTCGACACTAAAAATGACAAGTAATATGAAATAACTTTAATAAAACATCCTCAATATAACTATAACAGCCGCTATTCATATTTTGTCGGCAAACTAACGAAAAGCACGAACAAGAATTCAATACGATAATACAATGTTGTAAATGATAAAACATAATAGGAACAAAATTTGGACGAAGATACATTGACAGAATAACGGTAAGTACAAGAAAAAGGGTAGATGGCCTGCGTGAACAGAACGCATACCTGACCAACTAGGCTTGGAATATCACATAGCCCCCCCAGATATTAGTAGAATTGCATAAAACTGATATCGAAAAATGATATTACAACAATAAAACAAAATTTAAATGTACACATATAATGAAATCAAATAATGGCATTCATCTGACATAAAATACAATATGAATCAAACACATGAAAACATTATGAACACATTCACTCATAATATCAGCATCAATACTTAGTGTCTAATGGCATCTATGTATGGCTTGAGTGACACTATGTTATGTGTGCCAATTACTTTGTTGTCACTATCCTGCAATTGATAGGCATTCTGTCCAACGACCTGCGATATCCAATAAGGTCCATTGTACAACAGAAAGAACTTTTGAATAGTTTTATCCGATGCAGATGACTGATAATTAGATTTAACCAACACTTTATCTCCTACGTCAAGAGTACCGCACCTATGGCTATCGTTATATCGGCGTTGACGATAGTCAGCCTTCTTTTGCATACGCGATTTCGCTAAAAACAGTCTTTCCTCTACATCTAACACAACGCTCACATTAGGCGGTATGTTCAACAATTTTTCTATTTCTTGCGTCGGTTTTCGTCCCCAATGTAATTCGTAGGGTTGTGACGTTCTTTATCCTCTCTGCCTCTTTTTTCTGAACTTCTCTCCTTATTAAAAATAATTAAATAAAACTAGTGAATTTAATCTTGCCCTAGGAACAAGCATGCAATAGGTTGGTTGGATTAAGGAACAGACTGTATAATATTATAAGAGTTGATTTCAAGTTGAATTTAACGAATTTATTTAGAAATATTTGTCCTTCTAGTACAAAATTAAAATGAATTACTAGAAGAATATCTCTGCAATGTTATGTTTTACTTGGACAATTGGTAGCGAGCCAATTATGCAAGTAAACTGGTGAAAATCAAACAATTAAACCAGAGCAATTATTACAGTGAAATGAAATGAAATATCACATGAAATACTAAACAGGTATAAATTACACAAAATTAACGATACCCTTTATCCGTGATTATTTTATCCGTTGATTGATTGACGAAGCGGCGTGGGTAGGGGGAGGGTACGAAAATCTTCCAGGACGAATCTTCTGTTTTGATGTATGCAGGTAGGGGGTGCGAAAGTGTTGCAGGTGGAATCTTCTATTTTGATGTGTGCAGGTGGGGGTACGAAAATAGGGCGCAGAACTTCTGTCTCGGATCTTCTGGGCTGTTGAGAATCTTGTGACCAATTGAATGAATTAATTACTCTTCACTGAACATACACCACTTTGATTTACTTATTATTTAACTTATTATGTAAACTTGTACCGTTTAATGTTCGACGCAATAGATACTAAACTGGCTGACGCCGCAAAGTGGTAGATATTGGATGAATATCTTCAATAAAACACGTCTTCACTTTTCACTGGTTACAAGCTTGACAATAATATAACTTGACTGTGGTGTATCACAGATGAAGTACTGACGGTCACAAGTCTTCTTTGATGAACTCACACAACCTCCCAGTATAATTGACCAAAATGTAGTCCCGATATTTTCATCTACTTCTCTCAATTCTCCCTTGTACACACCCTCAGTTTATAAAAATGTATTTTGATTGGCTGTCTGGTTTGAAAGCAGAGTTTTGATTGGTTGCATTTATACAAGATTTTGGTAATATTTTGAATTTAAAAGTATTCCTTCTCCTCTACTGAAACTATATATTTATTATATCCATGTGGCAGCCCTTAAAACTAGTGTGATTTGACATGGTCCATATTATGCAATGCTCTGGACTATGAAACAAAATATCTAGCCTTCTTTTCAAGTAATAACCATAAAATTAAATTGCTTCTATTTCTTAACACAAAACAGCTCCCCCAAACTCTGTTTTGTATCTTGACCTTTGACACCTCGTTGGGACTGCTATTCAGTCAAAAGATCAAAAGCCATGCCAGATCTGGCAATAAACAATAATAAATTGTACAGAACAACATATTCTTACAAAATACAGTATATTATTTCACACAGTGTCATAAGCTATGCAGAGCATGTTAAAAATGATTTTATAAGTGTTATATAACATGGGTCTGTAGGATAAGGACAAAGGTTTCCCCTAAAATAACTTCTTACTATATAATTTATCCTTATATATATCGTCTGGAGAGATAATTCTGTTACATTACCCTCCAAATTAAATTGATTGATGACTGTATTAATACAATTTCATTTATTGCTGGATTAAAAAAAATATATTGTACTTAAACTAATGCATGAGTATTATGGATGACGTAAATAAGCCGATATCCATGCGGTATCACCTCTATATATTATAGTTTCTCGTGGCAATAATTATCATCAGCTTACTGCATACATTCGTCGTTACTATTAATACATCCATTATTACTTTATCACTAATATTATCATGTTAACCGTTCATGGTGGTTATTTTAATTTTATATTCCTAAAATATCAATCGTCCCGATTTGTTCATAATGATTGATGCATTTCCCTATACTTTCTCAACAACACAATATTGAAAACTCCTTTTCTGACTCCATAATCATCTGACAGTTCGTACGCATTGTGTCCTGACAGTGCTGAAATAACGTACGGTCCATCGTACAAATTAAAGAACTTTTTTGTTTCTTTACTTAACTGTTTAGATAAATTCAGAGACTGCAATAATACTCGGTCACCCACTTCAAATACTGTCTTTTTCGCGAACTTTTGTTCATGTCGATCGGCGCGTTCTTTTGCCTTTTTCTTTAAACGTTGATTGGCCAAAAGTATTTTTGTGTCGTGAGGTACTGGTGTGTCATCACTCTCCGGAAAGCGAATAAATTTAGTCAATTTGGATTCATAAGACTGATCAAAATGCAATTCATACGGTGTGAAGCCTGTACTCTCATGGTAGGTCGAATTCAGTCATTTCTCAATCTGTGGGACCCATTTCCCCCATGTGTTATGTCGGTGAGAACAATATGTCCGAAACATCCTGCCTAATTCCCGCATCACCCTCTCTGAAGGATTTGATTGTGGATGTCTTATCGAGGAGTGATAAGCTCGAACGCCCAAAGTTTCTAGCTTATCGTACCACACTCGTGCGGTGTATTGGGGACCGTGATCGGATAAAATTACACTCGGTTTGTTTATGTTTGTGACATAATGACATGCTTTATTAGAGACGGCGGCAGCTGTAGCCTTTCTTAGTGTAAATAATGTAACTAGTTTTGAAAATGCGTCTAAAAAGACTAAAATATACTTAAATCCAGCAGTTGTGGAAGGAAGTGGTCCGAATATGTCGGTACATACGAGTTCCGATATATTATTAGGTATAATTGGATGGTAAACGCCGTGTGATATAAAAGGGGAATGTTTCGTTCTCTGACACTTGTCACAACAAGAAATCACCCTCCTTACCATTCTAGCCATATTTCTACAGTAAAATCCGTCTTTTAGAGTATACAAACACTTAGCCGCACCAAAGTGACCCATTTCTATATGAACCGATTCGATAACGCGAACAGCGACTTTTTCGGGCAAACATACATTCCATACTCCATGGTTTCCTTTACCAGATTCATGAAACAGAACATTCTTTTCTATTTTATAACGCTGTAATTTTTCTCCCGTTTCGCCTCTTTTCAAACTCGTTTTTATCCCAGCAAAATTTACATCACTGTCTTGAAAGTCACCTATGTTTTTTAAATCTCTTTTTAGCGACGCGTCGCACGACGTTACAAGGGCCGACACCATTACATCTTTCTCTGGCCGGATAGGCCCGACGATATCACCGTCACCCGATTGTGGAAAACGACTCAAGATATCTGCCACAATATTTTCCTTACCCGAACAGTGGGTTATCTTAAAATTAAACTGTTGCATCCACTTACTCCATCTCCATAATCTATCCGACAAAAGATTACATCTTAGCATGAATGTCAGCGATTTGTGATCATTCAGAATATGCAGATCAGCACCCAATAGAAAAATTCGGAACTTATCAAGAGACCAAACAATACTCAACAGTTCTTTCTCGCTTACTGAATAATTCAACTCACTGCTTTTCAACAATCTAGAAGCCATTGAAACAACTTGCATGTCGTTATTCTCGTCCAACTGATAGAGCGTGCTGCCTAACCCAAATTGGCTTGCGTCAGTTTGCAAATAAAATGGTTTTGAATAATCAGGATACACTAGGTGTACGGTATTAATAAAGAGAGCTTTTATATTCTCAAAGATTTTGTTCGATTCGTCGGTCCATTTCCACTTGGCATCTTTCTTTAGTAGTTCCCTGAGGGGTTCGGTGGTTTGCGCGTACTTGTCATTGAATTTGCGATAAAAACTACACAGTCCTAAAAATCCTTTCAATTGTTTTTGGTTTCGGGGAATTGACCAGTTCTCTATCAGGGATAACTTTTTCGGATCGGGGTATACTCCGTGCGGTGTTAGTACATGTCCTCAAAATGGCACCGAATCTCTACACATCATAGACTTATCGAAGTTTATCGTCATACCGGCAGTTTCCAGCTTTTTAAAAACAGTGTCGAGATGTTGCAGATGAGCATCGAACGAGGATGAGGTAATCAATAAATCATCCACGTAATTCGTAGTGAAATCTCCGATATCATCGCCTAACACTAGCTGTAAACATCGTACAAAGGAAGCAATTGATGTGCTCAGACCAAATGGTAATCTCTTAAATTGGTAAACACGCTGATTGTTGAATTTGAATGCCGTATATTTTTTACTCGATTCTGAAAGTGGAATTTGCCAATACGAGGATACTAAATCTAGTGAAGTGAGAAATTGAATATTCTGAAACTTTTGTATCAATTCGTCCGGGCAAGTAGGGCATTCACGTTCTGGTATTAATATTTGATTGAGTTGTCTCGCGTCTAAACATAGTCGAACCGTGTGGTCCTTCTTGATTACACAAACTAAAGGGTTAATAAAAGGGCTACTTGCACGTTCGATTATTCCCCATTCCTCCATTTTATTGAGCTGTCTCTCAACTTCTTGTCTATACGGTATTGGTATCGGGTAATTTTTTTCGAAATATTGTTCCCCTTTAACCGAAATCTTGTGTTCATACATATTTACTAAGCCCGGTTTTGAGGAAAATAAGTGTCGATATTTCAACAATAACTCTTCCAACAATGTCTTCTGTTCCCTGTCTAATAACGGATTTTCATCAACAGTTGTTCTGATAAGTTGTTCTGAAATTAATTCCTCTGAGATAACCTCGCTCTCAATATGGTTAGTTATATAATCCCTACAATTATCGCCACTGTGATCGCATTGAACTGAAATGTTCTCTGATTTGGCGCTAGAAATAGTAACTACATCAGAACTTATTTTACTACCCTCCACTATCATAATACCACTTGAAAAGAGTAAATCTACTGAATTAGTCCTAATCCAATCTATACCTAAGATCAAATCTCGATTGAGACCGCTTACGATTAAACAAATCACCTCTGTGATAAACGTATCTATACTTATATCAATTAAAATTTGTTTCGTTACTTTTTTACTTCGTTTTCCCGTCGCCCCTAGCACTGTTACACCTACAACTGGGAGTTCAGTAAATACAAGTTTTTCGCAAACAAGTCGGTCATATAACTCCTCTGACATGCACGTTACCTGACTACCGGTGTCTATCAGCGCTTTTACCTCTATGTTTCCTATCATTACTCTAGCTTCCGGACACTCGAACAATACTTGCGGTGGGTATTTTTCTTCCTCTAGAAGACATTCATTCGGCTTGGCTGTAATTGTGAAGTTTTGATACTCTTTTTGGGTTTCGGTGGTCTGTGAATATTTCAGATCCCCCCTTGGCCGTTTCCCTGCATTGTGACTGAGTTCCTTTGACCCCTCGCATTACCTGTGATCACATCCCTAGCGCCCGCGGTCTCCTGTCGCCCATTGTTATTCTGCGTATTTCCGAGAACATTACCTCTAAGTCGGTTATCACCGCCTGATTGTTTACCGGTTCGTTGAGAACTGTTACTGTTCTCTTGCAAACTATGGCCCCCCGATCGGTTATTGTTTTCAGTTGTGCGAGTTACCTCGGAGTTTTCACTTTCATACAGCCTTAATAACCCGAGAACACTGTGTGTAGAGTGTGCTACTGGCAGCAACACATTCTTGGTTTTCTCTGGAAAGTGACTGATGAGTGTTCTCGCGAGATTCGCATCGGGAATCTCATTGGGCAAATATCCGGCGGCCTGTTTCAATTTTTGAAAATACATCGACATGGATATATTCTCCTTGGCCACATATTTATTGCTATATATTGCCTTCAAAAGTTTACCCTGTCCGTCGTGGTTCCAATAATTATTTATGAATGCCTGTTTCAATTCGTTGAATGAAATGAACCGATTAATTTCAATCCAGTTTTGTGCTGGCATGATAAAACACTGTCTGGTCAAAGCTACCTTAAGGGTCTCGTCAACATTATAGGTCGCGAAGGTACTCTCTAATAAGTCCATGAATTGCATTGGATGCGTGTCTGTGGTTAATCCACTGAATCGAATGTTTTTGGTAGATAGTTGATTACTAACCATTTTGTAAGTGAACGCGATTTTAGTGTCTACCTGTGTGATTGCTTCGGCTGTTGATCGGGGTGTTTCTCGTATCTGATTTATTTCGGTTTGTTGTGACTCGATTAAACGCGTTTGTTGGTCAATCAAATCCTTACATTCTGCCCGCATTTCCTGCAACCCCCCTTTGAACTCCTCTTTAACCCCTTCCAGCTTGATATTGAATTCCTCCTTTTGTTCAGTCGTTTTCTGTATCAACTCTTTCATAAACTTTGTTGACATACCTTCAATTAGAGTCAACAAAATATCTTGAGTATCCAACAGCCTATCTAATTTTGCACCTGTCGAATTCTCTCGCGGCCAGGACGAAGCTAAGTCTAAACGAGGTTCAGACATGGTCTTTCTAACTGAGGTAAACTCCTCATCCTTAAAGCCTGTTCTTTGAGGTGAAAACACTACCTTCGACCCACCATGCGTATCGTCTGTTCGTTCAATTTTTATTCTACTTGCTGTCACTGACATATCAGACCCTGAGGTTGACGCACTGATAATGATGCGAATCAATTAATTGAAGATAGCTCGATTTTATTTTTATACGGATAACCGATATAAGAGCCAGAACTACCCTCCGTATCGCTTACGTGGACTTATAAACTGTAACCTCGATTGTACAGATTCAAGTTAATGCACAAATCAATAGAAATTAAACAACTTAGAATAACACAACCAAATAGTTTGCTTCAATAGTATAGTTATTTGAAGTGTTGGGCGCCACTAAGTTTTGAAACTTAGGATGAATTTAATAATATTACGAATTTATAATATTTAATAATTCGTGTATTACGATAATTACTAATTGAAACTCTCTACTCAGGGCGTACTAACGGGTTATTTATTCGAGCCCCACGTTGGGCGCCAATTGTGACGTTCTTTATCCTCTCTGCCTCTTTTTTCTGAACTTCTCTCCTTATTAAAAATAATTAAATAAAACTAGTGAATTTAATCTTGCCCTAGGAACAAGCATGCAATAGGTTGGTTGGATTAAGGAACAGACTGTATAATATTATAAGAGTTGATTTCAAGTTGAATTTAACGAATTTATTTAGAAATATTTGTCCTTCTAGTACAAAATTAAAATGAATTACTAGAAGAATATCTCTGCAATGTTATGTTTTACTTGGACAATTGGTAGCGAGCCAATTATGCAAGTAAACTGGTGAAAATCAAACAATTAAACCAGAGCAATTATTACAGTGAAATGAAATGAAATATCACATGAAATACTAAACAGGTATAAATTACACAAAATTAACGATACCCTTTATCCGTGATTATTTTATCCGTTGATTGATTGACGAAGCGGCGTGGGTAGGGGGAGGGTACGAAAATCTTCCAGGACGAATCTTCTGTTTTGATGTATGCAGGTAGGGGGTGCGAAAGTGTTGCAGGTGGAATCTTCTATTTTGATGTGTGCAGGTGGGGGTACGAAAATAGGGCGCAGAACTTCTGTCTCGGATCTTCTGGGCTGTTGAGAATCTTGTGACCAATTGAATGAATTAATTACTCTTCACTGAACATACACCACTTTGATTTACTTATTATTTAACTTATTATGTAAACTTGTACCGTTTAATGTTCGACGCAATAGATACTAAACTGGCTGACGCCGCAAAGTGGTAGATATTGGATGAATATCTTCAATAAAACACGTCTTCACTTTTCACTGGTTACAAGCTTGACAATAATATAACTTGACTGTGGTGTATCACAGATGAAGTACTGACGGTCACAAGTCTTCTTTGATGAACTCACACAACCTCCCAGTATAATTGACCAAAATGTAGTCCTGATATTTTCATCTACTTCTCTCAATTCTCCCTTGTACACACCCTCAGTTTATAAAAATGTATTTTGATTGGCTGTCTGGTTTGAAAGCAGAGTTTTGATTGGTTGCATTTATACAAGATTTTGGTAATATTTTGAATTTAAAAGTATTCCTCCTGCTCTACTGAAACTATATATTTATTATATCCATGTGGCAGCCCTTAAAACTAGTGTGATTTGACATGGTCCATATTATGCAATGCTCTGGACTATGAAACAAAATATCTAGCCTTCTTTTCAAGTAATAATCATAAAATTAAATTGCTTCTATTTCTTAACACAAAACAGCTCCCCCAAACTCTGTTTTGTATCTTGACCTTTGACACCTCGTTGGGACTGCTATTCAGTCAAAAGATCAAAAGCCATGCCAGATCTGGCAATAAACAATAATAAATTGTACAGAACAACATATTCTTACAAAATACAGTATATTATTTCACACAGTGTCATAAGCTATGCAGAGCATGTTAAAAATGATTTTATAAGTGTTATATAACATGGGTCTGTAGGATAAGGACAAAGGTTTCCCCTAAAATAACTTCTTACTATATAATTTATCCTTATATATATCGTCTAGAGAGATAATTCTGTTACAGGGTGTCATACCAGTCGCACTGTGCGTCGTGACGTTAATCCATGACTGTATAGTCGATAGGTAATCTCCCCAGCCGGTGTGCCGCTCATGACAATACGTTCTAATCATTCTGCCGAGCTCACGCATTACTCGCTCACTCGGATTACTTTGCGGGTGCCGAACTGACGAATGTATGGATTTGATATTTTCGTGTTCCAATGCCATATACCATTGTCGAGATGTATATTGACTTCCATTGTCCGATAGAATCTTTGCTGGCTTACCAACGTTTACCATATAGTCCAATGTCAATTTGCGTAATATCGCCTTTGATGTCGCCTTCTTTAACGCATATAACGTCACTAATTTTGAAAAAAGATCGAGAAATACCAAGACGAAACACACGCCACCTCGCGAGGGCGGTAGAGGACCATACAAATCAGTTGCTACTAATTCATTAACTCTCTCTAGAATGATAGACGCCATTTCACCAGCAAGAGAATGCGTTGTTACCTTCGCTTTTTGACAGATCTCACAAGACCGTATTATTTGTAGTATGTTGCGTCGCATCCGCTTCCAATAAAAAAAATCGTTCATTAGCACAAAAATTTTGTATGAGCCATAATGTCCATAGGCTAGGTGGTATTGGGTCACTAGGTCAGTAACTTGTGATTTCGGTACGCACGCTTTCCAGGTATTGTCATTGTTCGCACGGTGAAATAATACCTGATCGTAGACGATATACCTGTCAATCACTTTCCTTTTCCTTTCGTCTACATCCGTGTCTACGTCCACATTCTTTAACTGATGTAACACGTCACTCAAAACTTCATCTGCTTTCTGAGCATTGGCCAAGTTTTTCACCAAGTCCCTAATAGCCAACTGGGGTCCTTTGACACACTTGTGAATGTTTGCTACCTGTATCACCGTCTCAGCACTGTTAAAGTACTCGTGTCCAACTGTGTAGCGAGACAAAGCGTCTGCAACAACATTTTCGCGTCCAGGGCAATGTCGAATGTCCAAATCATATTCTTGAAGTATCAAGATCCACCGTGAAAGTCTGTTATTGTGCAACGTGCACTTTCGTATAAACGATAAAGACTTATGGTCTGTCCAAATTGTGAATCTAGCTCCAATTAGATAAATTCTGAACTTCTGTACACTCCACACTACTGCAAGGGCCTCTTTTTCTGTTGTGAAATATCGTCTTTCCGGCCCACGGAGAGTCCGACTTGCAAACGCAATCACTCGTTTGTGTCCTGCATCGTCTATTTGAAACAATTGAGCTCCGAGACCAACGTCCGAACTGTCAGTTTGCAAGTGCAGCGGTCGACCAGGTATGGGATGATACAACATAACGGTACGAAGAAAAGCTTGTTTAACTCTCTCAAAAGCCGCATTCGTACTAACGCTCCACAGCCACTTCGTATTTTTTTTTAATAACTCCAATAACGGCGCGGTCACATACGAGTAATTGGCCGTAAACCGCTTATAGTGGTTGCACAAACCTAAAAAACTTCGCAATTGTTTTACGTTTTTCGGAGAAGGATAGTTTGTGATAGCCTCAATGTTAGTTTCATCTAATCTTATCCCGTCGGCTGACAGAAAATGGCCAAGAAATTTCACCTCGTTACGTACGAACATCGACTTACTGAAATTAACTGTCATTCCCGCCTCATGTAAACGGCGCAGTATAATATCAATGTGTCGCAGGTGTTCTTCGAATGTCTCACTAGCAATTAATATGTCATCGATATATGACACAGCGAATGTTGATGTTTCAGGCCCTAAGACTTTATGTAACACTCTAATTAAACTGGAACTACTTGATTGCAGCCCAAAAGGTACACGACAAAATCGATAAGAAATGCCTCTGTGAAGAAACGCAGTGAATTGTCTGTCTTCTTCTCTCAATTTGATTTGCCAAAAAGAACTTGTTAAATCAATTGTAGTGAAATATTTTGCACTATGAAAAGTTTGCAATAAGTCTTCCATGGGAAGAGGTGAATCTGTTTGCGACATCATGTTACTGTTGAGTTTCCTCGCATCTAGACACACGCGGACACTACCATCCTTCTTTACGACAGTTACCAAAGGATTTGAATACGCGGAATATCCGGGTTCAATTACTCCCATGTCAAGCATATGTTTAATTTGACTGTCAACGGCCGCACGCTTAGCAATAGGTATAGGGTAAGAACGTTGTATGAATGGTTCTGTACTTTTCATCTGAATAGCATGTTCATAATCTTTCACACAACCCGGTTTATCAGAGAAAACAGTTTTGTGATTACACAACATATCAATCAATTGTTCTTTATGAACTGTCGAAATATCGACGTCTTGAACCTTATTGTTCATCAACTGTCGGCGGTCTGTCATAGAAAGAGATTGAAATGATTCACGCAAATTATTAGTTGTCACCACGATTTCCGAGTTTTCAGTTGAGCAATCCATAGATTCCTCTGATGTACGGCATACACGCACCGACGTACGATTAGCAGTACGTTCGTCATCATTGTCTCTAACCGCGAATGAGATCACAATATTGTTTACACGCAGTGTTTGCGTCTGAAAATCCAGGACCGACTGGGTGTCTTGAAACCAATCAGAACCTAGTATGAAGTCACATGCTAGATTCGGTACAATTAGCAATATGATATCAAAACTTGAACTACCTATCTTAACTGATAAATAGGTTTGATGTTTAATTTTCTGACACTTTAGTGTGCCAAATGCACATTCAAGCGATAACCCCTGAACGGGTAACACTGGAAGTTCGGGCTGGACGGACGTTAGTTCTTTAAAAAATCTCTCTGATAAACACGTGACGTCACTACCCGTGTCAAGCAGCACGCTTACCTCAATAGATCCGATCACAGCATTGACGTATGGTGTTTTAGGTGTAAGTGTTGGTACCACTTCTGTGATAACCTCATCCTCACTCATTAGATCGAGAAGGATAGTTCGTGATAGCCTCAATGTTAGTTTCATCTAATCTTATCCCGTCGGCTGACAGAAAATGGCCAAGAAATTTCACCTCGTTACGTACGAACATCGACTTACTGAAATTAACTGTCATTCCCGCCTCATGTAAACGGCGCAGTATAATATCAATGTGTCGCAGGTGTTCTTCGAATGTCTCACTAGCAATTAATATGTCATCGATATATGACACAGCGAATGTTGATGTTTCAGGCCCTAAGACTTTATGTAACACTCTAATTAAACTGGAACTACTTGATTGCAGCCCAAAAGGTACACGACAAAATCGATAAGAAATGCCTCTGTGAAGAAACGCAGTGAATTGTCTGTCTTCTTCTCTCAATTTGATTTGCCAAAAAGAACTTGTTAAATCAATTGTAGTGAAATATTTTGCACTATGAAAAGTTTGCAATAAGTCTTCCATGGGAAGAGGTGAATCTGTTTGCGACATCATGTTACTGTTGAGTTTCCTCGCATCTAGACACACGCGGACACTACCATCCTTCTTTACGACAGTTACCAAAGGATTTGAATACGCGGAATATCCGGGTTCAATTACTCCCATGTCAAGCATATGTTTAATTTGACTGTCAACGGCCGCACGCTTAGCAATAGGTATAGGGTAAGAACGTTGTATGAATGGTTCTGTACTTTTCATCTGAATAGCATGTTCATAATCTTTCACACAACCCGGTTTATCAGAGAAAACAGTTTTGTGATTACACAACATATCAATCAATTGTTCTTTATGAACTGTCGAAATATCGACGTCTTGAACCTTATTGTTCATCAACTGTCGGCGGTCTGTCATAGAAAGAGATTGAAATGATTCACGCAAATTATTAGTTGTCACCACGATTTCCGAGTTTTCAGTTGAGCAATCCATAGATTCCTCTGATGTACGGCATACACGCACCGACGTACGATTAGCAGTACGTTCGTCATCATTGTCTCTAACCGCGAATGAGATCACAATATTGTTTACACGCAGTGTTTGCGTCTGAAAATCCAGGACCGACTGGGTGTCTTGAAACCAATCAGAACCTAGTATGAAGTCACATGCTAGATTCGGTACAATTAGCAATATGATATCAAAACTTGAACTACCTATCTTAACTGATAAATAGGTTTGATGTTTAATTTTCTGACACTTTAGTGTGCCAAATGCACATTCAAGCGATAACCCCTGAACGGGTAACACTGGAAGTTCGGGCTGGACGGACGTTAGTTCTTTAAAAAATCTCTCTGATAAACACGTGACGTCACTACCCGTGTCAAGCAGCACGCTTACCTCAATAGATCCGATCACAGCATTGACGTATGGTGTTTTAGGTGTAAGTGTTGGTACCACTTCTGTGATAACCTCATCCTCACTCATTAGATCGACCTCGGAACACATTTCAACTACCCCGAGTGAATTAATTCCCACATAATTATCCACTTTCGCCCTCTGAGTGTTCTGAATAGCTGCCGGCATTGAAGGCGTATGCGCAGCTATTGTTCGTTTCCCTGATGCGTCGTTGGTGTGTCGTCCTCGCCGATGTTCGGTAAAGCTGGCGGCTGAGACGTCTCGACGCTCGCGTCGCCCGTTCTTCGCTCGTTCCCCGTTGTCACCAACTGAGTTACCCGTGGACGCGCGTCACGACGATCACGCCACTGGTTACCACTGGTTTTATCACTATCTCGTCCTTGGGTGTTGCGTGAGTTATTATTGGTTGAAGAAGGCTGTTGATTTTGTCCTCGTGCCTGCCAAGGCCCCGACGACGCTGACGACGCTGACGACGACGACGCTGACGACGACGACGCTGACGACGATGACGCTGTGTTGCGCTCGTTACGTCTCTCATTGGCGTCGTCCAAGTCTCTCAGCAATGCCAGCATCTCTGATTCTGTTTCTACTTTGGCGCTAAGTAGAACATTCTCCACATTCGATGGGAAAAGTTGCCTCATTCGACGCACAAAAGTCCTCTGACTCATCGGAGGTGATAAGTGTTTAGTTTTGTTCATCCATGAGACGAAATTGTTTGTCATGGACGAATGCTTTGCTTTCGAATAATAGGAGCGCTGCATTTCTTGAGTTAGACGCTCCTGTCGATCCTCGGACCAAAACATATGTATGAAAGACGTTTTGAAATCGAACCAGGTTGCCCACGATGATAGGAAGGCGTAACCCCAATCTTTCGGCATACCTCCCATATTGTCAATTGCAGCACGCACCCAATCATTGGCAGGAACACGGTTATAACTCAAATGGCGCTCCATTGCATCGAGGAAGTCCACTGGATGCAAGCTTCCATCATCCCGAAAACACGGTAACGATGAATTGACCAGAGGTGACGGAGGTAGGGAAATAGGCGATCGGAGTGCAATATGTTCAGACTCCACCGCAGCAAGCCGAACATGTAGAGACCCGACGATGGTCTCTAATCGGGCCAGAATGGACTCCATTACTGGAGGCGGAGGTGGCAGCGTCGGGGGCGGCGTCCTATCGAGATGGATATTTTCCAATCCACGGTCTTCATGGTCCCCGACAAGGGAACCATCATCATTAGATGATTGCGCACGTGTGAAAGGCATCATGAATATATATGGCTACCAATAAAACACGTGAAAATAGTTCAAGAAAATTGTTCAAAGAATAAAATACAACACAAAGTTGAATATAAATATAGCACACGTCACGTGCATCGATTGTTAATGGTATAGGCGAGAAAATACACGAATAAATACACGAAATTATAGTCAATAAAATGAAGTTAGAACGAAAAGCACAGTACAATGTCACTTCACGGAAAGACTCGATATCGTACTTAACTCGCGCACCAATTGACGATGTCGCACTCGCTACTTTAAAAACACGAAAATAGATAAAGTCACGAATTGATTGATTAAGTAATCACTTTAATGTTGGGTTGGTTTGGGTTGGGCGCCAATGTAACAATCTCTAAATATCCCGGCTAAATAAATACATAAAACACAGACACTTGTTAATAATGAAAACTATTTATTTCAGAATACGAAATTACACTGTATGGTATGGGCAGAGCATCCTTAGATGGTGACCCGACGAAGATCCGTAGATAACTTGTCTTTATTTTTATAATTTTGGTGCTACGTTTTCGAAAATATTATCAAGAGACTTCACGTTATTGGTTGTTTACAAAATGCTGTACAATAATTGGTTGCTGAGCTTGACCTCATTGAGATGCCCCTCCCTCACGCAACATCATGGCAAAATCTTTCCCAGCCTACCGACAAAGACATTTTTGAGAGAAGCTAAGCTGAGATGGACGAACCTAGTTGTCAATTAAAATTTAGACATACAATGTTCGACACTAAAAATGACAAGTAATATGAAATAACTATAATAAAACATCCTCAATATAACTATAACAGCCGCTATCCATATTTTGTCGGCAAACTAACGAAAAGCACGAACAAGAATTCAATACGATAATACAATGTTGTAAATGATAAAACATAATAGGAACAAAATTTGGACGAAGATACATTGACAGAATAACGGTAAGTACAAGAAAAAGGGTAGATGGCCTGCGTGAACAGAACGCATACCTGACCAACTAGACTTGGAATATCACAGTACCATTGAGAGCAAGATGTTTTATCCTGCAGATCTACTCTTCCTCGCTCCCATGGCACCATTGAGAGCGAGATGTTTCATCCTGCAGATCTACTCTTCCTCGCCTTCATGGACCATTGAGAGCGAGATGTTTAATCCTGCATATCTACTTTTCCTCGCTCCCATAGTAACATTGAGAGCGAGATGTCTTATCCAGCGGATCTACTCGTTTCCTCGCTTCCATGGTACCATTGAGAGCGAGATGTTTCATCCTGCAGATCTACTCTTTCTCGCTTCCATGGTATCATTGAGAGCGAGATGTGTCATCCTGCATATCTACTTTTCCTCGCCTCCATGGTACCATTGAGAGCAAGATGTTTCATCCTGCAGATCTACTTCTCCTCGCTGCCATGGTACCATTGAGAGCAAGATTTTTCATCCTGCAGATCTACTCTCCCTCGCTTCCATTGTCCCCTTGAGAGCGAGATGTCTCATCCTGCAGATCTACTCTTCCTCGCTTCCATGGTACCACTCGGAGCGAGATGTCCTATCCTGCAGATCTACTTCTCCTCGCTTCCAGGGTACCATTCAGAGCGAGATGTTCCATCCCGCAGATCTACTCTCCCTCGCTTCCATGGTACCCTTCAGAGCAAGATGTTTTATCCTGCAGATCTACTCGTTCCCTCGCTTCCCATGGGTCACCCCTCCTGTCAGAGCGAGATGTGTTATCCTGCAGACTTACTCGTTTCCGCTCCATGTACCCTGAGACGAATGTCATCTGGATCTATCTC